>OX621253.1:16000000-16600000 GCA_951640165.1 Pseudoips prasinana
ATAACGGAGGTTTATTTACGGCATAATCATATATCTCTGCATCACCCAAAGGTCGACTGGCAGAGAATGTCTTTGGCATCAATTCCGCCTTTGTCATCATCATCATATCAGCCGAATGACGCTATCGGCATCCAGCGACTTCCAGCAACCCACACAAGATCACCCGGCTCGTGTTCGCCACTCGAGAACCTTTCTGCCCCAGCGGCCGTCGGCTCTACGAGCTATGTGCCCTGCCCACTGCCACTTCAGCTAGGGTTAAGTCGGTTACTTTGGTTCGCCTGCGGACCTCAGCATTTCTGATTCGATCTAGCAGGGAAACTCCAAGCATAGCCCTTTCCATTGCTCTTTCGGTGACCTTGTGCCGCCTGATAAGGCCCATAGTGAGCGATGACGTCTCTGTTCCGTTAGTCATCACTGGCAACACACACTGGTTGAAGACTTTCGACTTGAGATACTGCGGTATTTGGGTCGAGAAGATATTAAGTAGCTTCCCGAATGCTGCCCAGCCGAGTTGGATTCTATGGTTGACCTCCTTTTCGAAGTTGGACCTACCTAGTTGGATGATCTGTCCTAGGTAAATGATATAGTTCTCTACAACTTCGAGTTGCACCCACTCTATTTAAGGTTGGAGCCTTAAATAGAGTGGGTGCAACATGGATGTTCGACATCATGTTCGTCTTATTCATGTTAATTTTCAAACCCACTTGTTGAGAGGCTATCCCGAGGCCATTGAGAATTGTACCGAGGTCTTTTAGGGTGTTAGCCATGACTACTATATTGTCGGAAAATCGAAGGTGGGTGATGTACTCGCCATTGACATTGATGCCAAAGCCTTCCCAGTCCAAAAGCTTGAAGACATCTTCCCATGCAGCGGTGAACAGTTTCGGAGATATAACATCTCCCTGTCTCACACCTAGCTGCAAGTGGATAGATTCCTAGTTCTAGTCCGGGAGTCGCACTGACATAGTGGCGTTTTCATATAAACACTTTAACACCTCGATATACCGGTAGTCGATTTGGCATTTTGGAGAGACCTCAGTACGGCCCAGGTTTTGATCGATTCAAAGACTTTTTCATAGTCCATAAACACTAAGCATAATGGCTGGTTATACTCTTCGGTCTTATTTATGTGGGCTATGGTACTAAAGCCTTTAATGGAATCCGGCTTGTTCGGGAGGCTGGAAGTCGTCAAACCTGCGTGCGAGACGATTCGTAATGTCTCTCGAAAACAAATTGTAAACATGGCTCAGCATTGTGATGGGTCTGTAATTCTTCAAGAGGGTTTTTTTTTACCTTTTTTGAAGAAGAGCACCGCCACACCTCTGTGCCATACTTGTGGCGTTTGACCTTCTAGTATGACGGAGTTCAATAACTTCTGAAGGGCCCGTAGAAGAGCTAGAAGCTCTGCTGTAACTCCATCATCACCAGGCGCCTTGTTGTTCTTAAGCTGTTTAAGAGGAATTCTTATCTCGCACATGCTGACGTCCGGGATGTCTTCGGTGAAGTGTCGGGTATACGTGCTCTGGGATCTGAGGCACAACTATCGACAGGTGACTGGGTTCTCGTATACAGCTGTCCATAGAACCTCTCGATCCCTCCCAGCAACTCAGGTCTAGACGTGACGATTCTGCCATCCTCAGTCTTCAGCTTCGTCAGTTGGCTCTATCCAACAGACAGTTATCTTGCTAACACTTTAGAGCCTTTGTTCCACTCGATGGCTTCTTAATACATTTTGTATTAATTGGGTGCGGGTCGCGAGTCAAAGACTTTGAAATCTGTCTGTTGAGCTGCCGGTATCTGGTAGCATCATCAGAGGATGTCAAAACCATTTTGCGTCTTTCTTCCTTTAGCTGCAGGGTTTAGCCAGAGACCTTTTTGGTTCTGTTTGTACGGCGGGCCTTAAAGACCAGCCGTATGGATTCTACGAACCTGTCGTGGTACGACTCCACTCGGTTTTGCAGTTTGAGCTGAAAGGGTTCCGGGTTTTCAACGTGGATGGGTAAAGGTCGGAGCATAGAATTTATCAGTCGGGACCTCTGGAGCTTGACATTAAGGTTCAATGAGCCCCGACAGTAATCGCTCCCGCTTTTAACCGTATTGATCACAAAGACGTCATTGAACATCTGTTTTATCATCGACAAAATAAAGTCTATCTCATTTTTGTTTTACCTTCGGGGCTTACCCAGGTCCATTTGCGGTTATCCGGCTTCTTGAAAAAGGAGTTCATCATAAAGAGTCCCTCCTTCTCCATGAAGTCAAATTGAAATTGCCTGACTTTCAGCTCATTCTTCATTTATTGAGATTAAAAACAATATTAATATTACTCATAAAATACTATTTTTTCACATCCACTTTCACCTTCGCATTCGCATCCGTTAACCTCCGCATCCGCGGAGGTGAAATCCGTCATCTTCGCATCCGCCTCCGCCTCCGTTAAGAGGCCTCCGTTACAACCCTAGTCTCCATGAATATATATAGAAATATCCTGTGAATTATGAACGTATTAAATACATATCACGGCGCTTTTGATATAAAATACAGTTTTTAGACGGGCCGGTTAGCGTGGTTGGTAGATACTTGCCTTTCGCGCCGCAGGTCGTGGGTTCGACGCCCAGTGTATGGACACTGCTACCCGTTCTCTAGTAGATATTCCCTGGGAACGAATGCATCCTCCACGGGATAAGATAGGCAGGTGATATTCGTCATCACATAGCAAAATAAACATACGTGTTAGAAAAGAGTTTTAATAAGAAGTGCTTAAATACAATAACAGTTAGGTGCTAATACAATAAGTCAGTCTATTCTGTGGGCGATATGTTCTGTGCGGCAGCGACCAGCGTGTCGTGGATGTCCTTGGCGTACGAGATCTGCAGGCGCACCGTGTTCAGGTACTGGGGATAGCTCAGCGTAGTCTCCTGCAAAGACAAATGTTACCACCAATCATAATTTCGAAATAATAAAGCGGAATTTTGCTCTCTATTGGGTCCGAGGCTACAAACACCGCTTCGAAACATCACAGCAAAACGTATTAAGTTTTCTTCAATTGAACCTAAGTCTATATTTGATTTGGTTGGAGTTTGCTGATTTAATATTAATAATAAATCTTTGTTTTAGACTTATATGTGTCCATATTTAGCGTTAGTAAAAAGGAAGACCTATTGTTAAAACCTAAACTTGGGACCTAACTTTGGGACTAACCCTCGCTCTTACCCACCACTGCAACTCCTGTAAGCCAGGATCAACAGTGGCACACAATGAAATGACACTGAGCGGTGAGGCTCAGGCATGTCCCAGGGAATCGCTTTAACTGTCGTGGGTCCCGCAATGAATTTAACCAAAAGAAACAAGGAGGACTTAAAAATGAATAGTTCTACTTCCCTCCAGAGCAAAGCGGGAGACAGAATGATGTAAAGTGGCTATAGCTTCATAAAACGAGAGAAATGCAACTATATAAGCCAGCTGCAAAAGCACCGAGGCTCAATTTAAGGGTCCTAAGTGACCTGTTCTATTTGATTCCAATAGTAGGTATGGCAAAAACGCTTAAACACACTGAAGCGCTACAAGATCCGTATAATAAACTACTCCAGATTCGTTGCAAGCTATTTAACATAATATCACGCTGATTTTGCCAGACATAACACTCCCAACGTACTCGTATGTGGTGAGCGGTTTGTTCATATTCATTACAGGAAGTTGAGCACAGACAGATTGGTGAAGATACTTATTTGAAACTAACCAATTTACTTTTAAAATTGCCGTGTCCGGTAAGAATTTGTGCAACACAATGATCAATGATTAGCCAAGTTTTATTTAATCTTTCGCGTACGTCCGGAAAGAACTGGTGCAGATGGCGACCCTTGGTTGAGCTATTCCATCTACATTGCCATTTATTGAGTAATTCATCTTTTAAGTTAGTTATTATTGGCATAAATAGCCTAGATATTTTAGCATGGTCACGTAATGATAAGAAATCATTTTCTATATTTTCGCGCGTAGAATAATAACATCGCCGCTCGTCTTTGAACTAACTTGAAGATCAACCAGAAGTACCCCCGCTAGTACAGGTAGGGCCTCTGTGCTTACTGTTCTATAGGCTTATTCACAAAAATATCCACGCCAACCTTTGGCTTTGTAGTAATTTACGGCGATTACATTATTATATTAACAGTAATTTTCGCCGTAAATTACCTAAACTTATTGTTCAAACTGTCCACTGGCACGAATTTTAAGGGACGCTGGGTAGGCACGCAAACGAATATTATAATAGATGCTAAGACAATTCCATCTACCATACAATATTTTAAAACTTTTACCTATTGTATTTCTTGATTATTTTTAAATATAATAGAATAATGTTCACCTTATCAAATCATAACTGTTAGCATAATATAGATTAATGTATTACCTATAGAGTATATGTAGATATCTAAGCAAGTGATGTTTACCTATAAGTAGATGCGCAATTAGAATTAACTCATATTATATAATACTTTATTATATAACGTTTATGACCTTATTCACCTTTGTCTCTGCAAACATCTCCGAAACGTTGCAGAAGCGCGGCAGTCTAACTTCCTTTACTAAAGCATTACTGGCGTCCTCAAGCTTAAATGCCGTTTTCTAACATCTGGAGAGATGTTAGAAAACGGCATTTAACCTTGAGGACGGCAGATTATACTACCGAACTCATAGAATCATCTAGGTAGATCTAAACCACAAATCATTGACTTATATGTATAACTAGACACGCTGTTTCGAATAAAAACTGTCCCAGTCTGGCTGTGCGCGAGGTTAGGGCGAGCGCGCGGCGAACAAAATTGCTCACCGAGTTGCAGCGCCCGCGCTGAGCAAATTCTCAATATGGGATTGCGCGTCTAGTAGAATACATATAGGTCAATGCCACAAATAGAGCTCTTAAGAGTTTATTACTAGTGATAGCTAGATCGGTCCGTATGTGATCGTCGACGTTAATCAATCAGTCCATACATGTTTAGTATTTATAGAAATCTATACTTAAACTTTTCTATTGTTTCCATATTTAATTAAACTTTGGTACAATAAGGAAAATGTGAAGCACACACACATTCAGCTCTTAAATTATGTAACTCTTGCTACCTACTGGATATTGTGACTGATTTGGTAGACAAGGTCAAAACTGACATCAATATTAGTAAAACAAATTTTGTTATTATTGCATTTCGATATGCATATACGCATTAATTTAAGTACTAAGGTTGATAATACCCTGTTATCATTAGTAAATATTAATGTTCCATTTTTACACTCCAAAAATTAAACACACCCACTGTTAATCAAAAAGAAAAAGAAGCCGACAGTTCAAAACTTGGTAAATATGATGGCCTCATAATTATGTTTGGACTACATTAAGATAAAGCGGAAATTATGGCTGGTTCACATTAGAATAACATGCATTGAATATCTGAATACATGTATGAGGCCAGCGGTTAGGATAGTTCATGTGTTTTAGCTTCAATTCTCGTACAGGACAACTATTTCTGTGACCCATAAGTATGGGCCTGTAAGGTAAATGTTTCTAAAGTCTAGTAGCTGCAACAGCTTGCACTGCGCGGCAGTGTAAACAAAAGACGATCCCACATAAATGTAACATTTTAACGGAATTGAATTTGAATATTTAATTCCTTAGTGAAGGCGTCGGTTTTTTCCAAAGACAGCGCTCAGAAGTAAACATAGTCAATAAGCCATGTCCGAGGACTACTGAAGGGCTCGTACAACTCTACAAGGAACTCATATACGCCCCGGGAGGAGCCTATTTTTAGACGCAAAGGTGCAACGGTGGTGGTTCCGGATGTCAATCGTTTGAGTTCCCGGAGCCGTCACTATGAGCATCTAGAGCAGTGTTTTTCAACCTGTGGGTTGCGACCCCCTGGGGGGTCGCGAAGCCTCTTTAGGGGGGTCGCGGAACTTCTATAGGCAAGTTGCAAAAAATAGAGAAAGCTAGTCATAGGGTCGCAAATGAATTTGGAGTATTATGATTAGGCCTGCTGCAAATTCATTAAAAGTTTAGCGCGAAGATCCAAAACTCTGGGCTAGCACTTCGTCTCTTGACGACCTAACCTCTGAATGATAAAGAAAATTTTGGTGGAGTGCTTTCTATTTCAATTCTTCACAAATTTTAATGATGTATTATTCCGAATCCTATGAAAATTAATAAAAATGTCAGATATTCGTCACAAAATAAAAGAAACATGAAAAAAAGCGGGTAAAAAACGGGTAGAGGGGTCGCGTGATGAAAAAGATTGAAAAACACTGATCTAGAGGCTAGGCTGCCGTTGAGATTTTAGTGGGTCACCATGTGGACTCCTACACATATACTATCGTTTCCCCAAACGGCGGGGACCTATAAAAGGTTTCAATTCAACCACGAAAAATAAAACTAACCATTATAGGATATGCATATATGGCAGAGTGCAGCTGTGCCACGGTGGTGTAAAAGTGCTCGCTTTGCTACCTTGGCGCCCTCATATTTCGGTTAAGAGTATTGCACAGGACAATTAATTGTTGATCTGAGTCTATGTGTGCTATGCATCCCTATATATGCATATGTTTGTAAAGCCCTCGCGATACAGGAATTTAATTCCATGATGTGGGCGTTACAGACCAAAAAAAAGGGAATATATTTGCAAATTTACGGGTCGGTTGGCGTGGTTAATAAATGCTTGCCTTTCACGACAGGTCAAGACAGCTATTTGTGTGCATGAGCATTTCTGTTTCTCCTGAGTCTGGGTGTAATTATCTATATATGTATGTCTTTACAAATGAAAAGTAGTATATGAAATATATCAGTTATCTGGTTTCCATAGTACAAGCTCTGCTTAGTTTAGGACCAGATGGCCGTGTCTTAATGATGTCCCAGGATATTATTATTATTAAATTGATTGCAGTCTGGTTATAACTTCTTTATTGTGTGACCCATAAATTGTTGTTCTGAGTCAAGGGTGTACCATGTATCCATAAATAGCACGTTTGTGAAGCTTTTTGTGTGCAGACAGTGGTTTTCCTCGTTTCCTAAGGGTTGTTAAAGCAGACGTCCAGTATTCTTAACACGACATACATGACTGTTGTCTAATGAGTACAGTCGGGACAGACACTAAGGCGCTCAGAAATTAAACTAATTAGGTTATCACTCATCTATAGCAGCGGAAGGCGTGGACAATCGCCCCCGGCCTCGCGGACCAAGGGGCCTCACACTGCGATAAAACTAAGTTCATGCTTCCGGTACAAGGCTTCTCATTTAAACAAGTGGAGAAGTCGTTTAATTGTACTTAATTATACAAATTAAGTTCTTTGAGTTTTAAAAACATAGCACTGCTTCGTTTCTGCAACTGGGAACTCTCAAATCTCAGCTCGCTACACAACTGCATGCCAGGTGCCCTGCGAATTTAGCTGCGTATTTAACCCTTTAACCGCTGTTTTTCGTATCATCATTTTCTAACTCTTCCTTTTTTCTTTCTGATTAAATTCGTTGCGGGATCCAAGACAGTTAAGCGATTCCCCGGGACATGCCTGAGCCTCACCACTCAGTGTCATTTCATTGTGTGCCACTGTTGATCCTGGCTTACAGGAGTTGCAGTGGTGGGTAAGAGGGAGGGACTAGTCCCGATAAAAAAAACGTTTTTCGTATCAGTTATCCAGCCCCAGACATGTGTTTATTGTTAGTAACATCTGCTTATATTCTAACTCATCATAAATAAAACACCGGCCAAGTGCGAGTCGGACTCGCCCATGCAGGGTTCCGAAGCAGCAAGTATTTCAGTTAATTAAATGAAAGGTAAATGGCGGTTTACGGTTTATGACTTATGAAAAATAACTTCTAACTAGATCTCGAACTAGATCTTCAAACCAATTTTCGGTGGAATGTTGCATGGTAATGTACATTATATATTTATTTTAGTTTTATCATTCTCTTATTTTAGTAGTTACAGGGGGGGGGGGTCGGGGGAACACCCCCAAAATTATTACTCTTTTTCTATTTTTGTGTGAAAATCTAAATGCGGTTCACAGAATACATCTACTTACCAAGTTTCAACAGTACAGCTCTTATAGTTTCGGAAAAAAAGTGGCTGTGACATACGGACGGACAGACAGACACACATGACGAATCTATAAGGGTTCCGTTTTTTGCCATTTGGCTACGAAATCCTAATAAAAAATTAAGATTAATCGATGGTGTATTTGGTTATCAATATACGACGCTGGCTAAATGGACACGAAATAATTTGTCGGATTAATCCCCTTGAAAAATGACCTTGACGGTTAAAGGGTTAAGCCTCTCTACACCCCGCATACTCAACGAGGCCCACGGGCCACATGTGGCCCGCCAGGCCTTTGTTATTGGCCCATCTAAAGTTACAAGAACTACATCGTTAACTTGAAATCACGTTTTATTTAGGACCTAAATAATTTTTGATTGCAGGCCTCGTCAACATGAATGTAACGTGTTTGTGTTTAAAAAAAACAAATCACACCTATATCCTCCGAAAGTATGTTAGCAAGGGAATCCTAAAGTTCTCGGGACATCTCGGGACAATGTCACACAGATCATCCTAACCCCAAACTAAGCAAAGTTTGTACTATGGGTAGCAGGCGACGATATACATACTTATATAGATAGATAAATACTTATATACATAGAAAACATCCATGACTTAGAAATAAATATTCGTGCTCATCACACGAATATCTGCACTTACCGGGATTCGAACCCAGGACCACCAACTTCGTAGGCAGGAGCACTACCAACTAGGCTACGGTGACCGTCAGTTTGATTTGATCTGTCAGTGTGTATCGTTCGTAGCAAAACGCAGAGCACCTAACACGGATTGTTAGAAATTGACAATAAATTTCACTGTCTCGTCTCGTATTAAGTAAGTACATCTATTAACATAAGTAAAATAGTATTAGACCTATGGGACTCATGATTTTGAAATACAATATGGCAAACTAACTTTGCTGGGTTTCAGAGCTTGGCAGCTCTGAGTCTCTGACACAGAAAAAGCGAATCGCTTGGACGGAGCATTCTTTTAAAAATAAAAAAACGGTTTTTATTCACGTAGTCTTTAAAAAAGCGCTTGTAAATAGTCAGAACATGTTTGTAGTAATACAGTTATTATTTCTAGTTACTTATTACAGATATTTAGGTACACGGAATGTTAAAACATTAATGCAATTTATTTTATAATGGTAGTGATATTTAGCTTGCTTGTATTAAGTTATTGTCAAGGAGATTATGTTTAGTTGAAGTTTTTAATGAAATTGAAATTTTTATGTATTGAAATTTATATTTTACTTCATATTATTACTTTAGATCAACTACTAACTTATATTATAAGTACTATCCACATTATTAGCTACAGCTGAATTGAGACACTGGTTGCTTAAATGTAATGAATTGTTTTATAATTGCGATCTAGATGTTTTCGGGGGTAAAATAATTATGTTAAAAAACCCATTTTCAAAAACATGTAAGTAAAGCACACTGTTGTCTGCAACAACACATACTTAATATGAAATGATGTAAATAAGTTTCTCTTATATGTTTAATACGTGTCACCATGTGGACTCCTACACATATACTATCGTTTCCCCAAACGGCGGGGACCTATAAAAGGTTTCAATTCAACCACGAAAAATAAAACTAACCATTATAGGATATGCATATATGGCAGAGTGCAGCTGTGCCACGGTGGTGTAAAAGTGCTCGCTTTGCTACCTTGGCGCCCTCATATTTCGGTTAAGAGTATTGCACAGGACAATTAATTGTTGATCTGAGTCTATGTGTGCTATGCATCCCTATATATGCATATGTTTGTAAAGCCCTCGCGATACAGGAATTTAATTCCATGATGTGGGCGTTACAGACCAAAAAAAAGGGAATATATTTGCAAATTTACGGGTCGGTTGGCGTGGTTAATAAATGCTTGCCTTTCACGACAGGTCAAGACAGCTATTTGTGTGCATGAGCATTTCTGTTTCTCCTGAGTCTGGGTGTAATTATCTATATATGTATGTCTTTACAAATGAAAAGTAGTATATGAAATATATCAGTTATCTGGTTTCCATAGTACAAGCTCTGCTTAGTTTAGGACCAGATGGCCGTGTCTTAATGATGTCCCAGGATATTATTATTATTAAATTGATTGCAGTCTGGTTATAACTTCTTTATTGTGTGACCCATAAATTGTTGTTCTGAGTCAAGGGTGTACCATGTATCCATAAATAGCACGTTTGTGAAGCTTTTTGTGTGCAGACAGTGGTTTTCCTCGTTTCCTAAGGGTTGTTAAAGCAGACGTCCAGTATTCTTAACACGACATACATGACTGTTGTCTAATGAGTACAGTCGGGACAGACACTAAGGCGCTCAGAAATTAAACTAATTAGGTTATCACTCATCTATAGCAGCGGAAGGCGTGGACAATCGCCCCCGGCCTCGCGGACCAAGGGGCCTCACACTGCGATAAAACTAAGTTCATGCTTCCGGTACAAGGCTTCTCATTTAAACAAGTGGAGAAGTCGTTTAATTGTACTTAATTATACAAATTAAGTTCTTTGAGTTTTAAAAACATAGCACTGCTTCGTTTCTGCAACTGGGAACTCTCAAATCTCAGCTCGCTACACAACTGCATGCCAGGTGCCCTGCGAATTTAGCTGCGTATTTAACCCTTTAACCGCTGTTTTTCGTATCATCATTTTCTAACTCTTCCTTTTTTCTTTCTGATTAAATTCGTTGCGGGATCCAAGACAGTTAAGCGATTCCCCGGGACATGCCTGAGCCTCACCACTCAGTGTCATTTCATTGTGTGCCACTGTTGATCCTGGCTTACAGGAGTTGCAGTGGTGGGTAAGAGGGAGGGACTAGTCCCGATAAAAAAAACGTTTTTCGTATCAGTTATCCAGCCCCAGACATGTGTTTATTGTTAGTAACATCTGCTTATATTCTAACTCATCATAAATAAAACACCGGCCAAGTGCGAGTCGGACTCGCCCATGCAGGGTTCCGAAGCAGCAAGTATTTCAGTTAATTAAATGAAAGGTAAATGGCGGTTTACGGTTTATGACTTATGAAAAATAACTTCTAACTAGATCTCGAACTAGATCTTCAAACCAATTTTCGGTGGAATGTTGCATGGTAATGTACATTATATATTTATTTTAGTTTTATCATTCTCTTATTTTAGTAGTTACAGGGGGGGGGGTCGGGGGAACACCCCCAAAATTATTACTCTTTTTCTATTTTTGTGTGAAAATCTAAATGCGGTTCACAGAATACATCTACTTACCAAGTTTCAACAGTACAGCTCTTATAGTTTCGGAAAAAAAGTGGCTGTGACATACGGACGGACAGACAGACACACATGACGAATCTATAAGGGTTCCGTTTTTTGCCATTTGGCTACGAAATCCTAATAAAAAATTAAGATTAATCGATGGTGTATTTGGTTATCAATATACGACGCTGGCTAAATGGACACGAAATAATTTGTCGGATTAATCCCCTTGAAAAATGACCTTGACGGTTAAAGGGTTAAGCCTCTCTACACCCCGCATACTCAACGAGGCCCACGGGCCACATGTGGCCCGCCAGGCCTTTGTTATTGGCCCATCTAAAGTTACAAGAACTACATCGTTAACTTGAAATCACGTTTTATTTAGGACCTAAATAATTTTTGATTGCAGGCCTCGTCAACATGAATGTAACGTGTTTGTGTTTAAAAAAAACAAATCACACCTATATCCTCCGAAAGTATGTTAGCAAGGGAATCCTAAAGTTCTCGGGACATCTCGGGACAATGTCACACAGATCATCCTAACCCCAAACTAAGCAAAGTTTGTACTATGGGTAGCAGGCGACGATATACATACTTATATAGATAGATAAATACTTATATACATAGAAAACATCCATGACTTAGAAATAAATATTCGTGCTCATCACACGAATATCTGCACTTACCGGGATTCGAACCCAGGACCACCAACTTCGTAGGCAGGAGCACTACCAACTAGGCTACGGTGACCGTCAGTTTGATTTGATCTGTCAGTGTGTATCGTTCGTAGCAAAACGCAGAGCACCTAACACGGATTGTTAGAAATTGACAATAAATTTCACTGTCTCGTCTCGTATTAAGTAAGTACATCTATTAACATAAGTAAAATAGTATTAGACCTATGGGACTCATGATTTTGAAATACAATATGGCAAACTAACTTTGCTGGGTTTCAGAGCTTGGCAGCTCTGAGTCTCTGACACAGAAAAAGCGAATCGCTTGGACGGAGCATTCTTTTAAAAATAAAAAAACGGTTTTTATTCACGTAGTCTTTAAAAAAGCGCTTGTAAATAGTCAGAACATGTTTGTAGTAATACAGTTATTATTTCTAGTTACTTATTACAGATATTTAGGTACACGGAATGTTAAAACATTAATGCAATTTATTTTATAATGGTAGTGATATTTAGCTTGCTTGTATTAAGTTATTGTCAAGGAGATTATGTTTAGTTGAAGTTTTTAATGAAATTGAAATTTTTATGTATTGAAATTTATATTTTACTTCATATTATTACTTTAGATCAACTACTAACTTATATTATAAGTACTATCCACATTATTAGCTACAGCTGCATTGAGACACTGGTTGCTTAAATGTAATGAATTGTTTTATAATTGCGATCTAGATGTTTTCGGGGGTAAAATAATTATGTTAAAAAACCCATTTTCAAAAACATGTAAGTAAAGCACACTGTTGTCTGCAACAACACATACTTAATATGAAATGATGTAAATAAGTTTCTCTTATATGTTTAATACGTGTACCTGCTTTTAATTATTATCATGCTGTTAATGTTGTGCTTACCTTTAATTTAGATGCATGTGTGATCACCTTAATACAATGTAGTGTAATAATGTTAAACATGTATTTAGTTGGTAAGCTTTAATTAAATAAATAAATTACTAGCTGTACCCCGCCATTTTACCCGCGTTAAACAATATAAGCTATACCCTGTTATTCTGATATACATATGTATAAGCTGAAAGCTTATACATATGTATATCAAAAATATATGTAAATCAATCAAAATGTATATGTAATATATGTAAATCAAAAATATAAAATCGTTCGGTAGTATTTGCGAAAAGTAGTAATAAACATTCATACATAGATACATCCATCCCCACAAACACTCGCAATTATAATATTAAGTATGTTTATGCAGATAATCCTCCAAAACTAAAATTTAATATATTTCTAGTGTGCAATTGTGTGTACCTACACAAATTTGAAATTAATAATTTTTTTTTCTTTTTTTTCATTGGTCGAACGCTCTAAAGAGACGTGAGTCTTTATAATCTAACTTCGATGGTGAGGGCACATTTCTATGTGCGTCTGCTTAATTAGTAGTGAATATATGCTCTTACTTGTGTTGTTGGTCCGGAGTCGAGCCTCGACGGCATCACCGACAGGGGCAGGTAATGTGCCGCCGATTGCGCCTGCTGGATACACGTGATGGCTGTACGCTGCACATGGAGGGTATAAACATCAATACATACATAAATTATAATTAAGCATGTAAGGTATATAGGTAGGATGTAGTTTATTCTGTAGACCGCCCTCTTGCATCCCCGCCAGTAATCGCCCAGAGTCGAAGTTCGAATCCCACTCCGGCGTGGGTACTTAGTTTGTAGTTTTGATTTGCTAGACGGTTAGAGCCCACACTCACCTCTATAGTCCGGTGAAGCAGTGAAAGCCGTCAGGAATGGACGGCTGCAAAAGTAATTAAAAAAAAAATAGAATCTGTAGAGAGATATGTGAAGATTTTTATTTATTTAGAACGGGCCGGTTGACGTGGGAGGTTTGCCTTCCACGACGCAGGTCGTGTGTTCGATACCCACCCACGACAGATATTTTTGTGCATGAATATGTCTGAGTAGTAGTTTCCATTCATAGTACAACCTCCGCTTTGTTTGGGATCAGATGGGCACGTGTGAATAATGTCCGTTGGTCTAGCGGTAGCGTGTTCAACCGCAAATAATAAAGTCTTGTTTAAAATCCCTGGTCGGGACCAAAAGCGATTTTGGGACTTTTCCGTAAAAAAAATTTTCAGCCATTTCACTTAAAATTCCGAAGTCTGGAAGTTGGCGATATAATGCCCCCGTGCCTCAGAGATCACGTAAAGTTGTCGATCCTGTACCTGACCTTTTTCCGGTCGCGTCGCTAGTCGTCCCATCGGATCATGAGAGGTTGAGATAGAAAGTAGCCCTGTTTTTGCGCACACATTTAATAATAATCTCTCAAATTCGGCTGGGAGGACATTATTGTTTAATTTAATTGTGCGTATTTTATCAATATTTTTGCCGTACGAGGTCTTTAGGTATGATATTTTATTGTAGAATGACTCCTATTAAGTACTAGCTGTGCCCCGCGGTTTCACCCGCGTTAGACTTTATAAATTATCACAGCTCCTCCCCCGAAGGGGATAGCGTGATAATATGTAGCCTATATGTTGAGCCAACCTCTTAGTAATATTCATGCAAAATTTGAAGTAAATCCATGCAGTACTTTTTGAGTTTAGCCCGGACATACATACAGACAAACTGACAAAAATTCTAAAAACTATATTTTTGGCTTCGACATCGATAGTAGATCACACCCCAAGTATCCTTTTAAAAAAATATTCAATGTACAGTTTTGACTTTCGTACGATTTTATTATATGTAAGTAGGTATATTGTATAGATATTTATTAACACAAGTAAAATAGTATAGGGACTTATGATTTTGAAGTTACAAATTACAATATCGCAAACCGATCCGTCTGTAGCAGCTCTGACTCAGAGTCGAGGTGAGGCTACTTAATTAGGAATTTTATTTTTTGGATGGCTTTTTTATAAGGACTACTCCCTACCTCTAATCCAACACTGCAACTCTTATAAGCCAGGATCAATAGTGGCAGACAATAAAATGACACTGAGCGGTGAGGCTCAGGCATGTCCCGGGGTCTTGGATCCCGCAACGAATTTAATCAGAAAGAAACAAGGAGGAATTCGAAAATGAATAGTTCCACTTCCTTCCACAGCAAAGCGGGAGGCAGAAGGATATAACAAGGCTGGGACCTCATCAAACGAGAGTATTGCAACTAGAGAAACCAGTTGCAAAAGTAGATGGCTTGTGAAAAATAGAGAACGCTTGCGAATGGGCCCCCATTCGCAAGCGTTCTCTATATCTATTGTATTTTTAATAGCGAAAGGTTTTTTTTTTTTTTTTTTTAATCTTTATTAGAAAAGAAGGGTTTTATCACATAGTGATGATGTAACCCTCGTAATTACAACAGTAAAACATACAAATTAAAAAGTACTTTCTTAAATAACACAATAAAAGAATCTTACGATCTATTACTAATACCAATACTAACAATTTCGTAGAGCTTCTTGGCTTCCACTGATAACGGAGAAGCCAAAATTATATTACATGTCCCAATAGCATTGAGGGAAATGTTACTCTCCCTCTCAAGCTTTTTCCTTTCAGCCCCGTTCAGGGCACACTCCACTAAAATATGAAATACATCTTCTCTCATATTACATCTCACACAATTAGGAGAAGGGATCTTACCCATCATATGGATAAAGCTATTCAGAGGAATATGTCCAGAACGGAGCCTCAGGGCCATTATAATGCTTTTCCTTGGCATATTGGAGTTACCAAACCATAATAAACGACAGGGGTGTGGTTGGATAGTTTTGTACCATATACCCTTTGTACGAGACCTTTCATCAAAGTATTCATTCCATAGTTCTATGCACTTTTCTTTAACCGAGTATACCAAACCAGAGCAGTATGGTACGTGAAAGTATTCAAGCCCATCCTCTGCTGCAAATTTTGCAAGCCTATCAGCTTTCTCATTACCCCTTAAACCAACGTGAGATGGAACCCACTGTAAAATAATATTTTTCTTATCTTTTAATAATTTTCTTATAGACTGTATGATACTATATGCTAAAGGCACTCCTCTGTAATTAGATGTACATCGAATAATATGTTGAAGTGCACTCCTAGAATCCGTAAAAATTATGTAATTTCCTTTTTGAAAAGAATCAATATATGAAATGGCCTCCTGTATAGCGATTAATTCTGCAACCATAATAGACACATTAGAAGTATTGATTTTAATAGTTAAAGAACTGTTAGTTTGCGGGTCAAAGAAGGCTGCACCAACTTTACACCCGTCTTTAGAGGCATCGGTGTACAATGAATAATAGTTATTGTAACTATTTATTAAAAATTCTGAACATAGATCAAATAATTTTGAATTGGAAAAATTTTGTTTAGGTAAATCTACTAGTGGTATGAAAGGTCTCACTACACTGGATACATCGATATTAGTAACCCAAGTGTCGAGGGAAAACATTTCAATTTTATCACTGGCATAAATGCTACCTATGTTACTGCCAAAATCATGAACAACTGTCAATATAGGCTTATTTCTACGTCCCAAATTTAAATTTCGATTCATTTCATAAAGCTTATCAATTAATTTTAAAATATCATTATCCTTAACAGATTTGATCTTCAACCAATATTTTGCGGCCAAAAAGTATCTGCGTACATGCAACGGTTGAACACATAGTTCACTCTCCATTGCATGCACCGGGGTACTTCTCACAAAACCACCCAAAATCCGTAAAAATTGGTTCTGTACCATATCTAACTTATTCAACCGTGTTTTGCAGCAACTACCATATAAAATACTAGCATAATCAATTCGGCTTCTCACTAAACTCAGATATAATCGCCTTAGATGCGATGGATGCACACCCCATTCTGTTCCTGATAACACTTTAAAGATGTTTACAAACCTACAGATCTTGTCTTTAGTCTCATTAACGTGTTTGGTCCATCTAAGCGAGCGATCAAGCCAAACACCCAGGTACTTGACATTTTCGATTATTTGTAATTGTATATTGTTAATTTTAAGATCTACAGCATCTGTTGAATAACCTGATTTAAAAATACACACTTTACTTTTAATGGGAGAAGTATCTAGCCCTATGTCGTTAAGTAATTTACTAATTATGTCTAGAGATGATTGCATTGTCAACGAAAGTTCATGAAGTCTCTTTCCTGCTGAATATATCACAAAATCATCCGCAAATTGAGAAATATAAATACCACTAATATTATTAGCAGATTTCGCAATATCACTTGTTACTATATTAAATAAAAGAGGTGACAAAGGGTCCCCCTGTGCTAATCCACGTCCTGTAGTTCTTGAGTTTATTCCGTGATCGCTTACCCTAATGCTGAGAATCCTTTCTTTGAGAAATTTCCACAAATATGTACAAATCCCAGAACCTACTCCTACGCTGTCCATTTTATTTAATAAACTAGGGACATCAACATTATTATATGCACTGTCTATGTCTAAAAAACAACCCACAGTTGTTAGTTTCCTTGCAAAACCTAATTGTATGCTAGTAACTAAGCGGGTAAGATTGTCCATAGTGGACCGACATTTTCTAAAACCGGTTGTACTATTGGAGAGGAAATTATTACTTTCTATATACCATTCTATTCTATTGAGTAAAATGCAATGAAAAACTTTACATAAACAGGATATCATAGAAATAGGTCTGAGGGAAGACATATCCTGTGAATCTCTACCAGGCTTCGGGATCGGAACAATAGATATTACCCTCCATTGACTAGGTACAAAACCATTCAAAAGAAATTTGTTGTATAATGTAATTAATATTTGTTTCCCATTAAGCGGCAAATTTTTAATCATCGAATATGATATGTTATCTTGTCCCGGGCACGTGTCTTTAGCTCGAATGCATTTTTGTAATTCATGCAATGAAATCGGCGATTCTAATTTATCATTAGTCGAATAGAATATCAAATCTTCCGGCGAAGCAAAATCTGGTGTTAAACTGTTGAGGAGATCCTTAGCTTTTTGTGGACTGACAAATTCTCTGTTAAATTTATAGCCTTTGAGCCATTTCATCTTATCCCATACCTCTTTCGAAGATGCAGAGTGATCCAAGCTAGAACAAAATTGTTGCCAGCCCTTGCACTTAGCCAAACGGATGTTCTTTTGTGCAAATCGAAGCTTAGATTGTAAGAAAATTAAATTATTAGGTGTAGGATTACTTCTGAATTTTGAAAGAGCAAGACGGCGTTCAGCAACCAACCTCGATAACTCTGGGCTCCAGTATGGTTTAGGGCGAAACTTAGTCTCGGGGTTCGTACTATTTTTTATAAAAGGAATGTGTAAGTCAGCAGCCAGATAGATATAATTTATGAATGTATCGTAACAATGTTGTAGGTTTTGGGAGAACTCGAAATTACTGTAAATATTTTCTAGTACTTGCTGATATGAATACCAATCAGCCTTTTTAAAATTTCTTCTTAAAATATATCCCTCTAAGTTATTATTTAATTTCATATTATAAGTAATTTTAATGAACAAGTGATCACTTCCTAAAGACTCATTTAAAACTTTCCAATTAAACTTTAAACCTATATCCGTGGAAGCTAATGACACGTCCGGTGAGGACTGCTGAAGATTTCCACTTACTAATTTGACACGTGTATGCTGACCGTCATTTAAAGTAATAAATGCATTATCTACCAAAGAGTCGAATACGTGTGTACCTCTCTGATCCCTTTTGCAAGACCAGTTAGTATGATGACAATTAATATCACCTAATATTAATGTTTTCTTTTTAAGTACTGAAAATAATTGATCCCAGTCATTCCGGGATGTATGCACAGACGGAGGACAGTACACTGATACTAAGTACTCCAATTGATCGCAATTATAAAGCTTAACACATAATATTTCAATACTGGCGTTGGTGCAAAACACGGGATACACGTGGCATTTAACGGACTTGTGTGTAAAAATGGCTACACCACCATAACCATCCCATCTATCCTTTCTATAAATATTGTATGAATTTAATTTAATCAGCTCCTCCGTTACTAACCAAGTCTCACTGATAGCAGCAATATGAATTTTTTCTTGAGCTAATAGACATTCGAATTCTGTTAATTTATTTTTAATGCTTTGTGAATTCCACTGGAGTATATTAATCTGCGTTATACCCTTATCGTTAGCCATTGAAGAAATCTAAAATATTTTTTAACATAGGCCAGTCCGAAATATTCCCAACAACTACTAAGATCAACCATTCTAAGCAACATTTAATTATACTTTTAAACTTTGTTTGTAAACTACACTTCTTCAAAAAAAAAATTTCTTTTAGTCTATTTACGAGTTCATCAAATTTAACACTACTACTGCTACTAGTCTCCTCAGAAGAAGGTGGCGCTGACGTGTCCGAAATGTTTGTTTCATGCTCCATATCAACATCAGCTCTCATATAAACATGTGGTGTAGAAGGACGCTCTATCTTATTATACCTCTTGGAAATTTGAGGTCTAGGGATAAGATTGGACTTTGCAACTTGAGCATAAGATGGTGACAGATGTTCCTGTTTGCCCTGCTCGGGCGTAATTTCTTCTACCAACAGATTACCAAAATATGCTGGGCCACTTATTTGATTATCCGTTATGTCATTTTGGGTGGTTCTTTTAGGTATGGGTGAAGATACAGGCACATACATTTCTAACGCCTTTGGGTAGGTACAGTTAAACTCGGCCATTAGCTCCCTGACTTTCTTTTCCTTCAAATAAAGTGGGCACTTCCTGTCTAACGCCATATGCTGGCCTGAACAATTAACACATTTTAGTATAGTGACAGTACAGTTGGCGTGGTTTTTACCACATTTAGGACATACGATTTTTCGGAATGGGCAAAACTTTGATGTGTGACCGAACTTCCAACAACGCGAACATTGCGTCACTGGAAATATATATGGCTCCACTGGAATTCTGAGCTTGTCCACTAAAATATATGGCGGTATATAGGAACCAGCAAAGCATAAACGGACTGTCTCGCTCGGACACCACTCTGACTTTGACTTGTCCGTGTCACGTCGCTTTAGCCGTCGTGCCGAAATCAATTTACCAGCGCCAGGACACGTCACGCTTTGAACTATCTCCTCATCCGAAATGTCAAGCTCAACGTTACGAATAACTCCATACGAGGTATACTTCTGCGAAGCTCTATGAATCCTCCATTCATTCTTTACGAAGACCTCACTTTGTTCTAATTTTTGGACACTTTTTTCAGATTCTAGTTCAAGTCTGACTTTGTAAGGGCTAACATATTTGACTTGTGAAATGTCCTCAATATTATTTGCCAAAAATAACTTGGCTAGTGCAAATTGCTTTGGCATTTTATCCTTACACGATATATAAACAATAATATTCTCCTCTTTACATTTTTTTTCTTCTATCCCCGATATATTTCCGTCCTCCATTTCTTTTCTTTTAATCGGTTTTAAATGTCTCCTTTCCTCTCTGTCTGGTGTTATTTCATCAAATTTCCCGACCAAATTTGTCTCTTCCCTGCTTGTTGTTAGTTCTTCTTGAGGTATCTGCAACTCCATCTCCACTAATTCATCAATTATATTATCATCTTCCGAGCTCGAAATAGATTGCTCGTTGCCATCCATTCTTTTGTATTCATTTATCTACACAAAGCGTAGTTAAATACAAAATAACAAACCGGTTCCGGCCGGCCGCCGACCGCAGCTCGAATAGTACACGGGTGACTCACTAATTAGCTATTAAGTAAACAACTTTATGAGACGAACTGCACGCGGGTATCCCGTGCGAGTGCCGCACACAAACTGTAGCGAAAGGTTCTAAGGCTAATAGTAATACTTGCAAAAAAAAAAAAGGAAATGTTCGACGGAACATTCTTTAGAACAACTACA
The DNA here is from genome assembly GCA_951640165.1 of Pseudoips prasinana. Taxonomy (NCBI): domain Eukaryota; kingdom Metazoa; phylum Arthropoda; class Insecta; order Lepidoptera; family Nolidae; genus Pseudoips; species Pseudoips prasinana. The sequence goes on from OX621253.1 coordinate 16,020,879, forward strand.
TAAGTTGACGGGCCTGTTGGTGTGGTTGGCAAATGCTTGCTTTTCACACCGGAGGTCTTGGGTTCGTTTCCCACACAGGACAGATATTTGTGTACATGAACATGTCTGGTAGTCTTGTCAGTCTGAGTGTAATTATCTATATAAGTATGTATTTACAAAAGAAAAGTATTATATGTATATCAGTCATCTGGTTTCCATAGTACAAGCTCTGCTGTTTGGGTTCAGATGGCGGTGTGCAAATAATGTCACGGGATAAAAAAAAAAAAATGTAAAATCATGTTAAATGAAATATTACTGTGTGTAAATAATGTCCCAGGATATTATAAGTACTTAATGTATGGATGATGTGAGATAGGATTATATCCAATCCTATCATCATGATAGTCTCTGTAAAACTAGTTATAGTTATGTCGCTGACTCGACAGTTAGCACACAAACAAACCTACAACACCATACTAAGCATCAGAAGGTATCATGCTCGACCTAAGCGATAATTATCATATTAACCACATGATTAATTTCTGAATGTTGTTATCAAAACAACTTCGATGTAAACTGATTGAAGTCAGCAAAATTACAAGACTGACCTAGGTTACAAGTTGTAATAAACAACTCCTTACCTCAAGATCTAAGACTAATCTTAAGATAAACCCTACATTTACGTAAGCAACTGAAGTACTTAGAAACAGACCGATAATGCATTTGTTTACTTATGATACTCGTACGATCGATCTCATTAAAACTTGAGGGTTGCTGTTGGATCTTAATTTTTTGTTAATACGACGTTTAGTCAGCTTAGAATGTTTTCATTGCTTCACCAGACAATAACATATAGTCTTGTCTTATTCATGCAACATTTCCTTCATGGTCATACCTCACTGAAAAGCAAGCATTTGCCAACCACGCCAACAGGCCCGTCATAATAAGCGACGAGTTGTAAGCTGTCGACCTATTATAGGTACGCCCGGCATACATACTGCGCAGTTTTAGTAGTTTGACAGTTTAGTGTACATAATTATGTCCTATTCTTTTCATACCAGATAATTTAGAAAGAGACGTAAAGACATTTGAATTAGTTTAGTATGTAGAAGAAAGAATCGACAACAATATGTAGAAAACTATAACATTTAATCTCTATGTGACAACTGCCGTAACGTTGGTAGTCAACCTGTCTTCTGATCTGTTGCGGGTTCGATCCCAGCATAAGCCAAAAATTTGTGTTCCTGAATATTTATTTTTGCCTTAGTCCGAGTATTTTTTGGTAATGTATGTATATTTACAAAAAAATATACAAGCTGTTCTTAATTTGGGCTAGATGGCGTTATGTGATAGGTCCCAAACATTTGATTGTTTATTTTTAAGTTGTTAATTACTTCTGCAACTTGAGTAATTAAGTTGGATGGCAACCCTAATTCGAAAGGATGTTTAATGATTTGTACTTCTATTGACAGCAGATAGTCACATAAAGACTTCACATCACAGATAACAAATTAATAATAATACTGATTAGAAACGGTTGCCAGGTCAATAAGTTAATTGTAACAGATATATGTTATTTATTCTACCTACAATGTTGTATGATACTGTGTTCTTTGTGATAGCAATATGGCAAGACCTAGAAAGATCTTTAAAATCCATCTGAATATCCTCGATTGGGTCCGATTCCCGCACAGGACAAATATTTGTTAGTACCATGAATTACCATGAGTATTTGTTCTTAATCTGGGCGTACCTTGTGTCCGTCAATTATATGTTTGTAAAATACTCCAGAACATATGGAATCATTAAATTAGTATGGGTGTTGCCTTAAAAAAAAAAACTAAGATTCTGAATTGCTGGTATAATAACTTCATTAATACATAAAAAAATCCTGTAAAACATTTTTTTACTGTAACATTTTTTTGAATTCTCAAGTAAAGTAGTTAGGTTTGAACATGTCACTCATTCTCCCTAAATATCATCTAATTTATTTAAACTGGCAATACTATAAATGTTCTATCGTTTCCGGAGTTCTGGCGCCAACGCGGAAAAGAACATAGTTTTATTTTCAAAAACTAGTGTAAATTCGGGTTTTTATGTTTAAATAAGGTGGCTTTTAGACATAACATCTTCAACAACATACACAAGTGTAGGAAAGAGCCATATTGCCATGAAATGCGATTTTCTGTGTTTATTTGAAAACTCCATAATAATATGAGCCTCTTGTATAGTCTCCACTGTCTTACTGGTGCTGAATTTGACTTGATTGTGACGGACTTTACTTGACTTTGACTGTGATTATTATTAACTAGCTATGCCCCGCGGTTTTACCCGCGTTAAGTTTTATAATTATCACAGCTCCTCTCTTGTAGGTGGTAGCGTGATAATATGTAGCCTATATGTTGACCCGACCTCTTAGTTAATATGCATGTCAAATATGAAATAAATCGATGTAGTACTTTTTGAGTTTAGCCCGGACATACATACAGACAAACAGACAAAAATTCTAAAAACTATATTTTTGGCTTCGATATCGAATGTAGATCACGCCCCAAGTATCCTTTAAAAAAAATATTCTATGTACAGTTTTGACTTTCCTACGATTTTATTATATGTATAGATGACAGAAAATGGTAATGCTGTAGCTATAATGAGACCCTTATTTATTGTGGCTGAAGGATTTAATGTCAAAACATAATTCAATGAAAGTCTATCCTTTTCATACAAGCAATGGTAGAAAGATAGGTAATTATATAAAAATTGGTTATAAAGCCTAGGAGGCTTGCACTGCTTCTACGGACAATTGTTTTAGTCTATGTTGTTAAGAATCAGGGATCATATTGATTTATATATTTGTGATAACACTGATATGGATTCACTACTATAAACATTAAGAATCATGGACATAACAAGTGCTGAATGTATCTCAGGAACTAAGAGAGGTCATACTTCAAAACACACAATAATAGGTATTAATTTCATTGTTGTATTACTCTAAATTGAGGCAACATAAAAAACGGTTCTGAATTTAGTTTATATAGTGAAAAGAAACACAGAATTAACACATAAGTCAAGGCTGATTTCTCAGATTACCTTACTGTCTAATACCCAGTAGTAACATAAAAAAATAAATGCTTACCAAATGTAACTCCATTTGATCACAAATTGAGAAGAATTCTTCCAAGTTCTTATCAAATCTGGGTACTGGGTTGTCTATGCCTTTTCTGTAATGAAGTCAGACATAATAAAATGAGGAAACATTATGGGTGACCATAATTTCTAAAAGCTCTATTTTATTTTTATTATTTGTCAGAGTAGGTAGAAACTAGCCTTGTTAAAGCTGTTCAAGCTACCCCATAGACGTCTGGTATAAATTAAATACTGGCCTATACTAAGGACTAAACCTATAACAATTAGATTAACATGGCTCAAAGCCATAAAGCTCTAAAATTAAACCACTGTTGCAATCAACCATCAACCCGCTGCAAGCCTAATTTTACACAGCCTCACTGGCTAACACAGTTAGCTAAGAGCACAATATTTAAATAGTATAAGGACCAACTTACATGGACCACCTTAATATAGATATAAAATGAATTGCAATACAAATGGCACCGTAACTTAAATTGTTTTTAAATACATGTTCATCATTAGCATGGTTTGCTTTAACCTTAGGATGACAACAGGGTGGCACGTCACCCCACTACCCGAGAAAAGTATCAATATTTAGTTGTTATTTATTGGTTTTGTCTCTTTGTAACGTTCGATCTATTCTCTAATTGAAGTGAATGCAATCAGTCGCACGCGTCGACGTGCCGCGGTAAGTTATAGTTTTTGTAAAATTAACATTGCTGGGGTGACTGGTCACCCCACGTAACAATTTTTTTCGTGGTTTTTTTAGAACTTTTTGTTTTTTTTGGTCAAAATGCAAAAAATTCAGAAGCAAGCAAACCAATAATAATTCGTGACTACAATTCGAGAAATGTGGAGTTGATACTTTTGACAAATTGAGGCATTCTTATAGTTGCGCCAGAAATGCTAGACTTAGATAGTTCTATGGCATGCTGGACCAAGCTGGCATCAATTCTATGGTACTATATATTGACGCTATGCATCCCAACACTCCTGCCAATAAGTTCCAGGGCAGTTATCTGAAGAAATTAGCTTTACAATTGGCAGAACCGCACATGAGGCGTGTCGTTTGAGTACAAATTTGCCACGAGAATTAGGAGCTACATTATGTGATATTCTAAATATAAACCGGGCAACTCCAGAAAGTGCGCCCTCTGCAAAGTTACAGAAACAAGCAAGATGTGCACTATGTCATAGAAAATGGGACTAAAAAGTTAAAACTTTTTGCACAAAATGTCATCAGCCCGCCTGCACTGAACATCGTAAGTATGTTTGCTTAAATTGCATTTAACCAAAAAATTTAATATATAACAAATTATAAGTGCCATAATTAACACATTTTTTTATTTTTTATTGTATAAGTGATTGATCTCAAAATAAAAATCTTTCGTTTCCTGATACACTGCTGTTTTATCTGGCTTTAAAAGATATGGGGTGATGCGTCACCCCTGTTGCCTTTTATGAATACAAAAAAAGTGTTGCCTGCCGAAGGTTAAGCCAGTCTTAACTATGTAATCTGCATAGACATGCAGATTACATAGTTAAGACTGGCTGTTAAGTTTGCCTCACCACTACCTCATTTTGCAGTGTGGATCCATATTGAGGACAACTTTTTTGGAGCCCCATAAATAGTTGATCTGAGTCTGGGTGTTCTCTCCCTTTGTGAATTGCATGTTACTAATAATATGGTTATTATAGTTAGACATATAGGTAACCTCTTGGTTTTTTATATATACATATGTACATACATATAGTACATTATTTAATGAATTATAAATACATTTTTCACACTGCACACCAAATATTAATAATTTTAAGACAATAAATTTTTATGAATATAAAATATAGCCCATATTACTCAATTTTAATGTAGGTTTCTATAGATGAAAGAATTTTCAAAATCACCTAAGTAATTTTTATGTTTATCCATTACAATGAAATATACAAAAATTCAAATCTTTCTCTTAATTATATTACTTAGGATAATGAAGCTGACCTAGCCACAGCCATCAGATATGACTACCAACCCTACCAACTTCGACTTGACTTTGACACCTTACTCTGTATATGACAATAACCAAATATTTTCCCATTCTATTTTTAAATACACATGTTATAATAGTTTTAATTGTTAGTTATTGTACTATATGCTGAACAGAAGCACTGAGGAATACTCACATGCAATAAACCATTCTTATAGTTGCAATGAAACTCAATAGAAACAATTGTTACTTGCCCTGAACAAATTGAATTCAGCAACTAATACAGGAAGTGCACAATCCAAGAGTCATAGGAACCACTAATCTTATTAATATGTTATAAAAAGTAAGTACTTACTGAGAATTAGAATCTACATTATGGTTCTGGTGCAAAATCTGAGCAGCTGACTTGAGAGTCATCTGGAAATTAAAGGATTGAGTTTTAATTTGTAGGTTATACCTATTTAAGTTGTTAATGAATTTCCACGAACAATTTACGTACTGGTATTGATTCTCGGAGGGAGCTCATTAGGGTCTTTACTTTAGATATATTGTCCATTTTGTCCTGTTGCGTCTGCTGCGGCATAGCTGGTTGCATTTGTTGTGGTGATGGTTGCTGCATTATTGGACCTGGTACAGCCATTTGCATACCTACGTTTGGCGCAGCGCCAACCGTATTCATCGGGACGTGCATATTCATTTGATTGTGGTTCATATTAGCGATTTAAACTGCCCTGAAAGTAAATTTAATGTTTTGCTTTTCTTTGATTACAAACAAAACCTCAAAGTCGGGTTGGATTTGACTTTGAAGTTTTGTTTCAGTATTCACTTCTGTCAAATTGACAGAAGTGAATACTGATTCACTTCTGTCAAATTGACAGAAGTGAATACTGGGTGGCCTATGAAGATTAAATATTTCCCGACCAATATTTCGAATAGGGGTCAAACACTTCAAAGTAACTATATCAGGATAAATATTATTTTCTTCAACACTAAGCCATGGTGTATTCAAATGATTTGAAATATGATGATAATTAATTATATATTGAAAATATCGAAACATACCAATCCCCCTCTTAGATCCGAAGTCGGTATTGCGCAAAATCTGTACCTACTACTAATTATACTTGCTTAATAGATATCTATGTGAATACGACATGACAGGATAGATAAATTACAGGTTTATAAAGTTTTTCTGTAAACAAACTTGGCTATGTAAGCCAGTTGTTAGAGGTCGGTTTTTATTGCGTTTTCAATGCTATTGACTTTGGGTTACCGTCCCTTTGCTATCGAGTTATAACTCGCGATAGAATAATTATTACTCCAAAACCCTGAAAATACTTTTTACTAATCAACATTGTACACAAATGAACTGACAGACAGCATATAGAACTTATGGAGACATTATATTTTATAATATTCGTCTCTTTGACTCTTAATTTATATTTTTCTTTAAGAACGGAAGAATATTTATATTGTTAGAACCTAATGACATTCTATACACAATATGTGTGTGTGTATAGATAGAATGTCATTGCTAGATAGAACCCATTCAAAATGTGATTTTTGCTCCTAAACAATAATTATTCACTTTATTTGTTTTTATCTTCGTGTTTGATGAGCATAATATTATTATTATACAAAACACCTCTAAATACATAATTTTTGTTATTATCAATAAAATAAGGATTTCTATCTAGTGACATAACAAGAGGGGCACCGGCTGGCGGGTGTTATTAATACATTTTTATAGGAATAAAATGAATGCGTAAGGGAATTCGAAACCATTATTAATGTAGTACGAATATAGTTATCTGTGTTATTAATTTTTATTGGCAACTCTGATTTATTGTTTGCGAAACTAAGTTTTATTTTCAAATCTTTTTAAAGAAGTTTAGTAAGTTTTGAGAGGAGTTTAGTTCACAGAGTACTATGTATATATTATGGCTTAGTTGAATAGAGAATTTAGGTGGATGTCGTTATTAATGAAACTCAAACTCGGTCTGTTTTTAGTATGAATAATACTTCTGTTTCTGAAGAGCACTAAGCAATGAGAAATACAATCTGTGTCGATCCCACCGCAATTATTTAGAATAATGAAACCGTTTAAAATTTATACTGGGACGGAGATGTGGCAAGTACGTGTATTAAATTTTAATATACTTTTAATAGAATATAATATTTATTTATTTTCGTAACTAGGGCTTACAGCGATATTAGTAACAACAATGATTACAATACAACCATCATCCCTGCGACATCCCATGGGTGACTGCACAGTGCACACTAACGTCAAATAATATCTGCATTATCAAATAAATATGAAGCTCCAAATCAATGGGGTATATTGTACCATGGAGCCTGGTTTTTTAACTGAAAACAAATTTTAATTGAAGTGGTGTTGTTCAGTGGATTGTCTTAGGGATTTTATAAAAATACATTGAGCTATCAAAGTTCAATAAGAGTGGTCTGAGGATAATATAAGTTATAAATTGGATATATTAACTGTTCGGCCGAGTGTTGCTGTTGGTATATTCTTGACTTTCACAACACAAGTTATGGGTTTGATTCCCACACAGGACATACATTTTTTGCATGAACATGTCTCTTTGTCCTGAGTCTGGCTTTAATTATCTATATAAGTATGGTTTGACAACAGAAAAGCAGTATACGTAGCATATCAGCTATCTGAATTCCATAGTACAAGCTCTGCTGAGTTCGTGTTCAGATGGCTGTACATGAATAAAGTCCCAGGATATTATTATTATTTTGTAGTAATTCTTAATCATCCTAACAATCTGAATCTGAATTTCAGAAAGAAACCAGCTTACCATCGGTGCCAACATTCAGCCAGAGTTTTGATAATATGTTGGGTAATGGTGGAGTCCAGCTTTGTGCCATTACTGAGTTTTTGGGACTGCCTGGGGCTGGGAAAACTCAACTGTGGTATGTAGATAGTTCCTACTATTACATTGAAAAAGTTGAGTGTTCTGAATTCAAATTTTCAATAGGGATTATGGAATATTTCCAGTTAAATGAAAATTCATATAAGTATAATCTGAATGTTTGCTTATGTACTCTTTAAATAAATAAAAAAGGTTTTTATTCACATAGACTTTAAAAAGCTCTTGTAAATTGACATGTTTGTAGTAATATAATAGGTCTTTACCTATGAAATTGCCGTTTTGTATGAAAAAATTTAAACGAATTATTTTCATGAATTTTTTTATTTGTATTAATCGAAGTAATCACCCATGCAATCAATGCATCTTTGCCATCGCAGTGGCAGTTTATTGATGCCCTTCTTAAAGAAATCAGCTGGACGGGAGGCAACAAATTCTTCAAAGGCATTTTGTACTGCCTCTCGGGTATTGAATTTTTTTCCCGCCAAGAAGTTATCCAAATTCTGGAAAAAGTAGTAGTCTGTAGGCGCAAGGTCTGGTGAGTAGGGCGGATGACGGAGAGCTTCCAACCCCAGTTCTTGCAACTTGGAGACCGTCTGCTGTGCAGTATGAGGTCGCGCGTTGTCGTGCAGGAGCAGCGGAGACGAGCGATTGACCAATGCTGGTTGGAGATGCGCCAGCTTCTCCATCATTGTGCTCAGTTCTTCACAGTACACATCTGCAGTAATGCTCACCCCGTTTGGTAAGAAGCTGTGATGAATCACACCGGCGCTAGACCACCAAACAGTGACCATCACTTTTCTAGGGGTAAGTTTTCGTTTAGGGCATTGCTTAGGTGCTGAACCAGGATCCAACCAACTTGCTGAGCGCTTGCGGTTATCAAACAGAATCCATTTTTCATCGCAGGTAACAATGCGGTTCAAAATTCCTTCATTTGTGTGTCTGTTGAGCAGTGCAAGGCACGTCTCGACGCGTACTTCGCGCTGGCGATCATTGAGTTCGTGGGGCACCCATTTGTCAAGCTTTTTTACCTTGCCAATTTGACGCAAATGGACCAATATTGTTTTGACGCTAACGTCGAAAGCTGCTGCTAATTCAGCCGTAGATTGTGTATCATCAGCTTCCACAACCGCCTTTAATTCGTCATTGTCGACCAAAGTCTTCGGACGACCGCGAGGTTCATTTTTCAGGTCGAAATTTCCAGAACGGAAGCGAGCAAACCAATAACAGGTGGTGCGTTGGTTTGTAGTGTTAGCTCCGTAAACGTCGTTGATGTTGCGTGCCGCTTGTGCCGCGTTGCTGCCACGACGGTACTCATATTCCATAATTACTCGAATTTTTAACGTATCCATGATGACGAAAAAGATTGAAATGCGATGAAAATGTAACACTAATCAATAAAGAAATGACTACTTTTGGAAAAAAGAATCCATGTTTTTAAAATAAAATTAATTTGAAATTAGAATTCTTAGCCAAACAAAAATTATTTTGATTTGAAATGGCCAGTACTGCAGAACGGCAATTTCATAGGTAAAGACCTAATAGTTAAGTATACATAATTATTTCTAGTTACATACTTATAGATATTGAGGTACACGGATTGTTAAAACATTTATAAAATTTATTTGGGATACATAACCAAATATTCACATTCACAAACAGCCATAATACATGTAGTCTTAGCATTGATGCTTAGATACATTTATGAGAATTATTCATGATAATATGATGCAATGCATTCGCCAACATAACCAACGGCTTTATATGTTCTCCAAAGCATAGGAGTTTATCACCATTACTTCCAGTGTCCAGGCTGATACTGGCTATTTTTTATCTTGGCAAATATTATAATCTGTCCTGTTGCTCTAGTGGTAAGTGACTCTAACTGCTGAGACACCCAGAATATTTTTTTTTTAATATCTAGGGACAATGTCACACAGATCATCCTAGCCCCAAACTAAGCAAAGCTTATACTATGGGTACCAGGCGACGATATACATACTTATATACATAGATAAATACTTAAATAAATAGAAAACATCCATGACTCAGAAACAAATATTCGTGCTCATTACACAAATATTTGCACTTACCGGGATTCGAACCCAGGACCACCAGCTTCGAAAGCAGGAGCACTGGTGGTTAAATAAATTAATAAATCTTTGTAGGTTAAGCACAATCATTTGTTTCTGTATAATATATATGTATTTTTAAATGTATAAGTAATAATAAGTATGTTTATCAGTTATCTAGATACCATAGTACAGGCTCTGCCTAGTTTTGGGTCAGATGGCAGTGTTTTAGTGGTCCCATGACATTTATTTATTTACTTATAAAAGTTACTTTAAATATAATAGGTTTATTTGATTGCAGCCTGCAACTCTGTGCGTCGGTACAAGTTCCGAAAAGTCTTGGTGGGCTGGATGCAGAGGCATTGTACATTGACACCAATACAAACTTCACTATGTCGAGATTTAGAGGTATTTTTTTATACTTGCAACCTTGCAAAGCCTTATAAACAATTGCCTTACATATTATATTGTACTTGCAGCACATAGGTATGGCATCACTCACAAGGGGCCAATGAAGTCTAGAAGTGTTAGAAACTCTCGTTAGACTACATAATTCGACATATTATTTGTCGGTCGTGAATACGACCGCGAACACTCCGCAACGTCCATCGCCCTCCATGATTCTTAGTTTGTAATCGATATTAAATACCCTCTCCAAACCAGTACCATAAAAATTACTTATTGGCCCAACCCGGGATTAAAACCCACAACCTCATCACATCCTTGTACAAACTACTGCTAGACCACCAAAGTAGTCAACGTGAAATGTTTCCATTGAAGTGATATCTGTACTTTTGATAGTTTTTTAGAAATACTGAGTGGGAGTTTCATGAGATGTCAAAGAATACTGGATTCACCTCTAAATGTCACCGAAGATGATGCTTTGAGGAGATTACACTATGTCAATGCATTTGGCCTGGAGAAGTTCTGTGCGTTCATGTATAGACTGCCTGACTTCATAGAGGAACACCCTAATGTAAGAACATTTTCCTTTTATTATTCAATATTTTCTTTCTTGCATGGAAAAGGAATGTATGTGAAAAACATGCTGACATACAAAATAGTTTAGTATGCTACTTTGTATTATTATAGCCTTACTACTAGGTATGTAAAATAATTAAGCCTCGTTCAGGGAGACGCGGGGTGTAACTCTGTCCGGTGTGCGGAGCAGCTTACCAGAAACACCAAAATACGGCGATGTATAGATAAATAAAATAATAAATAAATAAATAAAAAAGGTTTTTATTCACGTAGACTTCAAAAAAGCGCTTGTAAATAGTCAGAACATGTTTGTAGTATTATAGTTGTATACATTATTATTTCTAGTAACATAGATATTAGGTACACATGTATTGATAGTATTAAAACATTAATAAAATTTATTTTATAACAGCAATGATATTTAGCTAGCTCGAATCAAGTTATTGTCAAGAGATTATGTTTAAGTTTAATTATCTAGTTTAAGTCTAATATTTGTGATACATATTGGCAATGGTTCTGTCTATGTTAAGGTGATATTATTATGACGGACCTTGTGTTAATAACGACGGTCGCGCTTTAATGCTACCACCGGATCCAATGCGCCCCAACTGAGAAGACCCAGCGAAACAAACTCAGCGGGTGTCTCTACTACCGGTTTCAACACGGCCCAGTTGAGACGCTCCGGCGAAACATACTCAATGGGGCATATACACGAGATTTGGTCCACTTACTGTAATTATTTAGCAGGCAAACACAATATATGCTCGATCGGTTGTCTGTTTATTTATTTATTTTAGGTTTAATTTATTAGAAAGAGAAAATAAAAACGTCAAAATAAAAGTAACATTAATCATTTTGAGACACAACCAACAGTTCTGAAATTCGTAGAATATTTAAATAATAGATAGTTTTATTACAGATAGTTAATGTAACACAAAAGATTACTCATGTCTATATGGCTATAAGATCTCCAGCGGACTATGTGCAGGTAGATGCCGACCGCCAAATGTCTTTATCGTCAATGTAATCCTTAGTAGTGTAGTAACCCTTGGCCATAAGTTCATGTTTAATGTGTGACTTAAACTTATTATCAGGTAGTTTAGTTATATGAATAGGGAGCTTGTTATAAAACCTAGTACAATTTCCCATGAATGACTTTTTTGTTTTGCTAACTCTAAAGGCTGGTATAGCTAGTTTGTCCTTATTTCTTGTATTGACATTGTGCAAGTCACTCCGTTTTTTATATTTATCTAAATTTTTCCGCACAAACATTATATTCTGATATATGTATTCAGATGGAACAGTAAGTATATTTACCTCTTTAAAAACGCTTCGTAGAGACTCGCGACTGCCTAGATTATAAATAGCTCGGACTGCTCTTTTTTGTAATACGAAAATAGCACTTATGTCAGCTGCTGAGCCCCACAGCAGAATACCATAGGACATAATGCTATGGAAATAAGCAAAATATACTAGTCTAGCAGTTGGTTCGTCTGACAATTGTCTGATTTTCCAAACTGCATATGAAGCTGAACTTAATTTGGCAGATAATTTTTCAATATGAGGACCCCATTGTAATTTTGAGTCCAGTGTTATTCCCAAAAATACGGTCGAAGGAACTAAATCTAAAACTTCCTCGTTAAGTGCAACCGTTGGTTTAATATGAGTCACATTCGGCAATGAGAATTTGATGCATTTGGTCTTTCCTGCATTCAAAAGAAGATTATTTGCCGAAAACCAATTTGATATGAGGCTGAGAGTTTTATTAGGTTCTATAAGATCCTTATCTTTCCTACTCACTTTAAATATGAGTGACGTATCATCAGCAAATAGAATGATGTCTGATACTTTCTCTACTAGATCATCATCATCATCATCATTACAGCTTAAATAAGTCCACTGCTGGACAAGCCTCCCTCAAGAATCATCTTGAGGGGATATGCCATAATCGCCACGCTTGGCAGGCGGGTTGGCGATCGCAGTATGATGGTCGTAGTACTCAGAAGGAAGCTGCTTCCCGTCCTCTGGTAGATATTCCCTCGGGTCGACTTCTACGCCCCCCACGGGATGAGATGGGGTGATGATATTCTGATTCTGATATTTGTCGCCGTCACCAGATAGACGTTCAAGGAGTAGGGAAAACATTTGTACGCGTTTCTTTGACGCGGCGTGTGATGCGACAGTCATCTCCGCCTGCCCTTTGATGTGGGTAGGAAGGCGAGGGAAAGATGCGGGGTATGCGGTGGTAGCGTTTGTGCGTTGTTACTATCCAAACAAGACTGGCAGTTGACGATACCTTAATACATGTACTCTGTGGACACTAGACCATATGTTTGTCTTTGCGCATAAAATGCGGCCTGCAAAGACACGCGCTGCCTCTCCATAAATGGAGAAAACGCCACGCAGCCCACTTTGCGCACTGCTTTACCCTGAACGAGGCCTTAGAACGCTTATCAATTCAAAGTCTGTCTGAAAGAAATATCTTTCTTTGTCATATGGGCACCCTGGTTGGTTACACTGGTTTCATAGTTGTTCGTTTAAACGTAAAAAGAAAATAACTTTATTTCGGCAACTTTTTAAGTAGGTAATACAGTAATTACTTAATACTCCATTATATTATAAGATACTGACAAAGAAAAAACTTAAATTTATCTTTAATAGGCACCTTAATGTGTATAAATTAATTTTCATTTAATATTAAAAGTGATTATTCTTTTATACTCATCGACCTACCAGCCGTCAGCACTTCCGTGACGCGTGGCTCACACTGGGTTTACTTGAATTCAGCGCTGATCTTGATAAATGTAGCACAATGCTGAACTAGAGCCATTTAGACACGAATCACCGCATCGAATGAATATCTGTACGCTTTATGATAGCCTATTTATCTTTTAATATTATAAGTGATTATTTTTTTACATACACATATATTGAATATATTGAAGAAGAATTAATTGACAAGCTGCAGTGGCAGCGGGCAGGGCACATAGCTCGTAGAGCCGACGGCCGCTGGGGCAGTAAGGTTCTCGAGTGGCGACCACGAACCGGAAGACGCAGCATGGGCAGGCCCCCTACAAGATGGACCGATGATCTTGTGTGGGTCGGTGGAAGTCGCTGGATGCGGGTAGCGCAAGGCCGGCAATTGTGAAGATCTTTGGGGGAGCCCTTTGTCCAGCAGTGGGCGTCTTTCGGCGGGTATGATAATGATGATACGCATATAGTCGAACCTGCCGACAGCTCTTCCATGGCGCGTGGCTCGCACTGGGTTTAGTTAAAATCAGCGTAGGGGGGCTACCGCATAATTCGCCGGTCATCGTGATCGGCGTTCAAAATAGGTGTAAGTTACGTTTACTAAATCTTCCGTTCGATCGGCTTCAATGTTGAAAATCGATGCCGGACTATTTATGAAGTCACATGTGTTTAATCATTTTTAACCTTAATCTATTTAAACGCTGATCACGATCACGATGATCGGCGACTTATGCGGTAGGTCCCCTGATTTTGATAAAAGTGGCACAATGCTGAACTAGGGTCCTTCAGACACGAATCACCGCATCGAATGAATATCTATACGCTTTATAATAGCCCATTTATTTTCGTACTTGTTAGATTATTATTCTTAGGTATGTCATTAGTGTTTTTTTCTTTTATACCTTACTACATACTACGTTTTTATGATATGCTATAAGATTTCGAAAAGTTTCTAATCTACTTTTCTATTTTATTTGTATTGTGTATCATAAATATAACTCTTATCTGTCTTTCATCTTCCAGGTAAAGCTAATAGCAATAGACTCAATAACATTTCCGTTCAAAGATGGCCTATCTACGAAACAGAGGACTGGCCTACTGTTTCAACAGATGGCAGAGGTGCAGAGGATAGCGGTGGAACACCAGATCGCTGTGAGTATATTTAAAACCATTCTCGTTTATAGATTGCATATTTAGGGAATAGAGGAGTAGCCTGCGTTTTTGACAGATTGATGATAAGTATAACGCACTGTTAAGCAAGGATCTCTGCACACAACGAGAGTATAGGCAGATTTCACATGCCATCAAGCTCATTTTTGGAGAACTCTCAGGCATGCTGGTTTTCTCATGTTTTATACTTCAACGTTTTCTAATAGCCACTTGAATTCGCCTTAAGTTTGAAATCGAGAATAAAAATAATAAGCATAATGATGGTTCCTGCAACCTTTGATGCTTGCGACATATGTATACGCATCACTTACGCGCTGCCGAATCTGGGTAAGTTGGATAACCTGGGTAAATTATGTTAAACGTTATGGTGGATGTGAGTGACCCCACTCACATCCACCGTAACGTTTAACATAATATGGTATTTATTTAATGGCTTTTATTCATTTTATTTTCTTATATTCTGACAACTTCTATATCTCCCACGGAATTAGATGGGATGGTGATATTCTACGCCGTTAACCACACAGCCAACTCAGATTTTGCAAGATTCCCTAGACCAGCTGTTCAGAGCGAAATTAAAAATACGCGACTGAAAAGAAAATTGTTTTATTTTGCACTTATAAGCCTATCCAGTGCTCTTAAAGTTTCGTTTTGTTTTACAGGTAGTATTAACAAATGAAATGAGCACCCGCGTTGGTCTAACCAGCGGTGCAGTGGTGGGGGCGCTGGGGGACGCGTGGGCACATCGCTGCATCGCACGAGTGTTGCTGTCGACTCCTCACTTGTCGTACGAGCCGCCCCCCTACAGGCTCGCTACGCTTATCAAGAGTAACACGTCACCAAGTACTGCTGCTAAGTTCCAGGTAAAGGAATCAACAAGATTTAAAACCTAGACCACTACCGGAGCAGCATACCCGCGTTCCCGGGACTCCCCCATCAGGCACCAAGAGAAGTCCACGGCAGGTAGGTTTAGTCGGTGCAAGTCCGACATACCCACCCGCAGACACTTTTTGCGGGTGGCATGCGAAGGCATTCCCACTGCCTTATCAAAACAAAAAAAAAAAAACAAAAAAATAAAGATTACTAGCCGCAATCGACTACGAGCCTCTTTACTTTAGCGGTAGTCTTCAACAGCAGATAATGAAAACCTGGGTTAATCAGACTCGGGCCAAAACGTGATTCTAAGATTATTATATTAAGAAAATTTCTTAGTATCGGCCTTCGGCATGATACTTTATATATTGTTTATTCATTCAGCTGAACTAATAATAATAATATCCTGGGACATTATTCACACACGGTCATCTGATCCCAAACTAAGCAGAGCTTGTACTATGGGAACCAGATAACTGATATACTACATATATTATTTTTCTTTTGTAAATACATACTTATATAAATAATTTACACCCAGGCTCAGGACAAACAGACATGTTCATGCACACAAATATTTGTCCCGGGTGGGAATCGAACCCACGACCTCCGGCGTGAAAGCCAATTATATATATAATTTAAATACCTATAATTTTATATTATAGCTAGATGTTCTCACCGGTCCGTAAGTGAACAATACTGGCTGTTTGAACCGACCACGAGCCTAGTTGCTAGCCTAGCAACAAGGCTCGTAGTCGGTTCATAGATGGGTGACCACCAATGGTATAATGTAGAGCGTCTCCGTGCTTGGGAGGAACGTCAAGCTGTCGGTCTCAGGCATTTCATTAGACAATAGTCGTTAAGCCATGTCAGATGCCGACAGGGCGGCTTGAACTACTCTGACACTAGGGTAACTACTGCCCTAATGATAAAGAAAGAATATTATATCATAATAATAACTATTATTATTTAGTGATCATCAGAATGACTGGCCAAAATGACCGATCAGCTTTAAAATATTACTAAAATCTAAAACCTATTTGCTACTATTTGATACCTTTGTTTAAATAATTGGTACCTAATTAACAACAGAGAAAATGAATTTAAAAATTGGCCAGTCATTCTGACGTCAGGATGACTGCCCACATTTAGAATCTCCACGTAAGGGCTCTAAAATTTCAATTCGCCTTTACAAAAAAATTGCACCTATAGCAAATAGGTATTAGTTTTAGTAATATTTTAAAGCTGATCGGCCATTTTGGCCAGTAATTTTGATGTTTAGTATAATAATGAGATACTTGCGGTGAGAGATGACGGGTAAATATACCCGTCATCTCTCACCGCAAGCTGTGTTATGGAATTTCATTCCAAAATATAATAAATGTCTTCCTGGTCGAATTTCGTTCATGGCGGCCAGTCTCAATAGAGCCCTCTGCGCGGGACATATTATAGTGTATCAGTGTGTAAGAAATACAAGTACACTTTCTATTCCCTCCCGTTCATGATACGATAGGACAGCTAGATGGAACGACCGTAAGAGTTCAGGAACAGGACCAACGACATTAAGTTGCTCTCAGAGGCTCGGGAGTTCTTAGCAGAAAAATCCAAATATCTCTTTTTGGCTTGACATAGGATTTGAACCCAGGATCGTTATCTGCGAGTCTTAGCTGTGTGGTGACGGCATAGAATGTGATCACCGCATCTCAACCCGTGGAGGGCGTAGAAATCGTCCGAGGGAATACCTACCAGAGAACGGGCTGCAGCGTTTTTCTGAGAACTATGACCATCAAACTGCAATCGCCAGCCAATTCTTTGGGGAGACTTTTGTCCAACCGTGGACGCTGTGGCTGAGATGATGACACGAGTCTATCAATTAAGTCTTAGTTTAATCCGACCAATGAGTTGACTTGATCCATGTTTCGACTGAGTTCTTTTGACCTCGTCTCGTAAGGTTTTAGCGTGAGTATTTTAAAAATATAGATAACACCTATAAAATTCTTGCCGATAAGAGCATTGATGGACATATTGGCTGTTTGCCAACGTAAACAGGGTTTTCCTAGTAATGCATGAGAACATTTGGCGAAGCTCCAAAACACATCGTACGCTAAATCTATTTGGGAGATAATCACAATGTTTGGGTGATTAAACCGCAATGCAGATGAAAGGGAGAGTGATTAAAAGGTAGTTTGGTGTATGTGCTTGATACTATCAGACTGTCAGACCTCCAATGTGTTAAATAAAGATTATAGTTTTTGCCTTTTTCGCTATGTTGCACGTAAATATAAACGCAAAATCGGGAAATTATAATTATTCACACACTATATACTACATACTTTTTTTTTGTAAACACACTTATGAGACCAGGGTCGATAATTTTTAAAACCAAAAATAATAATAGTAGGATGAAACCCATTATAAAAGGAGGGGAATATTATAAAAATGAAAGGAAAAATAATTTACGGGCGATCTGAGGTCGGGAAGGGGATGGGGGTGAGTTTTTAAGGGTAAAAAAGGGTTTTTCTCGATTTCCGGAAAAACATATATATACATTTATGTCATAGAAAATCTCATTATATATAAATATTAATGTTAATAGTACAATTAAATGTAGATACTTTATTCTGATTACGTTACATATTCATTACAATATTTTAAACACATTAATCTTATCATTCATAAATACCTACCTTATCTTCAATTCTAATCACTTATCCATTAGTTTTGTCTTTTTGGCATTTCTTCATCGTTAGATTCGTCAAACATCTCCGATTCTAGTAGATCTTCGAAATCTTCATGACTATCACCTTCTTCCTCTCCAACATTATTTCCAGACTGCGTTGGTTCTTCATCCACAATTTCTTCTGAATCCTCAACTTCCTCGTAGGTTTCTTCTTCAATATTGGAGCAATTTTCAGAACCATGACATTACTACGTAACGTTACTTTGAACGCTGATATCTCATTATTTATAATTGTTAAGATTTCAGTGTGAACATCCATTTATTCGTAATATTAACCTGAGGTTAAAACGCTATGTCAATCTGATGAGGTTAATATTACGAATATATGGATGTTCACACTGAAATCTTAACAATTATAGAATGAGATATCAGCGTTCAAAGTAACGTTACGATTGCGCGGCCACGTAACTTTTGTTTTGCCTTGATTTCGTCAGTTTAAATAAACTTTGGTGGCATTAAATTCTTTCGGTACTTTGGACGTATTAAAACCTTTGTTCTAGTAACAGTTTTACTGCATGATATCTTAAGTTTTGAAGAAATAATCGAGATTAAAGAAACATCAAGTGAATATTTCGTGAAATATTGATCTTAGTCTTATAATTATTTTTTTGACAATTGTTGAGAAATTAAATGTTCAATTAACAAAAAGATTTAGATCTCTATACCAAGTAGTTACTGAGATCTCCATGGCCGCGCAATCGTGCACGTTACGTTCGCGCGGCCAACTTAAAACCCCTGTAACTTCTTTATTTCTGCTTTGACAAAGTTTTGGTTTCTTCCTTTCGATTTTGACTAATATTGACAAAAATATAGCGATTTCTTTTTCTGTTTGGATGACGTGGCGGAGCAATCGTGTCGCACACTATTTTTAAAGGCTTCTACCCTGGTCTATATATAGATAGTTACACTCAGATACAGGCCAAACAGACATGTTCGTTCATGCACACAAATATGTCCTGGGTGGGAATCAAACCTGCGACCTGCGGCGTCAAAGGCAAGCATTTACCAACCTCACCAACTGATTAGTATCGACCAGCAAGGTTACGAACTTGCGTCTCCTGTCGAACCAGATCTTTTAGCCGTTTGCATTAGGTCTAAGAGCGCCATAATAAATTCTCCAACAGATTCCTTTTTCTAACATCCTTACTGCCATCTTGTTGACCTTATTTTGTTAGCTTCAAGGCTATATACATTGCCCTATATAAGTTCTATGCCTACCAGAGGAAAACTCGTCTCAATTACCTGGTCTGGTGGGAAGCGAATGTATTGAATACCGTTATAATCATTTTCCGAAGCATAGGTTCTTCTTAATGATAGCAGCACGCTTCACAGCTTCGTCTATCACATCTTAATATTCAATAATTTATCACATTTTCATTAGAATATTATTCCGATATTTGCATGGTAGTATAATATTGAATAGCGCAAGACCGGCAATTTGGAGGCCTTTGTCCAGCAGTGGACGTCTTTCGGCTGATATGATGATAATATTCAGATGAATAGGTGCTAACTGTAATAGAACAACAATCCACATAGTAGATCTTTATATATAACGTACAGTGAAACCTGGATAAATGTAACGATTAAAATACAATGATCGTCATTTTATACTTACTAAATGAGGTTTCCTACAGTTACTCATTTAAATGTCAACATTTGTTCATACGTATACTTTAAGTAACCAATTGCTGCTTGGTTTTTTTAAAGATAGTATGCCTATTAAACTGGCTTAAATCAAATTAGTGAGACAATGATAGACAAAATAATTTTTCTAATATTTAGTTTGTAGCGTATAACATTGATTGTATAACAACCGCAAATTCGCTCAGTATTTCAATTTAACCGAGTAGATAGAGGTAATTAGCGTAATGATTGCACCAAATCGATCACAAACATATTCTCAGTTATCTAGATATCACATACACAGGCTGGTCTAAAATATATTAGATCAATTACTATACGGCAATTTAGTGATTGCACGGCATTATTTTATAAGCTAACTATTGCCAATTATCAAGTGTTAACTCGGGCAGCTCTTTTCATGAATTTTATATTAAAATCGTTAATGATAACTGTTATTTCTTTCACAGATCACAAGAGAAGGCATAAGGGATGTGGAATAAATAAAACTCTCATAAACATACATAGTAAGTTTAATTAATATAATTAATGTAAATACGTGTATACTGTAAACAGAACTACAGCACCAATAAATATTTCATTTCACAAAAATATTCAAGCTTTAATTTCTAACATCTCAACTTTAAAGGCAGTAACAGTACATGGAACTTTCGGCAGATCAACGGTATCTCTTAATATTATGCTCATTTCACTTACGACACTACAGTGAGTAACACGCGTTTGTAGTCTCCTTTCGTATCATCCTGCAATATTACATTGTACTTTGTAACTAGCTTAGTTTCAAAAGGCATGCATGCCAAGCTCATAACAGACTTGTATAAAAATAAAATAATAAATTTTATTAAAAAAATATAAGTCTATACGCAGGATTTAAGCACTAAGTGTGACTAGCACATCTTTGAAGTCACCGTCTAGGTCATCCTGTAAAGAATACCGAAATATATCTACGTGCACAGTTAGTTATTAGAAAAAAAGAAACTGGCCCATAATTTATGAATTTTCTCACTCCACACTATGTGCATGATTGTATCACAAAGATAAACTTAAAACATAACTTAAACTACTATGATAAATGTCTGTAAAATGCAACAATTTATTGTGTGATTTAAAATCGAATAAATATGATTAAAATATAAGTCACACTGCAGCATTCTCTTATATGGATCTCGTAATACTGAGTGTTATTTTGACGTTAGCTTTGTAGAGGCTTTAGTAACACATTGCAGATAGGAGTTCGCCGATCGGACCTCCTAAATCCTCCTGAAAAAGTGTAACCTCTGATGTAAAACTATGTCAACGCAAAGCGTAGACCACTACCCTCATGCATACGACACGAAGCTGTTAGCTACAGTGCAAATTATGAACGTGAGTATGGCTAATAGGAAGCAAAATATACAGATCTTTTTAAATAAAATGTACACCCGGTGTTGGATAACTTAAAGTGTTGGCACATTGGCAACGCTGTCCAGATATCCACCTATGTTGACTCGGGGCGGTTTGAGCGTCGGAGAAAGTCACGTTGTCAATGCACCTATACCTTATCAGATCTAACCTATCAAATTGACAGTGATTATTAACTTATATTCGAGCTAGGTGGTCGTTCGTTGTCATCGACACCTCTTGAGACATAATCTATTCAACAAGGGTCAACATAGCCTTCTTGTAATCCCCGGAAGTGTCATCCTGTAATCAGAACGGGTCGTTCTAAACACCTTTTTCAGAGACAGCCTTTCAAACTTTAATTACAGGACAGTTTGTTAGCAAAATAACATAAATATAAACGTAAACACAACTGAATAAAACTCACAAAATGAACTTAATTAAATTATAAGTAAGTACTTGATTTGAACACCATTAAATACTATAAACAGATCTGTATAATCTTGTTATGATGAATCCAGTTAATATAATGATTACAAATTTTGGTGCCAATATTTCCTGTGACAATACCACGCATGCGCTTGAGAAGTATGTATGTATAGTATTATAAAAGCGTAGACTTCTTGAACTTCATAAGGTATGGGTCAGTTTCTTATAATTTAGAATTTATAAAATCATGCTGTTAGTTAAGAGACAGATATCTAAATGATAGATGAAATAATTTAGAATGAATGTTAATAAGTGCGCTATGATGGTACAATTGATTAGCAATGGCTGTTAATATGGTCTAACATTTATAAACATATCTAAAATATAAAATGTTAATATAGAGGGACAAGACACAGAAATGGTTAAGTATAAAGTCCCTAAATAGGAAGCCCTTAAAGATTTAAGAAATATAACATTAAAAAAATCTTTAACCTAGGTAGCTCTTTGAAATATATTTATTGGTATAATAAGTCTATGTGCAAAATTTAAGGGCTTCATATTTGGACCAGGGTACAATAAAAGAATTATAAACAAAATGCATGTCACATAAAAGGCAATGTAATTCACAAAAAACAAGGACATCACTGCATTCATTTAGTTGACATAAGTGGAATATTAATAGTTTATTTACTTAATTTTATTAACTTTGGTTTATATATAGGTATATATATGATTTTCATTATTTTTAACCCCCGGTGTAGTTTGAAAGTGAATTAGTCGAGAGTGTTTTTAGCTATGTTTGGTGAAAATCGTCCCAAGATTAGCTTTGGTTTTTAATTCTATGATTTTCATTATATTTAACCCCCGACGTAGTTTGAAGGTGAATTAGTCGGGAGTGTTTTTAGCTATGTTTGGTGAAAATCGTCCCAAGATTAGCTTTGGTTTTTAATTCTATGATTTTCATTATATTTAACCCCCGACGTAGTTTGAAGGTGAATTAGTCGGGAGTGTTCTTAGCTATGTTTGGTGAAAATCGTTCCAAAACCGCGTAAAAATTAGTACTTTATTGGCAAAATATGTCGCTGTTATATTCTAGGCGTTTCATAAATAGTAGAAAATTTTAAGCAGGGTTATCTACCCATGAAACTGCACACTAAACAAAACCAGTTTGTGAAAGAAGTTTTATTGTTGACTCCTTATTCTAACTGCTCCGTAAGCTACGTCCATTATTTATCTAAATAACAATTTGTAAACATAATAATATACTTCAGCACATTAAGGGGCCTTTTACAGTCCACTAGCGCCGCCAATCGAAAAAATTTCATAACTCGTAAATAGAATCAAAAATACAAAATGTGGTCTATTATTACTGTAGAAAGGCAATAACGTAATTTTATAACACATTGTCAACACTTGAAATATAGCTGTTTAGCTAAATCGTGCATTTATAACAAAAACGGCCGTTTATGTTTTGAATGCACGATTTAGCTAAACAGCTATATTTCAAGTGTTGATAAGGTGTTATACAATTACGTTATTGCCTTTTCCACAGTAATAATAGAACATATTTTGTATTTTTGATTCTATTTACGAGTTATGACATTTTTTCGATTGGCGGCGCTAGTGGACTGTAATAGGCCTCTTAATAATATTTAATGTAAGCTTGAGTCGTAAAAATCAATGAAACAAGCAAAAGAACATTAAAATTGATGTCAAGAACAAAGTAGTGTAGGCAGTTTATTATGACAGAACGGAAATGAAAATACCGTCATATTATGCGGTCGTAAACATTAAAGGCATGCCCTTTAATCTGGAAAATAGTAGTAGTATTTTTTACACAGCATCTCAAAGGCTTTTTAAACCAGAAAAAAGCCGTAGCTACTTCGAGAAAATATAATAACGAAAGCATTTCCGCAACGGCTAGAGAGTGGTTTAAAAAGTAGTGTAAGCCATTTGTAATGGTATCGAAGAGCATTTAAAATAACGCTATAAAGCATTTCTGCGTCAGCTAGAGAGTGGTTTAAGTAAGTTAATTTAATATAATTATTACATTATATTTAAAACTTTAGTATCTATGTCATTGTCATGTCATGTCATCTATTAAATTTTTAATAAAGAATAAGTATACCCTTTAAGCCGTCAGAACGCCTGTGGTACAGGTTTAACCTAGTACAGGCACAAATTGTCTATAGCTTAGTATTAATTATGTTTAAAGTAAGTAGATATAATTTTATACACATTATTTCTTGAATAAAAAAAAAATATTATTATTATAATCAAAATGTCAGGTTAAAGGACATCATTCATGTGACCTGGAAGAAATAGTTATTATGACCGCCAATTGTACATTACTTTAAATATTAAGTTTTTTTCTGAAAACTATTTTTATAATTTGTACAATGAAGTATATCTATCTACCTGTTGAAAACTTGTAGATATTTTAATAGTTTATGTAATAATAAACAAATCGTAATTAAAAACGCTGTTATATTAAACGGCTTCCACTGTATCGAAGCATATGTAATAGATAACTGTCATATTCTATCTACATTACTGGCTTAGTACTTAATAGTTTTTTGTTTCTTTATCAAATGGTCAGTATCTGATGCCATTAACTTTAATACACTACACCACATGTCCAAAATGTATGGCAGTCTGGTGGTGATACATACGGCTGCATATCATGACATCGTTTCCGAGATAATAATCACTATACATAGTACGCTACACTTATGGAGAATTTTTTTAAAACTTTTTAAGAATTTATAACATTCGTGTTACTACTAAGATTTGTAATTAATGCTACACTAATGATACGTCTACATCGTTAAAAAACAGGCAAAACTTATTAAGCTCCTGTGACAGAACAGCATGTTAAACATCAACTTGCAATATACAAAAAAAATGTGAACATATCTTGGATAATATGGTGTATGGACAATAGAGTTCAAAATGAGGTGGGACCTATATACCATTGTTCGTTTAAGGGTTAACTACAAAAAGGCCGATCAATTGACGCATTTTTATGGGGACCACGATGTATGTGAAGTGACATGGGTAGATGACTTCTTTAAATCCTATCCTTGTTTATGTTACACATTGTTCAACTACATACACTACACTACCCAACTAACTACTAAGTAACACGCAACGTTACCATTGTACTCCCACCGAAAATTAAAAAGGTTCCTATAGTAAAATGAATGCAGTGATAATTTCCAATTCCCCAAACAAAATGTTAAATGGGTTTAAGTAACACCGGAAAAATCCCACATGTAAAATGTAATGAATAAATAACTTACAGCAATCCAGCTCTCCAGGGTCTTTCCGTACTTCTCTTGGAATGCCTGTTTGATGTCTCCGAGATCGATTTCGGAACGGCTGACGACGATTCTGATGAGGGTTTTGTCGTTGGTACCGAGACCCTTCATGGAGTAGTAAAGGCGCTCAGCGAAGAAACCGACTTTGCTCTTCACGCATTTAACTAGAAAATGCAAATTAAAAACAATATAAAATAAAGCCCCTCATTTCCTTTAAAATCGGTAGTGGCGCTAGTGTTTTGGGGGTTCCGTACTTGAAGTGTGCTAACGGATCCCTATTACTAACCCTCAGGGGCTCTATGAGATGAACCGCAATAGGTGAACAGTTGAAATTTACAGTGTGTATATTACCCAACATATAATCCCATCAAATTCCAAAGCTTGCGAGTCATATTTAGAATCAATTGACAAAGTAACCCTTCAATTTCACATCTAGTAAACTTTAAAACGCCAATTGTCCGGTGAGGAAATGAAAGCCTCCTAGGCTAACTAACGTCATTTTCAAAAAAAAATACGATAAGTCCTTTAAAATAGTTCGTTTAGTTTCAAAGAACTGTTAGGTAGTACACACGGCTACATATCAAGCCATACGTTTCTAGTATAAGCTGATCTCGCGTTGTATAGGATTTCTATACAATGAGAGGTCAGCTTATATTGGAAATGTATCGTATATGTAGCCGTGTGTACTACGAGTAGTTATTAGTAAAACGTGTACAGGAATTTCATAAGGTAACAAATATTACAACGCTTACACACCTCACTGACTGAAGATTCAACAAACATATTTATCATGCCCTTTTCGAGAAAATTGTTACGTCTTATTTGCTTCCTCGCGTCGTATGATAGTACTTATGTGAATACAGAATTATATAATATATTAACAGGAAGACGCGGCGTGGCCTCCTACACGATGGACCGATGATCTTGTGATGGTAGCTGGAAACCGCTGGATGCTGGTACCGCGAGACCGACTATTGTGGAGATCTTTGGGGGAGGCCTTTGTCCAACAGTATTTTTTTTTTTAAATACGGGACTAGTCCCTCCCTCTTACCCACCACTGCAACTCCTGTAAGCCAGGATCAACAGTGGCACATAATGAAATGACACTGAGCGGTGAAGCTCAGGCATGTCCCGGGGAATCGCTTTAACTGTCTTGGATCCCGCAACGAATTTAATCAGAAACAGAAAAAAGGAGGAGTTAGAAAATGAATAGTTCCACTTCCCTCCAGAGCAAAGCGGGAGACAGAATGATGTAAAGAGGCTATAGCCTCATAAAATGAGAGATTTGCAACTAGAGAAGCCAGCTGCAAAAGCACCGAGGATCAATTTAAGGGTCCTAAGTGAGCTGTTATATTTGATTCCAATAGTAGGTATGGCAAAAACGCTTAAACGCACGGAAGTTGTTCCTTGTTGCTACAAGATCCGTATAATAAACTACTCCAGATATTGGTTGCAAGCTGTTTAACATAATATCACGCTGATTTTGCCAGAGATCACACTCCCACAGGATGTGGTGAGCAGTTTGTTCATATTCGTTACTGGATGTTGAGCACAGACAGATTGGTGAAGATACTAATTTGAAACTATACAATTTACTTTTAAAATTGCCGTGTCCGGTAAGAAATTGTGCAACACAATGGTCTATGATTAGCCAAGTTTTATTTAACCGTTCGCGTACGTCCGGAAAGAACTGGTGCAGATGGCGACCCTTGGTTGACGTATTCCATCTACATTGCCATTCATTTAGTAGTTCGTTATTTAAGTCAGCTATTGGCATAAATAGCCTGGTTATTTTCGCACGGTCGCGTAATGATAAGAAATCATTTTCTAAATTATCGCGCGTAGAATAATACATTGCTGCTCGTCTTTGTACTTCAAGATCAACCGGTAGTACACCCGCTAGGACAGGTAGGGCCTCTGTGCTCACTGTTCTATAGGCTTTACACAGAAATATCAACGCCAACCTCTGGCTTTGTAGTAATTTACGGCGAGCAGCTCCGATGGTAGCCCTATCAGCCCACACAGGCGAGCCGTAGCATATACACCCAAGATAGGTTGCCCCGTAAATGATTTTAAGAGTATTAAAAGAGAGGCCCCAGGTTGCCGTCGATATCCTTGTAAGTGCAAAAAAGTTTCGCTTAGCTTTTTCCCCAACTGATTTAATATGTTCTATAAACGAGAAATTCTTTTCTAAAACTAAACCCAAATAACAGGTTGATATTTTGCGTTTTACAGTAACATTATTAAGTTTTACGCCCGGGGGGGATTTTAGTTCACCTTTAAGAAGGAGTTGGTAGGTTTTATGAGGAGCAAATGTAAGGCGATTTCTTTTACCCCATTGTCCAACAGTAGTCTATTTCGACTGATATGCTGGTGATGATGGTGCATATATGAAACTGAATCTCGTTCGTTAAATACAAAGATATGTTGTACTCTCTCTGTAAAATTATTGTCAGTACTTTCGAAGAATGTGCTGCTAATGCTGAAATTAAAATTGCAAGATATTCAGGAAAAGACGATTATTCGATAAAAAAAACTGATTTCTATGAAATAGGAATAGTACATTACGTGCCAAGGGAGGAAAGTAGGACATTACAACCCGCGCGATATTGTCACCCTCGCCTTCGGCTCGGGTGACAAAAGCGTGGGTCGAAAAGTCCTGCTATCTTCCCGTGGCGCGTATACTATTTTTCATCATACCAGGACCGAAAGTTTAATGACATTGTATATAAGTAAAACGAATGTAGTTCAAATTATTCATTGAGGGGGTTCGAACGAAAAAAAAAAATTTATTAAAAGACTTGACATAAGCGTGGGTCGAAAAGTCCTGCTATCTTCCCGTGGCGCGTATACTATTTTTCATCATACCAGGACCGAAAGTTTAATGACATTGTATATAAGTAAAAGGTCTTCATCAATTTTATTAATACAATGCAATTTCTTCCAAGCAATAAATTGATTGTAACAATTTTTATATCGCTGTACCGATTTGGAGGGTGCTAAATTTTGAGTTATTTCCGCAGCTTCCGCAGCAATGTTTCGTCGCACTTCTTCATCTTCAGAGTCGTTGAAATAAAACTATGAATTGCCTGAAAACATTATTATAGGCTTTAATTGACTAAAATTGTTGACAACTGTGACATGAATATTTATCTATCAAACATCATCATAGAGAAGACTATAAAAGGAGGATTATCTAAATATTTAGGTAATGAGTTTCATATCATTCTCCACCGCTTTGCTTAGAGACTGTAGTCTTGTAAATGAGCAGGTGGTCTTCTAATACGCCCAGATCTTCTAATATCAACCTCTGGCTGTAACGCAGGTTGTAGTGAGACGACTCCAGGTGAAAGAGTGAGTTCAGGAACAGGCGCAGTATTGAGTGATGAAGTTTCGCCATGATTAATGCTTGTTGCGGGTGACTCATCTTGAGGTATTAAAATCTCCTGATCAGAGCCACGTGAACTCTCATCAGTTGCAAGCTCTCGAATTCTCTCTCCTTCATCTCCAATTGGAGCTAGGTGACGATTTGACACCGCTGTTACTCGGCCGTCCTTCAGTCTAGTAATTGAATAATCAGGGGTAACTTCAATTAGATCAGCCTCTTCCACTAAGGGCATGTACTTGTTGGGTCGAGCGCAGCGTTTGACAAGGACCCGTCCGGCACTTGTAAGCCATGTCGGAATGGAGGTGCCGTTTGGCGATTTCCGGGAGTGTTTAAACATCCTCTCATGCGGTGAACAGTTTATGGTAGTACAAAGCAGTGATCGTATAGAATGAAGAGCGTTATCAAGAACTTTCTCCCAACTCTCTATGGGCAAATTGTGGGAACGTAAACCCAACTGTATGGCTTTCCACAGCGTAGAATTAAGTTTTTCAACTTGTCCGTTTCCTTGCGGGTTGTATGCTGTTGTGTTGCTCGTGGCGATACCACGAGAGTGCAGATATTCTTTTACTTCAGCAGATAAAAAGACAGCCCCTCTGTCTGAATGTATATAGCCAGGCATACCAAACATCATGAACAGATTATTTAAATGTTTTATAACCGTCTTTGCACTCATATCTGAACATGGAAAAGCAAAAGGGAATCTGGAATATTCGTCTATAATGGTGAGTATATACCGATTCATAGTTTTGCTTGGGACTGGACCTTTAAAGTCAATACTTAAACGCTCGAAGGGCGCCATTGCTTTAACAAGCTTTGGAAGTGGGTCGGCATTTTTGAAAAATCTTGGTTCTATTTCTGCACATATCCGACAGTTGTTTGTCATCGTTCTAATTTCTTCAATAGAATAGGCCAAGTTCTTTGTTTTTAGCCAGTGATGCATTCTTGTGACTCCTGGGTGGCATAAGTTTTCATGTAATTTATAGAGGCGCGTGAGTCGTGATGAGTTGTCCATGCTGGCGCACACTCTGGATAACGTGTCAGCAACGTGGTTTTCTCGTCCTGGTCTATAAATAATATCATAATTATAGGGTGCCAGCTCTAGACGCCACCGCTGTATTTTCTCGTTTTTAATTTTACTAGAGTGTTTTGCGTTAAACATGAATGCTACCGATCTCTGGTCAGTGATCAACTTAAATGGTTTACCTATCAAAAAATGGCGCCACTTTTTGAGTGCTTCAACAATGGCATAGGCTTCCTTTTCGACGGCGGAATGATTTTGTTCGCTTTTACTTAGCGTTCTAGAATAAAATGCTACTGGCCTGGAATCCTGTGAGAGTGATGCAGCAATTGTATGTTCCGAAGCGTCAGTTTCTACTGTGAATGGCATTTTATCGTCGATTGCGTGTATAGAAGATTTTGCGATCATCGATTTCAAGTCTTCAAAAGATTTCATGGCTTCAATGCCCAATGGAAACGAAACCGTATGTGCAATGGAGTGTATTCTTTTGGAAAAGTTTGGCACCCACTTAGAATAATGTGCAAACATGCCTAGTACTCTTCTTAGCGCGGGCATATCTTCTGGAGGAGGTAGTTTAAGTAATGGCTGTAGACGATCGCTGTCAGGTTTGACAATGTGATTTTCAATCGAGTACCCTAATATTTTGAGTGATTTCTGATTAAATTTGCTTTTCTCTTTATTTAACGTCAACCCGTACTTGTCGGCTGCCAACAGAAAACGGCTTAGATTCTGATCATGCTCATCTTGAGTATTTCCGCATATAGTTATGTCGTCTAGATACGCGAAGGTCCCAATTAAGCCTTCCTTTCTGATGATCCAGTCGATAGTTCTCTGGAAACTAGACACACCGTTTGTCACTCCAAAAGGAATCCGACAAAATTGATACAGGTTACCAGCCGCTTCAAAAGCCGTATATATACGTTCATGAGTGACAATTGGAATCTGATGATACGCACTCTGTAAGTCAATGGCACTGAAGATACTATATTTAGAAACTCTCGTGACTATTTCTTCAATATTTGGTAACGGATAGGCATCCAAGAGCGTATACTTGTTGATTGTCAATGAATAATCTATAACCATTCGCTTTTTATGACTGGCAGTCTTGGTTATCAGCACTTGTGCTCGCCAAGGTGATTTACTCTCCTCTATTATGTGCTGTTCCAGCAATTTCTTGATTTCACCTCTAATAAACTCCTGGTCTTCACAACTGTACTTCCGGGATCGTATGGCAATCGGTTTGCAATCAGAAGTAACGTTGTTGAACAGCGATACGGCAGGAACTGATGCCTCGGCGACAGAACAAACCTTCAGAGTGTCCTTCGGTCCACCAAATTCAAGCTCCAATGAAGAATGTAGGCTGAGAAGATCGTGACCTATAATGACATCAGCGCACAAATCTTTGACTATAAGTAATTGAACATTGTCATATGTGTTTTCTCCTAATTTGATATTTTGGACCGTAGCTCCGGTGACTTGCGACGTTAGAGTAAGCGAGGCCATGGAGATTATCTGACGACAGGGAGTTTTCTTCAAATGTGCTAGGTTAGCAAAATTTTCATTAATGAAACTAATACTACTGCCTGTGTCTATTAGCGCCTCCGCTCTGATACCTTTAATGAAGGCAGGGATCATAGCTTTTCTTAGAGATGCTGGCGCTGCGGCCATGATACTTGCGGCGCAGTGTGCGCAATTCTCCGGAGGACTACTGGACACATTGTGTGGTTTGCTACGGCAGACAGACGCGTAATGACCTTTCTTGCTACAGATTTGACAGGTGACACCTGAGGCAGGGCAGTTTTTACGCCTGTGTAAGCGGTCTCCTCCACAAAAGAAACATTTCCAATGGGATTTATGGGATTTTATGTTGCCCTTCATCGCAGTAATAGCAGCCACTTGAGATGATTCATCTGTCTCAGCAGACTGCTCATTGTTGACTTGAACGATGCTCCTTCCTTCAGATATTGCATTGACGGCCGGTAGGTTAAAATTTTGCGAGTTGTTCTCCGCCATTTCCATCGATATTGCCTTACTATAGGCGTCATCCAGAGTAAGTGTAAGGTTTTCAAGAAGACGTTCTCGTATTTTAGGTGATGTTAGACCAGCGATGAAAGCACCTCTAATATTCTCGCTTTTATTTGTTTCTGCGTCCACTGCGGCAAAAGCGCATTCTTTTGCTAACAGTTTGAGGGCTTGTAGATACAAAGCAATAGATTCACCGGGATGCTGGCGCCTAGTAGCGAGAAGATGCCTAGCAGTAATAATGTTTTTGGGCTTGATGAATAAAGCATCTAGTGTAGCCAATGCCACGTTGTATGTGGTACAGTCACTGATTGTTTGGTATACGCGGGGCGATACATAGTTTATCAGCAACTGGAGTTTTAGGTCGTCTGAGAGCGCCGAAGTAACGGCGGCGGCACCAGCTCCATGAGGCGCAGATGCGGCTTGTGCCGTCAGGAAATTGTTGAAGGTGCGTTTCCAGTGTTCCCATTCGGGGCCCGTGGAACTTAATGAGTAATCACCATCAAAGCGATCCGGTCTCAGAAACTTTTCCATTTTAGTCAATTAAATTGAAATAAAACTATGAATTGCCTGAAAACATTATTATAGGCTTTAATTGACTAAAATTGTTGACAACTGTGACATGAATATTTATCTATCAAACATCATCATAGAGAAGACTATAAAAGGAGGATTATCTAAATATTTAGGTAATGAGTTTCATATCAGTCGTCACTTGAATAATCCGATGAATTCATTGTCAGGTTTTTTTTTTACAAAGCTGTATTCACTTTTTTTCTATGTATATTTTTGATGTAATTTTTATCAGAATCAGAAAATTTTACTCTTAGATAAATATTATTTTATTTTATTATTATTAAATGATGTTATTGCCGCGTGTATAATAATATGGGCTTGAAATAACAACTGCACGGTTACCATGGTAATGAGTTATGTCAAATAGATAACGGGAAGAAAATTAAAACAAAAATAGACTAAATTTTAAACTGTCACTAATTGTGAGCAGTCTGAAATATGCATCTTTCTTCCCGCAAACAAAAGAAGAAATTCAAACTTTCGGCCTCGGGATGATGAAAAATAAGTTTTTTCTTATATTATGTGGGGAAAATATTACCTGACCTCTTTTCGATCGTCCCATCGGATTATGAGAGTGGATTATGGAATACAAAGTGCACTCGTGCACTATAATATGTCCCGCGCTCATGGCTGGTCTCCAATGAGACTAGCCGGTATGGCCGAAATTCGACTAGGAAGAGAATATTACTGGTTACAATAATAAGTATAACAGATAAAATCAGCAATTTCATTTTATAAAATCTATGTAGTTAAGTTAATTAAATACCTATATTTAATTAGTTATATTTATGGAATAAATAGGCAATCAAAGTTATGGTTGAAACTTTATGTATTAATGATGTAGTTAACCATCGTGTCCCGTTTATATTGCGGCCAACATTAGTGATAATTATTATTATAGCGACCTTGTTTGCCCGGAGAGGTTCACGACTTCATAAATTCCGGATCTAATGCGCTCTGAGTGAAAAGACCGAGCGAAACGAACTCACCTGTTTCGAATGTTCCAATCAAGACTCATACAGTTAAACCATGGTCCCAGCTACTTTGTTTAAATAACCTACAGGTTGCTTTTGTATTTAAACAAAGATTAAATTTACAAGGGGCCATGTATGTTTTTGTTTGTTTATCGTATGGGTAGTGGTAACCCTAGTGTCAGAGTTACTCAAGCCGCCCAGTAGGCCTCTGACATGGCTTAACGACTGTTGTCTAATTACTACAACCGGGACCGACAGCTTAACGTGCCCTCCGAAGCACGGAGACGCTCAGAAATTAAACCACTTTGGCGGTCACCCGTCTATGGACTGACCGCGAGCCTAGTTGCTTAACCTCGTCAATCGCTTACGGACCGGTGAGAGCATCTAGCTATGAGCATGTCAAATGTCAAATCCCGCAATGACCTGGAGTTATTTTGAAATGGTTTTTACAGTAGGCTTACTGGTTCACGGGTCAAAACAGGCGAGTGAAGGTTTAATCAATGTATATTTGGTTTCTCTGTCTACGATATATAGCAACCTGCACTATGTCCTACTGGTTTCCAGTCTGAGTCTAATTCCAGCGTAATTATCCTGCATTTTAATTTCATTTATTTATTGTTTTAATGGGTGTTTTACAAAGGTGTTTCAGTGAGTATACAGCCAAATATGAACCCCGGTAGGCCACAGCAAATATATTATTTAAAAACAAGTATTAATATTAATTCACATTCTTATGACATTATTTATTAAAAATCGTACTGATTACAATTTCAGCCTTCCAAAGGTTAAATTAAAAATTAGATTATGGTCATGTCAGCGAACTAACGTCCACGGCTGGACAAAACCTCTCAAAAAGATCTCTACATGGAATTGTGTCCATCATTTGAAGCGATATGCTATAATTGCTACGCTTGACAGACTGTTTAGTGGTCGCAATATGATGTTAGAGTATACAGAGTCCGTTCTCTGGTAGACATTCTCTCGGGACGACTTTTACGCCCCCCACTCACAGCACAGCGACAATTAGATTATAATCACTAAATAATTCCAAGTGTTGATTATCATCGTGTTACTGTGCAAAAAGTTCAACGACTGTTACAAGGTAACGCAAACTTCCTGCTAAATGGCCTTGTTTTGTTTAGCGATGACGAAGAGCGCCATTTTAAGCACTAATACCATTATTACCATACTACATTAGCCTGTATGGTTGTAGCGAATATGTGGGTATGTTCGCGTCATTAGGTTAAATAATTGTTCGGTAAATCAAAATACAAAATCAATATGTAGTGTTAATTCCGCTAATTGTCAGTTTAATCATGCCGGGATGCAATTTGCACCGCCCTCCCGCCCATTTTTGATTGTTATGGATTTCCGCAAAGTAACGCCTGATTCCATTACTTAATTATTCGGTATTAAAATTAGAGTTACTTTCATAGAACTCTTACGGAAGTTTTACAACACCAATACTTATTTTGTGTAAAGTTTAAATAATTTACAATTAAATAGCACTTGAAGAATACAAATAAATAGTATCTTAGGGCATTATTGACACACGGTATCCCAAACTAAGCAGAGCTTGTACGATGGAAACCATATAACTGATATATTACATATTATCCTACTTTTATTTTGTAAATACATCATCATCGTTTTATAAATACATACCCTACTTATATAGATAACTACACCAACACAAACAGACATGTTCATGCACACAAATATCTGTCCTGGGTGGGAATCGAACCCACGACATGTGGCGCGAAAAGCAAACATTTACCAACCACCTAATTAGTTATGGATTGAATACTTAACATATTAAAGTATTCAACCCAATGAAGTTGACTACATATACTTTAATATAGAAGGGTGATAATCGCACTAATATTATCGACGAAAGTTTGTGAGTGTGTGAGTGTGTATGTTTGTTACTTGTTCACGTCTTAACGGCAGGAGAGATTTTAATAAAATTTGGTATGGAGTTAGCTAAAACCCTGGAATAACACATAGTTTACAATGTATAATCTTTAACACGGGTAAAACCGCGGGGCATAGCTAGTAATGTGTAATTTCCGTATGATACTTTTAGATGTTTCATAAATTTTACTTCTTATCGTGTCGATGGTAAGAATTAGATTTTATCTTCCCAAAATTGAGCAACGCTTTTCGCATTGGCTGAAGCGTCATACAAGTCCTGAAGGGAACAAGAGACTGGACAAGAGGGAGAATCAGATAAATGTGCCATACTTTGGTGGGGTGACACGCCGGAATCGCAGATGTTTTGTGATGTGGGAATGTAACCCCATTTGCACATGTATAAATTTTACTCACCGATAGCAAGCATGCCCTTCTCGACGCTACCAGAGAATTCCTTCTTGATGGTCTCCTCGATGTCTTTGCCGGTAAGCGCCTCGTATTCAGCGAAGATCTGTAACAATTATGGAATAAATAAAAAAGGTTTATATTCACGTAGGCTTTAAAAAAGCGCTTGTAAATAGTCACAACATGTCTGTAGTAATATAGTTAACTATAGATAATTCATTCTTGGTAGGTACATGAAGATATTAAATTATCTATACATTAATAAAATCGTAGGAAAGTCAAAACTGTACATTGCTTATTTTTTTAAAAGGATACTTGGGGCGTGATTTACAATCTACATCGAAGCCAAAAATATAGTTTTTAGAATTTTTGTCTGTATGTCTGTTTGTCTGTATGTATGTCCGGGCTAAACTCAAAAAGTACTGCATGGATTTACTTCAAATTTTGCATGAATATTACTAAGAGGTCGGGTCAACATATAGGCGTACGTATTATCACGCTATCACCTACGGGGAGGAGCTGTGATAATTTATAAAATTTAACGCGGGTAATACCGCGGGGCACAGCTAGTTATTAATATAAGAATAAAAGAAGCTTTAAGTTTTATTCACTTATTTGACCTCTTGTACATATACACCTTTATATGAGATAATGATCAATAAAAATCCTCTTTTAAAACTTCAACAAAGATTCAGAACGCACCAGTCATACCCATATACTGTAACCTTGAATTATTGATATGACCGGCCGGTCTGGTCAATTGTTAGTCTGTTTTCGCTTTTATGACTCATAAACTTCACAACTGTTCATTCATTTGCAATAAATTAGTGTCTACGAATATTGGAGGCCTTATTTTCAGTTTGTGCGTTGCTGAACAGATTTTGCCACAAACTGTAATTTTTTAAAATAAAGTTGAACACACATACCGATAAACGAGCAATTGTTGTAATTTATTTCGCGAAAGCGGAATCGGGTTTAACGATTTCGCTTTTGATCTTCAAGTTAGTTCGAAGATAGTCAAGATCGAAGCGTGGCCACCCATGTACCTACTTAGATATTAACATTTTTTTATTTAAAGACCACGGCGCCCCACAGTGGAACGAATGTATGGGAGCGGTTGGACGTAGACATGTCCGAAAAAAAAGAGTAAAATTATGCCAAACTAATGATGCCATCTTATTCGATTACTTAATGCCTTCATAACTTGTGGTGATGAATTTCTTCATAACTCCCATATTTCGGGAGTAATTTGAGAAAATGTGAAATTTTACTATGAAAATGAGTGTATCGAGCTCTCTCCCTCCTGATTCCGGGCTTGTTTCAAGTAGCGGTCTCTAATATCATAATGCTAATACTAAGAGCTATATTTAATACTAAGACACATAGTGCGCCAAATGTGCACTTTCTGGGATAAAGAGTGATGTTTATTTTATAACACAATTTTTTTATTTTTTGTTTATTTTGTTGATTAAAACCGTTTTTCTAAAGGTTTACCTTATTACAATAACATTTCTGAGCAGCCAATTAGAGAAGATATAAGCTAATTAGGATATATAATTAGGGACTTAAGGTTTACATATAAAACTGATGCACTAATGATTACTGATAAGAACATTGCTATTATTTAATTACTAAATGGCTCTTAATACACTAATTTAGCATGCATCATTTACTAATTATCACAATAACTAATTACCTTGCAATATTTAACAAAGGATACCTG
Source organism: Pseudoips prasinana (assembly GCA_951640165.1). Lineage (NCBI taxonomy): Eukaryota > Metazoa > Arthropoda > Insecta > Lepidoptera > Nolidae > Pseudoips > Pseudoips prasinana. The sequence goes on from OX621253.1 coordinate 16,058,249, forward strand.
GGATACCTGGATTTTATATAAATAGGTCACTATTAGTAACTTTAAAATCAGTGTTGATTTACACCTCGTTGTATCCAAGCTAATCTCGCAATGTATTTTCCAAATTTTAATACAAATCTTGATATTCACGTTGCTTTATGCGCACGCGCACATAAAGATTTACGCGACTTTAACTATTTGTTCAGTGTTTTAAAAGATAACAGTTGTGTTCAGTTATGTGAAAGTGCTGAAACAAGTTTAAAAGACTGGTGTCGTCGATTTTGCTACCGCATTTATGCAAAATGGACAAAGTCTGGAAGAAGCACAGATAAGTTTCGGAAGAAACATGAGATTTGGCTACAGGCTGCAATTCAATGGCCGGAATTACAGAATGAAAATATGGAACCTTCTACAGAAAATATAAGTGACGTCATCGAGCCCATAATTTCTCCTGCTAAATCTGATGCTTCAACTTGTACACATCCTAGTCCTCGTAAATCTTCAACTTACTTAAAAGTCATACTCTCATCAGTTCTTGTGAATATTTTTGTTAATATATATTTCTGTATATATATAATATATTTATAGACCTCTTAATAAGTCTGTCTGCGGTTTAAAGTAAATACAAATGGGGAAAAAACGTTTTTTTTTTTTTAATTTTCATTTCCTTTTATCCCAGAAAGTGCACATTTGGCGCACTATGTGTCTTAGTATTAAATATAGCTCTTAGTAATAGAATTACGATATTAGAGACCGCTACTTGAAACAAGCCCGGAATCAGGAGGGAGAGAGCTCGATACACTCATTTTCATAGTAAAATTTCACATTTTCTCAAATTACTCCCGAAATATGGGAGTTATGAAGAAATTCATCACCACAATTTATGAAGGCATTAAGTAATCGAATAAGATGGCATCATTAGTTTGTCATAATTTTACTCTTATTTTTCGGACATGTCTACGTCCAACCGCTCCCATACATTCGTTCCACTGTGCGCCCGCGCGCAAGAAATTAATACCTGTGGTCGTAGGGTACTCTTCAAACATATACTTGACGGACACAAAGTATATATATAAAAAAAGTAAATATATAAATAAATAATATAAAAGTATTTAAATTAAAAAAAAAAACAAAACAAAAAACAAGTATTGTATATAATTAATTAGTTTTAGTTTAGTTTTTAATATCTAGCTGTAGTATTTTTTAATTCTAGTTTTACTGTTATAATAATAAATGCATGCGGTGACGCCTCAAAAAATTGTGCATTAGGTTTTGTATTCATGTATTTTTAATTTTGTAAGAAAAATGTAACAATTACTGGCTGTCCTCAATAAATAAAATAAAATAAAAATATCCAGACTCAAGACAACTATTTAGGGTAGAGACAACTAAATAGTTGTCCTGCGCCGGAATCGAACCCGGGATACGAAGTGGCAAGTTGACTGGCCACATCTTAATATAGATGTCACTACTACTAACTCATTCGTTCAATCGGCTCCCATGAGCACATATGACGTCATAAATGGTCCGGAATCGATTTTCAGCGTTTTTGCCATTGAACGAATGTTTTAGTCATTTTTAATCTTCATCTATTTGAACGCGGTAATTAAAGGCTGGCCCCCTGTTTGCAGAGGAAAATATAAAATAAAATACGTGAGTTGTATTAATCATCAGCTTTTACTGATCCATTTTTAAAATTGGTCAATTAATAAATTAATCGCGATATGTATCCTTACCTTTTTAAAAATAAATATATATTAACTACATAATCCTATTACCATTAAAACCTGATGCTGGCGGATGCACCAAACATGAGCCAATTCTTACGAACGGGAGAAGATAAAACAAATAAAAAAAAATACGTGAGTTAGACTTCAGAAGTTCTGCATTAAGATTATAGAATGTCGAGAGGCGATTAACGATTTTAATTGAATCGATGTATCGATAGCTGAAACCAGTCGCGTCGTATTGTGAATATACCTACTACATTTGATATACCCGTATCTACAGCGTTCATGTCATTAGTGTCAACCTACGATTGATAATAAAACCACAAGTCTCCAAATTTAACGTTCGGTTTTGAAATGAATCGCACACAGTAAAATTATGTGTTTAATTGTAATATGTCGACTTTAATAGGCATTAACTAACCTGGTTTATGTTGTTACTAGCTGTAACATTACAAATTACTACAAAGTTTCAATCAAATCAGTTCGATAACTTTTGCGTGAAATAGTAACCAAAATCTATAAATCTTCATCATCCATACTCACGAACATTTAATTTTGTATTTATAATATTAGTTGATTAACTTAAAATTTAATAAAATTTGTTTAGCATAGAAATGTTTTTAATTATAATATTATGTTTATATAGCAGGCAGGGCTTCTCTCAGAGAAATTTAATAAACATGCATCTATATTTCTTAATTCATTCTATAGATAACTAAGACACCCAGACAGAAGAAATAACCTGCTCGAAAATGTGTACTGCGTGGGGATCGAACCCACGACCTCTGGCTTTACAATCATGGGTCACTAAACACTAGAACAAAGATTTGTCCTGGCTGGGGACTTTTATTTGTAGCGTTATTACTCCTGTATCTTTTTATTGGCACCTAAAACCAGTTTTATATCAGTTGAAAAAGGAGGCAGACTTGCAACAGTGATCTCATACATGATTGGTATTCAAAACACACGAGGCCCCCGTGGGAGGGCGGGGTAGCGCATAATACTTCCAGATCGCAAGCTGAGCAAAAGTAAAACAAAACTTGTCACTAAAATTACGTATCATATTGTCGTACACTATATAGATATAAAATGTTATACGGTAATATACGGATATACGGCAGAAAACTAAAAACTACTTGCATGATCGCATGCATTCCAAATTAGTGAATAAAATAGTACAGTAGGTAATGAGTAACATTCAAATTATGAATTTTATTATGTCTTTTGTAATTAGTAGTAAACGATGACTTCGGGGTCTAGATAGTAATATGAAGGAGGACAAACTGCGTTTAATTTTGTAAATTACGTATCATATTACCTACTCGTATGTGAGAGGTGAAAAATCTTCTGCCATTATTAAAATACTGACGTCGTCTGATTGTCCAGTTTTAACACGGTAATTGGCTATGATTCTGGTAATGCTCAGTGAACATTTCATTGCGCAAAGTTACACATTAGAGTAAAAATATTACAGAAAGTAAAATTATGTAGCATTCGCCGCTTGGATGTGGACGGAAGAGGAATCAAGTTTCTTATCCAAGTCCTCTTATATTTTGTTTTCTATTCATTTATGCGTAGTAATACATTTCGCTTTCCAGTTACTCTCATATTTTCTTTCCAAAGCATTTATGTGTACGGAAAAGGAATACATTTTATTTTCCTATTTGTCTTAGGTAGGTATATCTTTTTTTTTTCAATTCATTTATGTGTATGGAAAAGGAATCTATTTGTTTTCCAATTACTCTTATATTTTCTTTCCGATTCATTTATTTGTAGGGAATAATTTGTTTGGTTTACCAATTACACTTTTTTTATAAAGTTACACTGATAAAGTCGGTTTTCCATTTTTTTTATTACTTACTGATTTATTTCTGTGCAAGTGCAACTCTTTCCGATTAATTACGAAACGGGAATGTGGATTAGTCCTATAAAAATATTTTATCGTTTGCAATACATATGTTTATGAGGGTCATGTAACTCAAAAAAAAGTTATAAACGGTAAATTGATTAAATAATGTATCTAAAACGCAGAAATAAATTGTAACGCTTCATTGGCGCGTTTCTTTCAGTGCTTATCGACATCAAAATCTTCACGTTAATGAGTTTTATAAATATTTAGATTTTCAAATGCTATTCAAGGTGTGTTAATAATTAATTTCTCGGTAACGCAGTATATTCAAGGTATTAGATAAAGAGTGGATGTAACTAAAACCGCACTCCATCTACCCGAACAAATTAAACAAAACTAGTTTGTGAAATAGGAAAAACATTTTTTGAAATGGGAAAAATGGGTTCTTTTTTGTTTATTTCACATGAATCTGTGCTACACGTTGTTGAGTTTTATAGGCAAATTAAGCTTCTAAAGTGTCGTCCTCTATATAGGTATAATATTTTATACTATACTTTATAAACACGGCACAAAACTAAAAACTACTTTCATGATCGCATGTATTTCAAATTAGTGAATAAAATAGTACAGTAGGTATAGAGTAACATTCAAATTAAGAATTCAAATTATGAATTTCATTATGTCGTTGGTAATTAGAAGTGACGAAATTCAAATAAATAATTCAAATTAAGTATTTTATTTTGTCTTTGATAATTAGTAGTAAAAAGTAACGACTTCGAAATCTTGATATTAAGGAGGACAAACTGCATTTTAAAACCACTAACTAACCAATAAGAGTAGTTTCTTTATCAATTGGAACCATCCGGCTGACTCAACCTTAGGTATTTTTGAGGCAGATTCACTTGAATTTTAACACAGATGTCAGTGTCATCTAAAATGTATTTATTTTCCTCAAGTTATACAAAGGAAAACGCCCATATAGTAGTTCTTTCATGTAGTAGGTACTGTCCATAGAGTAAGAAAATTGTCTAGATCAGAGATTTGGCGTGTTTTGTATTATTAATAATAAAAAAGTAATCCATACACACTCTCCGATTATTATGTCATAGAAAGTGAATTTCTAAATTATAATATCACAAAAAGTGACGCTTATAGCCAGTTGTTCTCAGCAGTCAGTCTATAGATGTGTGATCTCGAAGCGGTTTGCTTTACAAATGTTTCTGTGCTTGGGATGATTGCATGATATATATATATGATGCAATTTAAGGTGCCGGTCTCGGTCATAGTTGTTAGATAACGGTCGTAAAGCCATGTCAGAGGCCTATTGGGCGGTTTGGACAAACCTGATGTAACCACCACCCCCCACATGAAGAAGAAAGAATTCAACTACCTATTCATTAATTTCTCTTTTGTAAGAATGTGTGACCCTATATTTTGTTATTCCACAGGGTTGTACCCATATTTTATGTTTAAATCGTTTGACGTAAATAAAAGTGGAAATCTGTTTGTATGATGGTTTTAAAACTGTAATTATTATGAAAGTACAGAAAGAGTAGACTGTGCTGGACACGCTGTGTCTGTGGAAATGATAAGTTTAGTTAATATAGTCAATAAGGCACTAACCTGTCTTAGTTGTTGGTAAGACCTGGTGATCAGGATGGCGTTGAACACCGACTCATCAGTGCCCCACTGTCCTTCACCAGCGTTGGCCAGGCCTTCAGCATCAGCCTTCGCGGCGCCTTCATCCACGCCCTGGTTCTCGTCGCGGTTGGCCATGCAGAGAGACACGCATAGCCTCTTGAAGTGGCCTGATGTGTCGCCTTTCAGATCTGATTCCAGGCTCTTGTTATACACTGTTGAGAAAAATATTAGCTTAAAAAGTGGCTTAAGAATACAACTGTCGTATTTTTTCTTAAAACCCATTCCTAATCGCCATTTTCCTATACGAAATTATTCTTAAAACGACTATGCCTGCCCGTTTCGCAGAAGTGGATAAGCCTATTATTAATTTTAAAGCACGGAAATAAAAGTCAAAAGAAAGAAACTATAACCGCCGAAAAGTCAAAATTCAGAAAAACTTATTTTGAAGTGCTGAATATAAATATTGGGAAAACAAATGTCGCGACTTGTATTTGTCGACCACTTCGTTTTTGTGAATAAAACTATTTTTCAAACCGCACAAAAAACAAATGTCCGCTAAACAATCCTTGGGACAAGAAATATATAATACTTATCTATATAAATAAAAAGACAAGTCCTGACTGACTGACTGACTCATCAACGCCCAGCCCAAACCCTTGGACCTAGAAAGCTGAAATTTTGCACAAATGTTTGTTTTATAATGTAGACAAGCAATAAGGAAGGATTTTTCGAAATTCAACCCCTAAGGGGGTAAAACAGGAGCGCTAAGTTAGTATGAAACTTTGCCGTTTTTGAAGTTTAAGGCATAAAAATTGGTATTTGGCCTTCCAGTTAAAAATAAAAAATCACTTATTTCAGGGTTTTTGGAAATTCCACCCCCAAGGGCAAAAAATAGGGGATGTAAGTTTGTATGGAAAATGTGACAATTTTTAAGTTAAACGCATGAAAATTGGTATTTGGCCTTTTAGTTAAAAATAAAAATTTGTATTCCAGAATTTTTGAAAATTCCACCGCGAAGGGCATAAAATAGGTGATGTAAGTTTATACTGACTGACTGACATATCAACGCACAGCCTAAACGGCTGGAGTTAAAGACTTGAAATTTTAACAGAAGGTACCTTTTATGACGTAGGCATCCACTATAGAAGGGTTTTTGAAAATTCCACCCCCAAGGGCGTAAAATTGGGGATGTAAGTTTGTATGAAAAATGTGAAAAGTTTTAAGTTGAATGCATGAAAATTGGTATATGGCCTTTCATTTAAAAATTATAAATATATATTTCAGGATTTTTGGAAATTCCATCCCTTAGGGCGTAAAATAGGGCATGTAAGTTTGTATGAAAAATGCGACATTTTTGAAGTTAAACCCATGAAAATTGGTATTTGGCCTTTCAGTTAAAAATAAAAATTTGTATTCCAGAATTTTTGAAAATTCCACCGCGAAGGGCATAAAATAGGTGATGTAAGTTTATACTGACTGACTGACATATCAACGCACAGCCTAAACGGCTGGAGTTAAAGACTTGAAATTTTAACAGAAGGTACCTTTTATGACGTAGGCATCCACTACAGAAGGGTTTTTGAAAATTCCACCCCCAAGGGCGTAAAATTGGGGATGTAAGTTTGTATGAAAAATGTGAAAAGTTTTAAGTTGAACGCATGAAAATTGGTATATGGCCTTTCATTTAAAAATTATAAATATATATTTCAGGATTTTTGGAAATTCCACCCCTAAGGACGACTAGAATACCTAGGCGATGTAAGTTTGTATGAAAGTCTGTATTTTTTTAGTTAAATGCATGTAAATTGTTATTTGGTCTTTCAGTTAAAAATAAAGCAATCCAGGGAATAATTTGTTGTTAAAAAAGGTAATCCAAAACTGATTCTAAAGATCGCGACCAACAATTTAAGCAAACTCAAATTTTAAAAAATAAGTTTCTTATGCCATGTAGCTTAAAATGTCGTGGTCGTTGTCGTCTAAGTAAAGATTTAGCGTTTTATAAGATTTGTAACTTCTTTTTTTTGGTAAATTTTATAACAAATTAAAAAAACGACATTTTAATCAAATTGATATAAAAAACGAATTTATCTAAAATTCGAGTTAGCGTAGTATAAATTGTTGGTGTCGAGATGATCGCACCCAAAAAACATCATCTTAATTACTGATCTACAAGTTCACAATTTTGGAACCAGATGGCGTTAATATCGTTTCAGATCGCGGAACTTAATTGGCATATCGGTTAAAATAAATAAATGCTTGAAATAAAAGGTAGTCCAAAACTGAATCAATAGATGATCGCCTAAATCTCACCTAAAATATATGCACACATCTTAATTTTACCGCTTTACAAGTTTATATTTTTGTTAGTAGATGGCGTAATCATCGGTTTAGATCGCGCTATGGTTTCGTTCACAAAATGTCGCAACCTAATCTAATGGGAGTTACCTTTGTGATTAATGCATCGTTGATTATTATTTTACTTTATTTAACTTACTGACTATACTTAAGGACAATTGATATGTATTCTTTGATTTTTGCTTGATGATATCGGGTTCTTTTATGTAAATGTAAATAACAGTAGCAAAGTAGTCTTTCATTTATTTCTTAGTAAGGTTATTTATAGGTTAGGTTTTATTCAATTTATATTGCTTATTTGTTTTAAAAGTTATATTTTTTAGATTAAGCTAGAAGTAAGTAGTTACATTGGTCATCATTCAAAATTGTCGCGGACAAAGTCGCGGGCACCAGCTAGTGTATAATAAAACGGTCAGACATAGTCTATTTTCTTCTCGTTTATTTCAAACATGTTAAACTAAAGTTTTAAATTTTGGTGGTGTAATTAGGAAACTTGAGGCACCTCCGAATGTAGTTACATATTTAACTTTAAATCTTTTAAATACTTATTAAAAAATGCGAAAGTTTGGGAGTATCAGTAGATGGATGTTTGGTACTCTTTCACGCAAAAACTCCGGAACAGATTTCGAAGAAACGATGTACTTATCAGAATAACACATACGCTATAATAAACCGTAAAACCGCAAACGGCAAGAACTGTACCTAAACAGCCACTGCCACTCTTGGAGAGCAAAGTAGGTAATAATTATATATTTTCTTTTACTTTAGATACGTATGAATTAGAGGCAGATAAACACCCCCGACAAGCGCATAGCTCCCAAATTCGATAGTGGGATATATTCTATCATCTGTCTAATATTAGGTATGCCCACATCGTTCAACGGTCTCAATCGTTACACCTAAAGTATTATATACATCCAATTAATCAATCTAGGCAAGTGTGCCTACGTTTTAATTATATTGATATATAGTTCCATACAATGTAATGTGACTTGCAATGACGTCAGTCAAACAGTCCTTAGCGTGTCCTACTGTGTCACGGCCAAACCTCAGTATAAAAATAGACAGTACAGAAACTAACTACAAACGGTCGAAATGGCACACTCACACAAACATGCGCATTGACAAGACCCCTAAGCGGTAGTCGCGGTGTTGTCAGTAGTGAGTGCCGCGTCAAAACGAGTGGTCGAGCATAAGTTTATCTCCGCAATCTTTTTAAATATCCATGCGTATTGCGTAGTATATGGCTGTTTGAACTCTGGTTCATCAAAACGGAAGCTTTCGTATTTTAACCGCCCTGCTGATTTATAAAACAAATGTGTTTTAATAAAAAATAATAATAGTAGATTTTATTTTCAAATTTCGAAAACTTACATCTAATAGGTTGCAATTATTTCAGATTAATAAAAAAAAGAATTAAAAGTTTTCACAAATAACTTAATAAAAACATAATTTATTCAAAGGCAAGTAATTGTTAGGATATCCTCGCACGCATATCTACTATTTAAACATTATAAGTTACAATCATACAGCTTCAATAGAGTGTAGGTAATTATATCATCAACTAGGCCTAGTTACCTTACTGTCCATATTTATACTGTGGCCAAACTGTGTAATAAATGATTGAAATGCTAATGAAAACCAGAGCATGCCAAGCATTTATTACTTATTGAACGTCTAATGCTTGCTTTACCTTCTATTATATTAATAATAAATATCTTGGGACAACTAAGTCACTGCCATCAGAGCCGAAACTAAGCAGACCCTGTACTGTGGCAACCAGACTGATAAACATACTTATATATTTCTATATACAACATATTACTGATAAATTGCACCGAGATACGAACAAATAATCATGCCCATCACATAAACACTTGCCCTGGGGGAGGGGATTGAACTATGATTGAAAAAAATTGCAGTCCGGATCAGTACCCATATTACGTGGGGCGCAGCGGTTAAGACAGTCGCCTCGCCACTTCGTGTCTCGGGTTCGATTCCCGTGCAGGATAACTATTTGTGTGACCCATAAATACCCCGGAGGGGTAGTATCCCTGACAGTAGCAGTCCGACTGTTCGTGTTCAGAACTTGTATATGCGGTGCTAGCGACCCGCCCACATTTTATTTATTTATTTTATTTATCACTTTATGCACATAAAATTGTACAAAGGCTTGACTGCACATGTGGCGCAGCGGCTAAGACTGTCGCCTCGCCGCTTTGTGTCGCGGGTTCGAGTACTATTTGTGTGACTAGATGTTCTGAGTCTGGATGTACTTTGTATCCGTCAATTATTATGTTTGTAAAGTACCCCGCGACACAGGGATTCATTTTCCCAATGTTAGCGTAATCTTTTAAAAGAAGAAAGAAATACCAACAGGCCAGTCTTATGGAACAGTGTATGGAATTATATATTAATATTGCAAGCGTAAGTGTGATGTGCTAATAATTAGTAGTTAAGAGATAATTTTGCAAGTGTGAACAAAATTTGCAATTGAAACCTTGATTTTATAAATAAATTATGGCCAACATTGGCCAAGGCGACCAGCCCCAATGCGCGTAGCCATCACATACATATGTATGGACAATTGTGTGCGCATACACAGGTGTACTAACAAGTAGATACCTGCCACGACTGAAGAGGTCAGGTGCAGGACAAACAGCTTTACATGCTCCATCAATCTCTTGACACATACTCTTAGAACGAGGCCTTGAAATTTAACAAAGTGTAATATATAGGCTCAGCCAGTTGAGCTCACTGGTCCGCGAGTGATCGGTGAGGTCAAGCACCTATGCACGCGGTCAGGCTATAGATGGGTAACCGTCAAAGTGGTTTAATTTCGAGCGTCTCCGTGCTTCGGAGGGCACGTTAAGCTATCTGTCCCGGTTGTTGCCGTTAGATAGTCGTGAAGCCATGTCAGAGGCCTACTGGGCGGCTTGAATAACTCTGACACTCATGCGATAAAGAAGAAGAACGTATAATATTTATGCTAAATAACTGCTTCAATTTTAAAACAGTGCCTATTAGAATTAAATATATTTTTTTTAAAGTTTAATTTTTTTATGAGAGCTTATCCACACATTGCTATTTTTATTTTAGATATAAAATGAAAAATGAAACCAGCCGTGGCGCCATTTGGTATAAATATTATGCTTAGTCTAATCGTAAAATTACGTCTGATACTAATGTAATAATTAGGCACTAGTCAGTATAAACATTTATCGGTTTTTCTGGTTTGTTTGTCTGGACGTTATAATAGTCAGGCAGAAATTTGAATATAACCATGGCGGAATTTTGTGGAGGAAAAATTACAAAGTCATAGTGTGCCAAATAAAAGTAAACAATTATTCTTTTAGCGTAAACTGCTTCAAATTCGAAATTAACCATACAATGTTTAATAAAATTTTTGTTCATTAATAAATATCGTAGATTTCGGTCACATGATTACGCCACCAACCCCAAAACACTACATAAATGGTAGGTATGTAGAAAACATTACTTGATTATATTAATGAAAAAAAAAATTTTTTTTTTTAAATTAGAAGTGTATTTCCGTCGTGGGACAATCGCTACTCGCCGAGCCCAGAACCGTGATTTTTAAATATAAAACACTATTATGGCATAGAAAATATCACTTGATTATTTTTGAAGTTACAAGTGAATTCCTGCCGTGTGATTAGTGCTATTCGAAGAACCTATAACGGTGAATTTTAACCCTAAAACACTATTATGGTATAGAAAATATCACTAGTCACACGACGAAAATTCATTTCTAATTTCAAAAATAATCTTTTTTGACATTAGACATGAATTTTCGTCGTGTGACTAGTGCTACTCGTCGAGCCCAGAACAGTAGATTTTAAACTTAAAACCCTATAATATGATAGAAAATATCATTTAATATTTTTTTAAATATTTATTACTTTTCGGACTTATCCTTGTAGTAAAACATAGTACTTACGCTGTTCGTAGAAAGCAGAGATGGTACGGATGCCGTAGTTGGAGAGTGTGCAGAGGATCTCGATAATGGCCTCCTCATCGGTGCCGATCCCCGCGACTGCGTCGTGCAACTCCTTGGCGTAGAAGTGGGGCAAGGGAGTCATCAGGGCAATGATTACATTCTCCAGGTTGCCGCCCAGCTCGCTCTTCAGGTCGCTGATGAGGTCCTAAAGAAATAACAAATTCAGCAACTTCAGTATTTTACTATACGAGTAGGTACTATTTTAATGAGTTGCAGTTGATTTTAATGCAGATCCTTCCTGTCCCAGTACGGGGCAAGGTTCTGCTCTCACAATGGGGGAGGATAGGCCATAGTCCACGAGGCTGGACTAATGCGGGTTGGAAGACTTCAGATGCCATCAAGAAAATGCACATGAATTCGAAGAGTCAGAGGCGCGTATCTTGGGTTGGAATTCGAGGACACTGAATCCACAGCCCAATGGTATCAGCACTAGATTTTTTTCTTACTTTTAATTCATATGGAATATATATACTGTTAAAGTTATGTGGAACTCGTAATTTATCTGTCAAGAAATGTACGTTTGTATTTTGCCCAATAAAGTTGTTTAATCTTTTTCGTGGACTCTCTAATATAATTAAGAAGTTTATTATAGAATCGTATACAATGCTACATAATATACCGGTTAATTTTGCGGAAACGTGTTATTATACACCCTATTAGGATTATCCAACACAAGATTATGCTTATATCTGGGAAATGTTTTAAGTGCGTCGCTCTTTTTTCATCGAACACGAGCTACTTAAAACAGTATAGCAGCTACACTATTTTATACGTAATTTTAAATAATGTAGCTGCTATATAATTCAAATGAGTTTGAACAAAAATAAAACATTTAGTAGTACGTTGTGAGTTTAATGCGGAATTTATATTTCGTCATTATCATCCTGCTCAGATCACACGCGGAGTCATAAGGTCTCTTAATTTTCGAGGTATAGCCTTGAAAAGTTCCGTGTGTTGTTACTTGAAGTATATAGTGTCATTTTGGGGGATAAGTGGGGTCATGAATTACTAATATTGGAGGTACCATCACCCTCCATAACCCTCGGTTTGCATTATCGACAAAATGAAGCGACAGTAGCACTAAAGGCCCTTAAAAACCGCCCCGGGTCAAAAGTCGAACCCCAAAGGCGCAGATTATTTATTATTAGGTATATTTCGGAGTGAGCAGTTGCTTTTACATTTTCCTTCCTGCTTGTTACCAACGAGTAACAAGCACGAAGGAAAGTACTTAATTTGATTGGCCTATATACATAGCAACCACAGTAAATTTCTTCGTTCTTCTCATAATAGACTTCTTCAGTGCCCATCTCATCATTCTAATTTCATTCACTCTTCTTTCGTCGTACAATCGATTCTTCTATGGAACTCCCTTCCACCGGAAATCAGGATGGCAAAGAGTCGTTATTCTTTTAAAATGAAAACTCGCGCATATCTTTTAAAGAAAATCTAATATCATATTACAGTTGTATTATTTATTATATAATTTATTTATTTATATATATATATATTAGTATATATATATATATTATAGTATGTATTATATATATATATATGATATGTATCTGTGTAATTTATGTACCTTCTATATCTTTTCATCTACAATATTTTGATACTTTAGTGCACCTACCATGTTTTCTCTGCATCACCCCAAGGTTGACTGGAAGAGAATGCCTTTGGCATTAAGTCCGCCTCTGTACAATTCTGTGCAAGAAGTTTTTAAATAAAAAAAATAAAAAAAATATATTACTATGACTCATACGTTTGTCATTAGTTGGGTATCTACAGCTATTATTCAATTATTGAGCAAATTGAACTCAAATTTGGGTAATACATTTGTATCTAAAACCGTATCACCCAAATTTTAGTTAAATAGAATGCTGTAGCTATATAGGTTCATTTGTTTTTTTTTTTATAATAAGACAACGCCCGCACTAGGGAATCTAATCCCTGTGTCGCGGAGCACTTTACAAACCCTAATAGACGGACACAAATTACATCCAGACTCAGATCAACTATTTATGGGTCACACAAATAGTTGTCCGGCGCGGGACTCGAACCCACGACACGAAGCGGCGAGGTGACTGTCTTAGCCGCTGCGCCACACGTGTAGTCATTTAGACCATCACATTGCATTCATTTTAAAAATATGTCTCTTCTTTTCAATATGAATACCTTACTTAATAGAGGATTTATAAATCAATAGATTATTAATTATTTGTACGACAATGGTTACTCAATAAACACTATTGGTTTAGTGGTTAGTGACCTGAGCTAGAGTTAGTGGGTTCAATCCCTACCCCGAACAAATATTTGTGTGTGGAGAACGATTAGTTGTTCCGTATCTGGGTGTAGATAAATTACACCGAGATTATATGTATGTATTTAGAAATATATAAGTGTGTTTATCAGTTGCCTAGTTGTGTGGCTCGCCCTAGTTTGGGATCAGACTGCAGTGTGTTACTTGCACAAAAATATTCATAACAAAAATAAATGATTATTATTATATATACAACATGTAACGTAATTAACGCACACCCTCAAACACCCCAATTAGAATATTATGTTGTAATCATAATACATACATTGAATTTTTAATTTAACATCTATAGGTATGCATTGTTATTTACCAAATTAGTTTCTTGGAATAAAGTTTATTTTTCTTTATTTTGTATTGAATGATGGAATTTGTATGAATACAAATAAAACTGCGATTTTAATAGTCTTATTTCTTTGACTTGCGGTCCATTTCAATTTGTTTTGACTGTACAGGGTTAATATGACAATAATTTCCGTAGTTTAAATGATTGAAGAATAAAAAATTACCTATATTAAAAATGATATAAATCGATTCAGTAAATTATTCTGAATTGTGCGTTAATTAAGTTACATGTTGTATATATACGATTAGCACGATTTGCTAATTTTAAGTTTAAAGTTGTTATGTTTTCTAGTTTGTTTATATGTTTCATGTTCATGTTTTATTCACATTTCACACACAATTCTGTAAATTCTTAATTAATAATTGAACTGCAATATCGATCGAAACTAAGCAGATCAAATTAGTGTACGATGACGAAGTAAGAAGTAAAAACGTCAGTCTTATCAACATTGAAGTTACAAAATTTCCATCCGAAGTTTTATGCTCCGTGACTTTGGCACATTAGCGTGATAAGTCATGTAGTGCCAAGAAATACGAGGATAATGGAATGCCTGAACAGTGAGTAAGTGTCATTGTTCTACGAAACTACGGTCTGGCAAGGTGCACAGATTACGTTGTCGTTGCACTATGATGTTAGTAAAACAAATGAGAGCTGCTTTTATCTGAGTCATTAGTTTTAGTACCGATAGGTAAAACGCATGATGTTAGCTCGTTATTATAAATGAGGAACTCATAATCGGCAGACTAATTCACTATTCAGTAAACAAACTTTTAATTACGGATTCCATTTATTTATCGTTGTTATCTAAAGGTTGTATATGTTTGTATACGGTGAGTCACTAAAATACGCACTTATGTATGTAGCAAAATCGACATTTATAAAAATAAAGCTGTTTTTATCTGAGTCACTAGTTTCGTTTAGTTTTAGTACTGATAGGTAAAATACGAATGATGTTGGCTCGTTGTTATAAATGAGGAACTCATAATGGTTAGACTAATTCACTATTCAGTAAACAAACTTTTAATTTTGCATTCCATTTATTTATCGTTGTTATCTAAGGGCTTTGTATAAGGTGAGTCTCTAAAATACGCACATTTGACTCAAGTATGTACCAAAATCAACAACATTTATTAAAAATAAAGATGTTTTTCCGAGTCATTAGTTTAGTTTAGTTTTAGTACCGATAGGTAAAATACGAATTGTGTTGGCTCGTTGTTATAAATGAGGAACTCATAGGGCTCCCGCACACGAGCCACTTGCCACAACCACAAAACGCCGCCACAGGCATATTTCCTGTAGTTTTCGTACATTTTGTATGGACTCGCCGCACACGGTTGATGCCGGTGGCCGCCACACTCTTCTGACTACTTCTACTGTCTAGCTTCTCGTGGCGGCGTTTGTGGTTGTGGCCCGTAGCTCGTGTGCGGCGACACATAATGGTGAGGCTAATTCACTGTTCAGTAAACAAACTTATAACTTCGCATTTATTTTTATCCTTCCAACTGAATCGTTGTTTTCTAAAGGTATCTTAATGTATTTTACACACTCAGTATATACAAAGCTTATATGTTGAGTATGTAAAATACATTTGACGCATGTACCAAAATCGGCAACATTTATTGATAATGTAAAAAATAAAAAGTTTTGGTATAGGTTGGGATTGCAAGATGTTTCATTCATAATATGTTCCAGAGACCACAATCAACTTGATAGCGAATAGTAGCAAAATTCATGACTGTCGTGAAAATCTATTGTACAACTTTTATATTATGTATATATTAAATTAAGTAATGGTGTTCATTTTTGTAACTAACGAAAAAATTTCTCTACACACACAACACGTTAATAGTTCGCGAAGTAGGCTTTTAGCTGCTTCTCCAGATAAACGAGGTTCTCCAGATAGACGAACCGTCCAGAAAAAAGGGCTATAGAAAGTAATCCGCGCCAGGGCAAGTGAACAAGTGAAGAGAACATTTTGCGTCAAGAGCATATTATTTCGTACACATTTAGTTTCAAGCACACATTTTATTTTTATTTGTATGTATGTTTGTTTTATAACTTTTGAAGGCATACGAGCTAGTAGCCCACCTGATGGTAAGTGGTAACCGCTGCTCATGGACATTCGGAGTGCCAGGGAGCACAGCAAACCGCTGCCTACCGTGAGATTAATACTCTTTTTAAACCTTTTGAAACCTTTTGTGAGGGTTACATTTGAAACTACATTATAATAGGTCTTTACCTATGAAATTGCCGTTTTGTATGAAAAAATTTAAACGAATTTTTTTCATGAATTTTTTTATTTGTATTAATCGAAGTAATCACCCATGCAATCAATGCATCTTTGCCATCGCAGTGGCAGTTTATTGATGCCCTTCTTAAAGAAATCAGCTGGACGGGAGGCAACAAATTCTTCAAAGGCATTTTGTACTGCCTCTCGGGTATTGAATTTTTTTCCCGCCAAGAAGTTATCCAAATTCTGGAAAAAGTAGTAGTCTGTAGGCGCAAGGTCTGGTGAGTAGGGCGGATGACGGAGAGCTTCCAACCCCAGTTCTTGCAACTTGGAGACCGTCTGCTGTGCAGTATGAGGTCGCGCGTTGTCGTGCAGGAGCAGCGGAGACGAGCGATTGACCAATGCTGGTTGGAGATGCGCCAGCTTCTCCATCATTGTGCTCAGTTCTTCACAGTACACATCTGCAGTAATGCTCACCCCGTTTGGTAAGAAGCTGTGATGAATCACACCGGCGCTAGACCACCAAACAGTGACCATCACTTTTCTAGGGGTAAGTTTTCGTTTAGGGCATTGTTTAGGTGCTGAACCAGGATCCAACCAACTTGCTGAGCACTTGCGGTTATCAAACAGAATCCATTTTTCATCGCAGGTAACAATGCGGTTCAAAATTCCTTCATTTGTGTGTCTGTTGAGCAGTGCAAGGCACGTCTCGACGCGTACTTCGCGCTGGCGATCATTGAGTTCGTGGGGCACCCATTTGTCAAGCTTTTTTACCTTGCCAATTTGACGCAAATGGACCAATATTGTTTTGACGCTAACGACGAAAGCTGCTGCTAATTCAGCCGTAGATTGTGTATCATCAGCTTCCACAACCGCCTTTAATTCGTCATTGTCGACCAAAGTCTTCGGACGACCGCGAGGTTCATTTTTCAGGTCGAAATTTCCAGAACGGAAGCGAGCAAACCAATAACAGGTGGTGCGTTGGTTTGTAGTGTTAGCTCCGTAAACGTCGTTGATGTTGCGTGCCGCTTGTGTCGCGTTGCTGCCACGACGGTACTCATATTCCATAATTACTCGAATTTTTAACGTATCCATGATGACGAAAAAGATTGAAATGCGATGAAAATGTAACACTAATCAATAAAGAAATGACTACTTTTGGAAAAAAGAATCCATGTTTTTAAAATAAAATTAATTTGAAATTAGAATTCTTAGCCAAACAAAAATTATTTTGATTTGAAATGGCCAGTACTGCAGAACGGCAATTTCATAGGTAAAGACCTAATATATGTGAAAGTGATTGACACTAATGTAATGCATGATTTTTAAGGCAGGTTTTATTGGGTTTAAGTAAGTCTACAGTTTTGCGTAGTTTGGGTAGGCAAACTCGATATTATTTTAGTGTTTGTTCCAGCTATAACAGGTAAATAAAATATCATAAAATACATCCAATAGCTGGTAGGCAGTAGTTAAATTGACACCGGATTCTACGTATCCTCTTTGTAATGTATTTTATAGTTTTAATGAGCTATTTATTCATTACACAATACTTTTTCCTGTTCAGATTGTCCTGTTATTTATTAGTATTTCACTTAAATCCAGTTTATTTGAATCATAATGATGATTTTAAACTGTACAATTATATTTGTTTCTAAAATTACTATTTCAACCCGACACCACTATTTTGTACCTTCCACCGTTTTTATAACTACTGATTTTAACAGAATGGAAATTAACTTTCGGAATTATCTAACTATTCCGAAAGTAATCCCTATCTAATAAAATCCTGAAAATTGGTCCGATTATAGCTAAACGGAATTTAACTTAAAGCATTCCCTATCTAATAAAATCATTAAATTTGATTAACAATCAACAGAAATTCCGTAAAACAAAACACAGTGGAATTTATAACTTGAACTAACCTTTATTAGTACCTATAACACAGTTAAAAACAAATAACTTTTATTATTTTAAAAAAACCTTTAGAACTGATTTTGTTTTTTGTAATCGTATAGTAAAAAATTGTTAACCGACTACAAAAATCCTGGGAATTAACTAATAATATTTTACAAAAGAAAAAAACATCCTGTTTAAAGTCGATTATAAATAACCTAGGTACTTAATAATTACGAAGGAACTTTTTCCGCGACGTTATATAGGTATGTAGGTATGTCACCTTATTTTTTTATTGATTCATTTTCAATGTTCAATTAAGTTATTTATAACAATGTTAATTATAAAAATAAGTCATATAAGTACATGTGGTTTTTTCTTTAACATTTTATAGGCATGCTATGATCCCGTGTATGTCAACCTATAGGGATAATAGGTGAATAAAAATATTGTTCAACTTTTTTTTACCTTAGTCACCTATAACAATTTGTTTCCTACGAAAACACCTACTATGTAAATATAATAGAAATAGTAATTATCTGGAGGATATCCCTAAATATGAAATACCCTACATACACATATATGTATGTTGGAGATAATTACGGTTTTCGGCGAGCTAAAGCACTTAGTCCTGAGGTGAGATGGGTGACCGTTTAAATGGTTTCATTTCTGAGCGTCTCCGTTCTTCGAAGGGCACGTTAACCCTTAAACGGTCATAGCGTATGTTCATAACACATTGGTCTTACTTAGCTCTTATTGCAATAAGACTGAGTTCAAAATTAGCTGTTAACTGTTATATATAGCCTTGCCTAATTAAGTGTAAAGCTGTGAGTTCCGGTTGTTGTCGTTAGACAACAGTCGTTAAGCCATGTTAAAAGGCTACTGGGCGGCTGAACAACTCTCGACAGCAGGTTAGCCACAGCCCATACGATAAAGTATTGTATCTGTTTTATAAAACAAAAAAACCGAATTTAACCTTTTTTATGACAACACTACATTTTGTTGTCATAAAAAAAGTTAAATTCGGTAAAAAATATAGGCCTACACTAAAAGCATTGCCTATCCAATAAAACCAAATTAACAAAAACTATTATTAATTAACGAAATCGGTTCACAAACGAAAAAATCACTTAAAAATACTAACAATTTGACACCACCTTTTTTGAATTCAGTTAAAATAGTAACCTATTGTCTTATTTCTCCAGATTAGCACTGATTAATGTATAAAAATCTGCTATAATGGAATGTAGGTATTCTTATCTGAAGGAGACACCAACTTGTGCAGATACCTACTGTCATTGCTATGTGTGTGATTAGATAGTGAATGTAAGCAAACTAGAAGATAGGAGAAAATTGTTTACGACCGCGTTTGCCTCTTTACTTTCAGGTAAATTGTGTTCTTTAGCGCTGACTTTACTAATACTAACTATAAACTTTATTAGCTATACGTACTGTTCAATATAGTGTGAACAAAAAATTTCAAATCGGGTTTCAAAACTGGAACAAAAAAACAAGTCACGGACAACTTAAAAAGTTTATGACAATTCAGAGACAACATTTTTCCTCAACAAAGAATGCATTGGTACACCGATTTGCTTGTTGCAAGATGCTTTCATGATCAATGTCATTCTACAGTCGCATGAATAAGACACAACATGGCTCAAGCTAGTCTGATGATGTCTTTGTTGTTTGAAATTTTCCAAGTTTTATTTGTTTTAATCATTTTTGAGATGGGATATAGTGATATTTTCCTATCAAGTCCGCACCTTTCCTTAAATTATTGTTTTTTAATGTATGTGTTTTAACTGCATGTTCATATAAATCAATAAGCTCATAAGACTGGGAAGCATTTAAAAATAATAGACCATAGACGGACCCAAAAAAAGAATAACGTATCTAGTAGGTATTACGTAAACGTAGTTTGTTATATTCTCTTTGGTCAGCCAACATAAAATGTGCTGTGCTTGAGGGGTTAAATTAAATTACTCACCACAGAGTTACAAAATTCTATGACTCACCAAACATCCGTAATGTTGAGAAAAAAATCAAGTTGTGTTGAATGTCACTGCAACTAGAAGAATCATGATTATGATTAGACGATGACTAACTACGGAAGGCGTAACAAGGCCGTATGACTTGAACCATTTACCTTCTGAAGGTTTCGTTGCATGATTGGAATAATTATTGCTTTTAACAAAGTTAATTATATGATGTCATAGTAGGCTAAGGTTGGGAATATACCCACTTATATAATTTTTTCCATACATTTCGATCGGATAATCCTATCATAATGATCGCACCATAATGAAAAAATATTAAAAGTAAACATACCCACAATCTTACTACCGTATGTTACGCGTTGTCTCCGTTGGTTGTGAGCAGAGTTTGATAGTTTAATTACTAGATTATCCCATACTAATTTTGTTCAAAACGGTTGTTGTAAACAGAATTTTAAGTTTTCGAAAAATATACATTCTTAATGTTATTATTTTTGTCAGAATTTTAACACCATAGAAGAAATGCAGACTAACTTTTTATTATTTTTCAAAGTAACCGCAAATAAAACCATAGTTAACATAAAATTCTAATTGGATTAAAACGTACGAAGTTACATACATTAATAACATTTTATATTAGATAAAGAACATGCTATATTTCCATATTATAACCTTGTACTGGAGCATAGAAGCTACATACTAACTGTAGTTTTTTTGCGAGAAAGGGTAAACGCTTATAACTAAAATGTATTCAAAATCTGTCTTTTCCAGTATTATCAGTTGGTCCGCTAGTGGAGATTTAAATAATCTATCTATAATCTAATAATAAACAAAAATCTGATATATGTACATATTATTATATTCCCAGACAGAGTTATGTATTTATAGTTTTATTTATTGAGGTTCTTGCCTTTTGCAAGAAGAGTGATAACAGCAAATAAGCAACAAAGTTGTGACATTAAAAAGAATAATAAATGCATCTTTGTTACTGTGGAATGCGGTCGATGTTCTTTATGATAGCTGCCCACTACTTTAAAATAAATGTTATCAAATGACTGCATGTTGTTTTTAATTGAAAACTTCTTAAGGCGCGTTTGGCAATTTTAGTTTTGGGATGTACCTACGCAAATAAGACACATTTATGTTGGCATTTTTGAGGGAGGGGAAAACCATTGAACTGACGACACTAAGTGTTACGGTTACCGCGTAATTGTTCAGGCACTCCCGGGGTGTATGTATGTTGTATGTATTTCCGCTATTTCTTTTGGCCTTGAACCGATTTTTAACAACTTCAAATAAAAGAGTTTATCAATCCGACTGTGGGCTCTTTTTGTATCTATCTTACCCGGTTTTTTAGGGCACCGATTATGAAAATTACTTTTCGGAAAGTACAGACCAATCTGTCAAATTTCCCCTATAGAAAGTGAACCTTACGCTTATGTGATAAACTTGAAAATCTATAAAAGAAATTTGACAGATTGGGTGTGCTGGCTATGTACCCATAGGTATAAATCTTTTTGAAATAGTTATTTTAAAATAACTTGAGGCGGTCGATGTTTATTTAAAACAAAAATCATATTAGTCATATACTATGATGCCGTAAATAGGTAATATTAATTGAAAATAAGATATCAATTAATAACTACGTAAATGAGTACATATTATACCTATTTAATGGTCTTAGGTCGTTACCTTGTATATGATGTAATTATAGTTGATTTTATTGTCCAATCGTATATGTATATAATTCTATACCATATCCATGATGGACTTCTGGTGGTTCCATACACAAATAATAACATTCAATAGGTACACAAAAGCAAGGAGCGGGAATACGGTTGCTGAATCATTAGTAATTGTTGCTTTAAATGATCTCAGGTTAGGTTTCTCCAAATAGCTTGGTTGAATACCTAAAGTAGTAACGTTCCACCTCTTAAGGCGGATATTAGTTTCCTATAATCTACTGTCCAATAGTAAGTCAAGGTAATGGGCCTCCTGTGGTTGCGATACTCCAAAAATAACGTTTTTAATAGGAATTCTAAAGGGAGCGGGAAGCATTAGCTATTTTTGTTTGGGACTCAATAGGTTATTTTTGGTTCGAAATAGTTGTCATTTCAAAGGTAATTTTAAGTTTTCTTCAGTCTAGAGTCCAATTGTAGATATCATCCTATATTCAAGGTATTATATTTCTTATTTAGTACCTATACTTATTGGGCTCAAAACACTAACCTTGCCGTAGTTGGTCTTGTATGTCTCAGCGATCTCCAGTCTCTGCACGATGCCACGTCTGCACAGGACGTCAATGATGGCCTTCTCGTCGGTACCGAAACCTTTCATCGCCTTGCGGAGAGTCTCTGCGTCCGCGGCGGGTTCGAAGGGTTCCGCCGGGTAGACCGTGGGGGTGCACTGGAAAACATTCGAAATTTAAATTGGGGTAGGTACTTGTTCCTACATAAAACACATTACATGGTTTCCACTTATGGTATTGGCAACTTAGATATATCAAGTTTCTTCAGACATCTTTGAAATGATTTGAATAAATGTACGTGGGAATCGAACCCAAGAACCAAGGGGTATCCGGCGTCAAGTCTGATAACAGCTCCGCCACCGCACCGTGGTGTTCGGACTTGAATTTGTACAATCCATTATGCTCTGTTATCTTAACGCAATGAAGACGCATAACGCCATCTTACTGACATTTCGGGTACCTACTATTTGTTAATTATTTACAATTAAACTTTATTTTTTTAATGCTTAGTATATCATACTAATATTATAAAGGCGAAATTTTGTGAGGATGTGAGTGTGTATGTTTGTTAATTCTTCACGTCTAAACGGATGGAGCGATTTTAATAAAATTTGGTGTTGAGTTAGCTGACACCCTAGCTAGATTAACACATAGGCTATAATTTATAAAGTTTAACGCGGGTAAAACCGCGGAGCACAGCTAGTTATTTGATAGCGCTCATAGCTAAATGCTTTCACCGGTCCGTAAGCGACCAGTAAGGTTAAGCATCTAGGCTCGCGGTCGGTTCTGAGCGTCTCCATGCTTCAGAGGGCACGTTAAAGTGTAGGTCCCGGTTGTAGTCATTAGACAATGGTCGTTAAGCCATGTCAGGGGTCTACTGGGCGGTTTGAACAACTCTGACACTCGGGAAACCACTGCCCATACGATAAGTTATTTAATAGTAAATGAATGGTAATTTTTATTAGTTCGACATTCACTTTATGAGGGGTCTATTTAAATGTATTCTGCCTTGTGATTAAGTACAATATTTGTTTTTCCATTTTCTACGCGTAAAGTCAGAATGGATGCAAGGCATTCCAACTTCCTACAATATATAAAAATACAATAGAATACGGTCGTATTTTCTAAAAGCCTGTATATACCTTTTCCAAGTTTGCATTAGTAGAAGGCCCCTCAAATTCCCACAGCATTGAATTACAAGGCGACCTTCATGCTTCGTTGTTAGATTCTTATAAGTAGATACGGCATTTTATAAGCTGCCGCATATAAATGTTATGTATAAAGTCTTATTTACAAACTGATTGTATTCCCAGAACAAAACAATTGTTCCCGTCTCATCATAATGCATAAAAATGTCATCAAAATCAGCAAAAACAAAAAAATGGGTGGTCCATCCGACTTATTTTTGTAGTTTATGATTATTATTACTTAGGGGTTTAAAAAATAGTTTACGGTGTAATAACGTTATTAAAAAAATATATTAAGTATTATGAAGGGAATTATTAATTAGGATTAATTATATACCATCCAATAAAACAATAACATTCCAAACATAACTTAATAAAAAAATACCCTATTATAAAACTAAGCATTTAGTTAAAGGTATTCTAAATATTCTTGTATTGGTAATGTTTACGGCTGATTTCCAGGCCTACAAATATGCACAACATTTTTTAAAAGAATCGGTCAAGCCGTTTCGAAGTTTGCAGACAAAACACTACGATATATATGATAGGTATATGGCACATGCATTTTGTTGCCATAATCGCAGCAGGTATATCCTGCTCCGATTTCTGCTATTTTATTTACTTCTTTACTTACATTTATGAATAGTAATAAACTAGTCACTTAAATAAAAAAGAGCACATCAATATTATTAACAAGTTAGTAATACAATTTTATGTCCATAGTAAGAATAAGTATATTTAAAGTACAATTGACCGCGTTTATTCAGAATTATTGATGATTTATGATGAGTTATGGTAATCATTTATTTAATTACTATTTATTGTATAAAAAATGTCTGTCTTTCGTTGGTATAATCGTAGCAGAAAGGTTAAAATGCTATTATTTTATAAGTTACTTCATTTATATTCATGTAACATCGCAACAGCTCATCAATATTAACAATGTACTAAAATATTATAATATTGTTAGTAAGAACCTATTTCAATAACGATCCACTGCCATTTATCAGAGTTATTGTACGAGTAATGGCATTTTTAGTTCCTTGTCATCACATGTATCACAGTACAATTGATATCTTTACAAAAATACGGTAAGCAGCAAAAATAACAAATGTATTAGTAAAACAATGCTGTCTGCGTTTCGTCGGCATGATCGCAGGCGCAGCAGAAGAGTTAGCTATATATAATGCCATGATTGGTTTGCCTATATAATGTCATAATATAACAGCATATAAATATTAACAACTTCCTAATATCTACAGTATAATGATGTTAGTAAGAATCTATTATATGAACAATTGACTTTAATTATTTAGAATACTTAACGATTTACGATGAGTATAGGTAAAATTTTCATTCATTTAATATTGTTTATAATTGATATTGCAAGGTATGTCTTTACAAATAATACGTGAAGGCGGCACACAATAGTAAATAAATAATAACATTTGCCTTTCGATGGCATGATGGCAGCAGAATGATTACGTAGAATGTCAATATTTGATTGACTAGTTTATTTACATTCATATAACATTGTAACGGCTCATCAATTTGAACAGCTTAATCTTTCATGAGAGAACTAATATTCTTGCTGGCAATCGTGGAGATGTTTGGGGCCTTTGTGCACCAGTGGACGTCTTTCGGCTGATATGATGATGATGCATAATTTATAAATTTAATGATGAATAATGGCACATAATTCATCATAAAATTTTGGTTTATTTATTGGTTATACGTATGTATGGCTTATTTATTAAAAGTTCTAAATAAAATCGCAAGTCTATTAAAAGAGTTCTTTTCAAATAAACGAATGAACGGCAAATGCTAGACACCTGAAGGCGTCTGGCTTGTGTTGATGTAATCGCAGCAGAAGGGTTACTGAGATTGCCATCATTTGATTTACTAATTTATTTATATTCATACAACGTTACATCAGCTCATCAATATTAACTTCTTAGTAACACATTATTATGTTGTTAGTAAGAAGCTATTTTAAGAACAATTGACTGCCATTTATTTAGAATCATTGATGATTTATGATGAGTAATGGGCAGACAATTAAATTAATAATTAAATGGTTTATTTAATTTAATGTTTAATTGATATTGCAAATGAATTCTTTACAAATAATACAATATTAACGTTGAAAGTTGGTCAAATGTTTTTTTTTTTCATCATGATAGGTAAATTAAGTCAACTGCCTGCCAGAAGCCTCTCCAAAGAATAGGAGGAAATGCCATAATCGCCACGCTTGGCAGACGGGTTGGCGATCGCAGTTTAATAGTCATAGTTCGCAGATGCTGCTGCCCATTCTCTGGTGGGTATTCCTTGGGGACGACGTCTACGCCCCCCACGGGATAAGATAGGGTGATGATATTCATCGCCGTGTTTTTTTTTTATAAGCAGTAATAATAATTATTAATCTAATCTTTTTTCTAATCTATTTTGTGTGAATTTTTTTACATGAATGTGTAGATAAATGAAATCGTTATGTAAACAAGTATTTATCTACAAAAAACAACAATAGGATAACGCATGTATTAATTTGTGACTTCTATTTCTTCCTGTGACTGTGCATGATATGAAAGTAACCAACTGCTAATTGTACCAGAGATTACATTAATTTCATTAGAAGGGAACAGAACTCTTAAAAAACATTACCTTTTTATAATAATGAGCAGTAACCCCTCAATGCCTGAACGGTGAAATATAGGGAGGATTGATAACTTGCTATCAGACAAAAACACATTGTTACTGGCCCATTTCGGAGGTAGGATGCCACAGACAAACAGACTTACACACTAGTCTCAAAAATAGGAAATTTATATGACTCTGTGCCTGTTTGTCTGTTTAGGTATCTGTGGTACCGTAGTTCTCAAACAAATCGATCGATTTCAATGCGGGATTTCTACAGAACTAAGTCAGTTTAATCGTGTGTTCTTAACTACATAGGTATTTAAAAAAAACTCCGTTCAGTCGTTTAAAAGAATACATCTCTTTTTGTACTTATAGTAGCTTTTTGACCATTACGTTATATTATTGATGCCATATCTTATGTAAATGAGTTACTCATACATCGACCTGTGTAGGCACTCATAGTCATTAGTAGACCGCTAAACTTGTATACAATGACGTCATTGAACAGATACCTCTAAATCCATAAAATTACTTATGTAGTTTTCCTCCCCTCGCCATTATGGGTGGCCTTGGCATGATTTTATTAGGCCATGGGGAGAGGCACACCCAAAGGAATAAACAGATTTCTACCCAATATACCTAGCTACTGAAATGTTTAGCTAGTTTAGTTGGAAATCCGTTTTATTATGTTTTAAAAATGTTTTTGAATTAGGTGTTTAACTTTGGAATTCAATACTAAACAGTATTTTCTAATCCGAATTAATACCACAGTAAATTTACTGTGTTAATACTGAGGGTATACATTCTAGAACAGTCAATTAGTCTGGGTGTGGCGTTTTTTTTTAAGTCTTATATCAGACAATTATAGGATCAATTACTTTAATTGTATATTTAAATAAAGAACTGTAACTGTATTAATTTTATTAGATTTGCTTTTATACACAGCAACCATAGGACATTAATTAATTAAATTGAACTATATTGTTTTGAAATAGATCGTTTTTAGACTGATACTTTAAATTTAATGGGTAAGTTAAGTAGGTACCTACCTACCCTACTTTTTTCATTGACCTGTATGCATATAAGTCTATGACTTTTTTACCGTTTGACAGCCTTGGCTGGAATATTCAATGCATTTGCCACACTCAGATTGTTTTTTTACTTTTAATTTAATATAGAGGCAACCAAGTGAAAAGTGAAAATTCTATGTTTGTCCTCTGTGTTATTTTTCAATCATAGACAATAAAAAGTTGTACTTTATTAAGGTTAGTCATATTATGCACCCATTTTCATTTGTTTGCAGCTTGTGCCTATCGAATAACCTCGCACCGAAATGATGACATCATCTCGTGAGAAATCTATAGAAACCATGTAGGTAGGTAAGTGAATGAAAGTAGGTGGAACTTACCTTGTAGGGGTAGTACTGTTGTCCGCTCATCTTGATTGATTCCTAACAACAAAAAAACAATATTATAAACAGTCGCTTTCACGTAATATCTAAAAATAAAACCAATTGCTATTAACGCGGACCGGCTTCTAGCGAATAAAAAACATCGTCGCACCACGACTCGCCGGTAAATTCATGTAAATTCCCACCTACACTGTTATATTAATTTAAATTAATATAGTTGCGCACTACAAAAGGTATTTAAACATTATTTGATATAATACTGATGGCTAATAACAGGTAAATTCAGGAAAAATGTACGTACTTTATTGGTTCAGCGACACACCCAAATCACTACAGACCGAATTCCGAAATACGCTCGAGTCGAATGAAACTCAGTGAGGTCGGTCGAAGCCGTTTTTGTTCGCTTCGCACTCTCGTTCGCCTCTCGCTCAGTCCATGAGTCAACAACATTTGGCTCGTGGTATTTTTCATGAATTTTTACTCTGCATCATAAACCGTAATATGAATATACCGACTTCAGAAAAGGAGAAACTAGAAAGTTATCAATCCGACTGTATGTTTTACTTTTCTTTGTTATTCGATGTCTCTGTTCTTTGTGAATTATATATATATTTTTATATGGAATGGAACATGCTACAGGACCGCTTCCATGATCCATTCCCTATAAATTACTACTATTTGTTTTTAAAATAAGATAGCAAAATGAAGATTTTTAAGAAACAGATGTATGTGGTTACAGATGTTATTATGTTTCATTAACCCAGTGAATATACACAACAAACTGACATGATCCAGCTCAAATAAAATCACGCAGAACCTCTACTCATTCCAAAACTATGCTAACTAACTTCTTTTTGGAATAACTTTAGTTTTTTTTTTATGAAGAGCCTCGTGTGTGTGACCCCTGCGCCACGTAAGTTATTCGACGGCGATGATGTCATGTTGCGACGCCGCGCGCCGGCCGGGCAGGCAGGCCGGTCTGACGCCGCGCAATCGCCTCGCGGTTGAGTACGACATTACGAGTTCATAGAAGCATTTTACTCTTTGATTTTTACCAGCCAGGCATACCGGAGTATACTGCAAAATGCAATAGGTAGTTAAATAATTAGGCTGAGGTTAAAAGAAGAATGTTCAACATCCGTTCTTTTCACAGCCTACCTGGCGCCTGAGAGTGGTTCAAGAAGGTGTCATGGGGACAAGTAGATTAAAAACGGGATTTAGCTGAAAACATGACATACTTATCTTGACAAAAAAAGTGTTATTTTGTTCAGTAAAATAAAAATGGCGTCCGGTGATATGAAAACATAACAGCTCTTGTGTGAGTCTTTGATTATCCCATCCTTCAACCTAGGGTTGCTGTCCGGATTTCCACAAATTAAACTAAGCCTAAAAGCTTCCAAGATGCCTTCTAAACTAAGACTGTATAGGTACGAGTACGACCCTTAGTTGAATGTTGGAATGAACAAACTCAAGTAGGTACCTACCTATTTGTTTATCTATAAGTACATATAAAAAAATCGTAGGAAAGTCAAAACTGTACATTGAATATTTTTTTAAGTATTGGTACTTGGGGCGTGATCTACTATCGATATCGTAGCCAAAATATAGTTTTTAGAATTTTTGTCTGTGTGTCTGTTTGTCTGTATGTATGTCCAGGCTAAACTCAAAAAGAACCGCATGGATTTACTTCAAATTTTGCATGAATATTACTAAGAGGTCGGGTCAACATATAGGCTACATATTATCACGCTATCACCTACGGGGAGGAGCTATGATAATTTATAAAATTTAACGCGGGTAAAACCGCGGGGCACAGCTTGTAACAGATAATAGTATGAAATTACGTTGAAAATGGATTCTTTCATTCGTTTGTACAATTTGCGATCACAACTAAGCCAAACCCGATAAACATCGACATTTCTATCAACGCGGTTTAAATTTCATTTTATTTATCGAGTGATTCTATTCAACTAATTTGTACGGTGACCATCAATTACCACCTAATTGGATTTTATTATCGAGTCTATTATCGAATGGTTTCTATTTGTAAAAGTACTTAATAAGTCATGAACTGTAATTAAGCAATATTCATCAAGCCTCTTCGGTCTCTCTTAGCTGTACGGACTACTACTGAATATAGGTGACATTGTACCTACTATAATAGTTCGAATAATAACAAATCATCATCATATCAGCCGAAAGCCGTCCACTGCTGGACAAAAGCCTCCCTCACAGATCTCCACAATTGCCGGTCTTGCGCTATTCGCATCCAGTAGTTTCCAGCGACCCGCACAAGATCATCGGTCCATCTTGTAGGGGGCCTGCCCACGCTACGTCTTCCGGTTCGTGGTCGCCACAAGAGAAACATAAGTATATAGCCTATAAAAAAAGAAAAAAATAAATGATTCAACTTGAATATCTGTTTTGTTATGGCTAAGAATAGAAGTTATAGAAACCGACACTATTAAACCT
This sequence comes from Pseudoips prasinana, assembly GCA_951640165.1. NCBI lineage: Eukaryota > Metazoa > Arthropoda > Insecta > Lepidoptera > Nolidae > Pseudoips > Pseudoips prasinana. The sequence goes on from OX621253.1 coordinate 16,088,559, forward strand.
ATATGCAATAATAACATATTATTTTTGTTTTATAACAATTTCCTGGAATTGTTACTTACTTAAGACAGGAACAGGCATCGTAATAGTTATGCGATTTACTACAACTACAATTGTTCTACAACTAGGTTTAACCAGCTCAACTTGGCTACTTGAATCGACCCTGATAAATATTTTTTTGGACTTTTTGGACTTTTTAATGGACTCTATCAGATGAATGCATGCTGCTTCGGTGCTCTCCTTTCGCGCCATGTCCTGGATGGTAGGGCCCAGGGAACGTCTACCGACACGTTCCCTGGGCCCTCCCAGCCCTCCCTCTGGATTGCCCTCCCAGCCCTCCCTCTGGATTGCCCTCCCAGTCCTCCCTCTGGATTGCCCTCCCAGCCCTCCCTTTGGATTGCCCTCCCAGCCCTCCCTCTGGATTGCCCTCCCAGCCCTCCTTCTAGATGGCCCTCCCCTATTGCCGACTCCTGCCAGTCTGGGCAAGCGACTGCGGACCCTGATAAACCTAGGTGTAGGCGCATTTCGTGATTTACCCGTAACACATACACAGCCAATGCATGCTTATGACCCGTCGAACGAACAAAAAGAAAGTTAGTGCATTCGATTACCTGCGGCGTGCTTGTAGAGAGTACCCCCGCTAGGTCGGTATGAATAGGTATGTCGACGCGTCGGTAAGTCAGTCATTTGTTTTCTTTTAACTTTGTGAAAGTTCCATAATTAAATTACTATTGTATCTATTACTAGTGACTCGCCGATACACAGTGGAACGAATGTATGGGAGCGGTTGGACGTAGACATGTCCGAAAAAAAAGAGTAAAATTATGCCAAACTAATGATGCCATCTTATTCGATTACTTAATGCCTTCATAACTTGTGGTGATGAATTTCTTCATAACTCCCATATTTCGGGAGTAATTTGAGAAAATGTGAAATTTTACTATGAAAATGAGTGTATCGAGCTCTCTCCCTCCTGATTCCGGGCTTGTTTCAAGTAGCGGTCTCTAATATCATAATGCTAATACTAAGAGCTATATTTAATACTAAGACACATAGTGCGCCAAATGTGCACTTTCTGGGATAAAGAGTGATGTTTATTTTATAACACAATTTTTTTATTTTTTGTTTATTTTGTTGATTAAAACCGTTTTTCTAAAGGTTTACCTTATTACAATAACATTTCTGAGCAGCCAATTAAAGAAGATATAAGCTAATTAGGATATATAATTAGGGACTTAAGGTTTACATATAAAACTGATGCACTAATGATTACTGATAAGAACATTGCTATTATTTAATTACTAAATGGCTCTTAATACACTAATTTAGCATGCATCATTTACTAATTATCACAATAACTAATTACCTTGCAATATTTAACAAAGGATACCTGGGATACCTGGATTTTATATAAATAGGTCACTATTAGTAACTTTAAAATCAGTGTTGATTTACACCTCGTTGTATCCAAGCTAATCTCGCAATGTATTTTCCAAATTTTAATACAAATCTTGATATTCACGTTGCTTTATGCGCACGCGCACATAAAGATTTACGCGACTTTAACTATTTGTTCAGTGTTTTAAAAGATAACAGTTGTGTTCAGTTATGTGAAAGTGCTGAAACAAGTTTAAAAGACTGGTGTCGTCGATTTTGCTACCGCATTTATGCAAAATGGACAAAGTCTGGAAGAAGCACAGATAAGTTTCGGAAGAAACATGAGATTTGGCTACAGGCTGCAATTCAATGGCCGGAATTACAGAATGAAAATATGGAACCTTCTACAGAAAATATAAGTGACGTCATCGAGCCCATAATTTCTCCTGCTAAATCTGATGCTTCAACTTGTACACATCCTAGTCCTCGTAAATCTTCAACTTACTTAAAAGTCATACTCTCATCAGTTCTTGTGAATATTTTTGTTAATATATATTTCTGTATATATATAATATATTTATAGACCTCTTAATAAGTCTGTCTGCGGTTTAAAGTAAATACAAATGGGGAAAAAACGTTTTTTTTTTTTAATTTTCATTTCCTTTTATCCCAGAAAGTGCACATTTGGCGCACTATGTGTCTTAGTATTAAATATAGCTCTTAGTAATAGCATTACGATATTAGAGACCGCTACTTGAAACAAGCCCGGAATCAGGAGGGAGAGAGCTCGATACACTCATTTTCATAGTAAAATTTCACATTTTCTCAAATTACTCCCGAAATATGGGAGTTATGAAGAAATTCATCACCACAATTTATGAAGGCATTAAGTAATCGAATAAGATGGCATCATTAGTTTGTCATAATTTTACTCTTATTTTTCGGACATGTCTACGTCCAACCGCTCCCATACATTCGTTCCACTGTGCGATAGAAAGATAAATTAGTAAAAAAAAAAAATCTCTGGCGCGGGCGTTACTTATCTATGGCCGCCATAGCTGTATTGGCTTGTCCGTCTCATTGGATAATGCGTATACCGGAATAGAGTGTGTACATTGTGTACCTGAATTTGTATATTAATTTGTACTTTTGTACAATAAGTACTAGTAAGTTCGACCAATCCCCATGATTTTCAAGGGTATATACACTATAAATACTAAGATATTATCCGATATAATAAAATTGCATTTGTGAATATCTCAGCAATATATCCTCTCAAACCAAAAAATAAGAAAGAATTATCAAAATCCGTCAACAAAATTTAAAGAAAACTTAACATACCGGAGTATAAAATTAAACAAAAAAACATATAGTCTTGAAAAAATTGAGAAACATAGGTACTCATTCTTTTTTTAAATATAATTATTTAAAATTCTTCACTTTGTTTAATTTCCAAAAGAGTCCATTTAAATTTGAGCCGCAGTATTCATACTAACTAGATTGAATTTTCTGTTTCAGTTTTACGCGGAAATACTATTAATTACGCAAATGACGGACACCAACATTTCATTCCGTAATGGGTTGTAGAAATCGTCCCAAAGGAATATAAGTATATCAGAGATCGGGCAGCAGCGTCTCTCTGTGAACTATGACCGTTATACTACAATCGCCTATTTACCCATCTGCCACTCGTGGCGATTATGGCATAGAGAGACTTGTCCAGCAGTGGACGACATTTGACTAATATGATGACGCAACTTAATGTAATAATATCTTGGGGACATTTTGTAAATACATACTGATATAGATGATTTACACCCAGACTCAGGACAAACAGACATGTTCATGCACACCAATATTTGTCTCGGGTGGGAATCGAACCATGACCTGCGGCGTGAAAGGCAGCGTATCTACCAACCACGCTACGAGGCCCGTCAATGCTATGTCTCAACTTAATAATGAGTTCAACCGTCTGATTTCTCATATTAACAACATAAATGTTTAATCAACACTCTAAAAATGATATGACTCATTAATTTGCATTGTATTATACATGCATGTATTATTTTATGCTACATCTTGTTAATAGTCGATCTCATCGTCATCATCTATACAAATAAATAAAATTGGAGTGTCTGTTTGTAATATTGAAATAACCGGTTTTTACTACATTAATATGAATATATATACGGTACATACACCAAAATGACATTTTTTACAATTTTTGTCTGTCTGTTTGTTCCGGCTAATCTCTGAAATGGCTGGACCGATTTTGACGAGACTTTTATTGGCAGGTAGCTGATGTAATAAGGAGTAACTTAGGCTACTTTTATTTTAGAAAAACTCTTTTATTTTACAAGAAAAACGAAATAAACTAATTAACACGCGGACGAAGTTGCGGGCACAGCTATTGTATATAATTCTCCGTCATTGGTCTTATTCACGATTCTTAGATCATCAACTGAGGAAGTGACTGACTCACTACAGTAGGTTACGTTACGTAGATACGTAAACTACCAGTAGTAACATGTACAGTCATAATTCCGATAAAATGATCAACTGCATGTGTGGCGTGGTAAGTTTCGGATAAAAGTTTCGAACAGGACAACTATTTGTGTGACTCATAAATAGTTGTTCTGAGACATAGATCATATTCAAGGGTATGATTTATGCATGGGATTTCCATGTTTGTAAACCCCCGCGAGAAAGAAATTTAATCCATTAATATAGGTACACTTACACTACAAGTAGGCTAAGATATTATGTAGGTGTGTGTGTGTTTATTAAGAAAAGAAAAAATAAACTAAGCGGATGGTGCTTATATATACCGGCGTTCCCGGGGCTCCTCCCATCAAGCGACCACGGCAGGTTAGGTTTAGTCTGTGCGAGTCCGACATACCCACCCGCAGACACTTTTTGCGGGTGGCAGGCCTAGACTTTCCTCTGACTTAATAAAAAAAAAAGGTGTTATACATAAAAAAAATGTATTGACTATACTGACTGTCCGGAAATCAAGTTGGTTGTAGTTTTTTCAGTTACCTACACTTTTGAGGACGCCGTTATTGCGTATGATTCTATGAATTGCCAATATATTTTTTTACTCTTTTCATCAGTTATGAAAAGTTCCAATAGCTATAGGGCATCTGTCCTTTACCGGTTTTGTTAATATAGTTTAGACGGAAAATACTGAGGGAAAATTAGCGACACGTGAGAACCTGACAACCAATTATGCGCCCGGTGCACATAATTGTTGCCTGTTTAATACACGCAACAATTAATATACAGTTTTAGTAGCTTGACAGTTCTGTTCTTTTCTCGGAACTATATCAGAGAGAGATTTTTTTGCCGTGTAGTGACGCCAGCGATTATTAGAATATCATCACCCCATCTCGGCGAGGGCGTAGAAGTCGACTCGAGTGAATATCTACTATCTACCACAGCAGGGCAGCAGGTTCTTTCTTAGTAGGTACTTGAATCATCTGACTGCGATCGTCAACCCGTCTGCCAAGCGTGGCTATTATGGCGAAAGCCGAAAGAAATCCACAGCCTGGACGAAGGTGAGGCCTTCGTCCAGCGGTGGACTTCTTTCGGCTGTTGTGATGATTAGAGAGAGATGTAATTACATTACTATTTACTTAGTGGCATAAAATACAGGATTGCCATAACTTTTAATTTACTAATAGATCAGTAAAATAAACCGGCCATGTTTGTGCCGCACTCGCACACGAAGTGTACAGAACATGTCCTGATACTCTCACTGTGGTCTGTGTGACAATACTGACAATTTTAAGAATTTCGATAAATGTATTACTTATTAATTAACAAACCCCTGTGGTTTAAGTGAGGGTCGTATATATAGTATACATATATACTGTAAACTATATTGATCCATAATACCTACTAATAAAAATCTTAAAATTTTCGCAGTCACATTTCAAGCGATACAGCCTTTATTAGGATTAAGGATTAAATATTTGTTTGTAATAGCGGCAATAGAAATAAATATACTGTTAATTTTTTTCTTTTCTGAGATACAGCCTGCTGAAAGACCGACGCGCGACGGACGAAAAGTGGAGGCTTAGGAATAGGCTTTCGTTGGTACACTATTAGTACACTCTACGATTATACGAGCGTGTATATTTTTACAATAAAAATGCAGTGGAAATGAGAGCTCTGAGAAGTATCTATGTGTGGTGTGACTTTGAGGGACAGAATACTAACTAGGTACTGATGTAAATGAGCGTTGTCGTGTGAAAGAGGATGTTGTCACAAAGATTGAAAAAGGTATGCTGAGATTGTTTGGGCTTCTAGAAAGGATGAATGAAAGAAGATTGACCAAAGAAGTATACCTGGCCTGAGTGAATGGTCATACGTGAGGTGAAGACCTCGTAGAACATTCTCTGAAAAAATCGGAGACATTCTCAAGAAAGGCCCGGTCAGAAATCCTCTAAACCGGTGGTGAGTATGTGTGAAGAATATAATAACAGTAAACGAGACAAATGAGGTGTGCAAAGAACGTGACAAATGGAAATCCGTTGTCTCTGCCTACCCCTCTGGGAAACAGGCGAGAGCCTATGTATGTATGTCATGTATATTTTTTGGTACTTACCTATTATTCTATTGTTTTGATACGTTAAATACTTGTGATTATACAAGGTGTAACAGAAATAGTGGACGTAACTTAAGGAGTCTATCTATGACCTTGACCTAATAAAATAAACCTAAGTAGTTTCTGCATTACTAACAATAATTGCCCATCGTTATTTTTGTATGGGGAGTTAGTATTTTTTTTTGTTTGTTTTGCATTTTGACGTGTAACACGTTGTTTATGTTCACATGCAAACGTTATGTATAATTATCGATTGTGGAAAGCCCGTAAGATAAAAGATAAATTTATTTGTATAAAACATGTGTAGTACAGGGTATTACATACAGATATAGTATATGGGATCAACATGCCTTGCCTATAAGTACGGCGTACAAACAGGATATAAAATTAAACTCGCAACCTTTGGATCAGAAAGTAGATCCACTACGAACTGAGTCACGGCGCGGCGGTCACCAAATAACACGATTTTCTGATAATTGTGTTAAAGTGTTTCCAGCTAAACTTCTTGTCCGACAGCTAATTTTATAGGAGACTATCCAGATACTTAATAATTTCCTAATCCCGGATTTTTTCTCGGCAGAAAAACCCAAATAAAAAGAGGTGTCAAGGGACACCCGGATGGAACGAAGTTATTTCTTATTATTTATTATGTACAAAAAACCTGTATCATCATTACAGCTAAATGAGTCCACTGCTGGACAAGCCTCCCTCAAGAATCGTCTTGGGGGGATATGCCATAATCGCCACGCTTGGCAGGCGAGTTGGCCATCGCAGTAAGATGGTCATAGTAATCAGAAGGAAGCTGCTGCCCGTCCTCTGGTAGATATTCCCTCGGGTCGACTTCTACCCCCCCGCACGGGATGAGATGGGGTGATGATATTCTGATTCTGATATTTGTCGCCGTCACCACACAGCATTGGTAACCTGTATACACTCAACAAAAATAATCGTCGCGACACCACACTGTTCAATGCGAAATAGAAATGAAAATATCTGGCTTGCTTTCTATAAGAGAGAGAGAGAGAGACAGACAGACAGAGAAACATGCGCCCGCCGAACGGCTGCAAAAAGTGTCGTGACAACTTTTCGGAAGAATTTTATCCGTCTAGCCCCCTTTCACAACGCGCGATAAGGAACTTCGTTCCAATAATACTTATCTAAGTAGGCAGTTATGGATACACTTCGCCCCTCTGCCTTAGATTAGTACTGTAATATAGTTTAAGCTAACTAAGGGATAAACTTCCATGAATTGTTTTAATGCAGATACAGCCTTCTCTGCTTCGTCGGATGTATCTGCCCGCTACTTTTACATTCATTATTAAATCACCTCCAAATCGGTGTAGATGTATCATTTTAATTTTAATTTTTAGTTTTTAAAAACCCTTTCATTCGTTCCCAAACTAAAAGTAGGTACTGTGTGGCCGGTACCAGTAACTCATAATATTTGATTGAACACTATAGGCACTGCTAGGTATAGCCGCCAGCACATCAAGCTACCCCAATCTGTGTTATTTCTCCAATTGAAAGTGAACCTTACGCTTATGTGATACAGTTTAAAATCTATAAAAGAAATTTGACAGATTGGGGTAGCTTCATGTCGGCGTCTGTACATTTAATATCGCTCCACACGCTTGTTATCTAGGAGCATTCGTCATAATGTGAGTGTTATCTTATGATTATAATTATGTTTACATTATTAAAATATTATATACGAATATCATACTAGAACTCGTTTTTATCGGCTTAGTCCCACCGTCTTACCCACCACTGCAACTCCTGCGACCCAAGATCAGCACTGGCACACAATGAAATGACACTGGCCGGTGAGTCTCAGGCATGTCCCGGCGAATAGCTTTGACTGTCTTGGATCCCGCAACAAATTTAATTAGAAAAAATAATGAGCAGGAAAGTTATTCCACTTCATCATATTAGAACGTGTATAATCTTCTGGGAGTTCTTATATATATATATATATATATATACACACAACGTGTAACAGAAAGTGTGTCAGTGCCCTTAAGCCAGTGTCCAGAGTCAGTGTCCTTAAGCCTACCTATACACAAAATCTCATACCGAAATATCATCATTTTAATCTTGATCGTAAAATAATATACTATTCAATATATCGACACGTATTTTTATCGATATAACGAACATCCGTACTAACACAGCACAGCTGATTCTGATTTACGCTAGAAATTGTTTGACATACTCGTACCTCTGTGTTTCTATGCACGCCTGCTAGTTTGATTCCGATTACACTCACTACACATATTTTGTTTTAATTTCGAGTTATGTTTTTATTTATAGCACTGCTGAATAGCTATTGGATACTTTACATCGTATAGGTACGTGATACACAAACACATTACGAGAATCTTTTTTATAGTTTTAACTTCTAGTTGAAGTTGTTTTCAGTACTGTGCCTCTAGCACGAGTTCCTGCAGTTTACTTACTCGATCACACGTACAGTTTCGTCCCATACATTGAGCACCAGAGTTTTAGTTCTTAATAGTTTCCGCGAGAGGCGCTGGTGCTCAATGTATGGGAGAAACTGTACGTGTAATCGAGTAAGTAAACTGCAGGAACTCGTGCTAGAGGCACTGATGGAAGAATTTCATTATTTCACGTTCACTAAAATCTGCACCGACGCCGAAAGCTTAATTCTAAGACTTGCCAACTAACACGAGTCTCTCTCATGTACAACATATTCAAAGAATCGTAAAGCTTTCATGTTTCTTAGTTATAAAGAGGCGTGGCCTCCATCGCGACACTGTACCCCGCTCCTCGTAGTTGGACAGCCTTAAATTCTGTGACCTATGAAACCTCATCATCACGAAGTGCACGTCTGAGGCTATTCTTTCATAGATGAATGCACGAAATTTTCAAAATTATTACGATCACTAAACGACATAGTTAAGGATTTCGCGGAACACTTTCCTCATTACTAAACGACATTTTAGACGATTTAGTAACTAACCACGACCTAAATAGACAGCAGTTAACGAACAACTGATGATTTTAATATTTTGAAATAAGTGAAAATGCACAATATTTACTGAATTTGGCGGCTTTCTTTGAAAGCGGCCCATTTGGCGGCCCCTTTGAGTCCACTCAAACGCGCCGCCAGTGTAACGAAGGCGCGCGCGGCTCGCTTTGATGAATATTAAAAGATATTTAACCGTTTATTATTTACCTACATCAACCCTTTGATTTCGCCGCCGTATTAGAGACGGAATTTGAAATGTCCCCTAGTGTTCATATGAGGCTAGTACATTATTCATATTTTTTCTAACTTATCAGTAGTCGTACCGCGTGTGTGTGTTATCTGGTTAGTTTTTATGGTTAATAATATAATTAAATTATTCGTTTCCGGCCAGGGGCTCTACCGGCTAAGTCGCCGAACATCGATTTCTTAAATGGCGTTCAAATAAACAAAGGTTAAAAATGACTCAATCAATCGTTCAATTGGCTTCAACGTTGACAATCGATTTCGGACCATTTATGACGTCACATGTGCTCATGGAAGCCGATTTAACGATTGATTAAGTAATTTTTAACCTTTATTTATTTGAACGCCATTTAAGAAATCGATGTTTGCCGACTTAGCCGGTAGAGCCCCAGATTAAGTGTGTGCGCAAACACAGGGGCACTTTCTATTCCATCACTCTCATGATCCGATGGGACGACTAGCGATACGACCGGAAAGAGGTCAAGCACAAGACCGACGGCTTTACGTGCTCTCCGAGGCGAGAGGGTGTAATACCGCCAACTCCCAGACTTCGGGCTGATACTGAGAAATTTCTTTTTACGGAAAAATCCCATAATCACTTTTTGGCCCGACCCGGGATTTGAACCTAGGTCTTCATTTCAACACGCTACCGCTAGACCCATGAGTTATACTAGAACATATTCAAATGGCGCGGCGCGTGGTGGCGGTGTCTTTGAGTCCCTCAAAGGCGCCGCCACGCGCGCGGCTTGCTTTGATGAATATTAAAAGATATTTAACCGTTTATTATTAACCTACATCAACCCTTTGAATTCGCCGCCGTCTTAGAGTTCCTTGCCCCAAAATCAGGACGGAATTCGAAATGTCCCCTAATGTACTAGGCTCATATGAATGAGCCTAGTACATTATTTATATTTTTTCTTAATTTATCAGTAATTGTACCGCGTGTGTGTGTTATCTGGTTAGTTTGTATGGTTAATAATTAAGAACCTATTCGTTCCCGGCCAGATTAAATTCACATACTGAAAGAAAAATTTAATATTCTTACTATTTAACACACAAAAAAATATCTACAGTTACATAAGTCAATTACCTAAATTATTTATTTCTCCTAGATCCAACATCTTGCGGAATATCAATAAAAATTAAATTAAAAATTAAGTGATTTTTCTTAGATATTAAATTTGTACGAATGATTAAAATGTCGTTACAGGGAACCTTTAAAAATTAGAGCAAAACTAAACTTCGAACTCAGTTAAACATTTGATTGAATCTTAAAATAATAGCTGAGTTTTGCTAGTGTTGTTCGTAATGTCGGTAATCTTACTTCTTCATATAGGTTGTCTTATTACAGGCCAAGGGTTTAATTTCGCAATGAGAGGGGATAGCCCAACGCCATCACGCAGGCCTAGTGCGAGTTGGCAGACTTCACATGCCGTCACGATTATTTTGTAGAACTCTCAGGCATGGAGGTTTCCACAGGATATTTTGCTTCATATTTAGACCTACGAGATAATTTATATCTAATACGCATGTGAACTCGAAGTCAGGTTAGGTTTGATTTCACTAGAGAATAAATAGGCGGCTTATTTCAAGGTATTTATCTTTTATATTATGAGACACACTATCTTACCCGCCATTGCAAAGCCCGTATGTACCTAAGCCACAATAAAAAATAAGACGCAATGAAAATGCACCGAGCGGTGAGACGTAGATAGGTACGTCTCAGGCAATCGCTTCAACTGTCTTGGATTGATGAATTTGATCGGAAAGAAACAAGAACGCAGACCAAAGTGGGTAACAGAAATGTATAACGTCGTTGGACCTGCATAAAACGAGTGGACAACGAGAAAATCCAGGTCCAACAGCCCCCATGTCAAGGGTTTATAAGGGTCATATCAAGTGAGGTGGTATTTGATTCCAATAGTACGAGTAGGTTTGGCAAAGGGCATTATTGCAAGGTTTCACATAACGAGATTTTTATTAAATGTTAGATTGAGAGCTGTTCTCTGGATAGAGTGGCATAAGTCTTTCGAACAGCGCAGCGGTTTATCCAGCTGTTTCTGTGCCCGTGAGATCGCAACATCCGTATTGTGTTAAGGAGAAGTGAGTTTTCTATTTATATGTGCCTTATTGATTTAGAAACTTCTTAAGGCTTGTTTACAACATGCAGCTTACAGTCTTCGGAAAAGGACTTCGTCATCTTGAACAAAGCGTAATTGACATTAATTATCCAGTGACCTTAGTGTGACTTCGACTGCCAGCTTCATTGCATGCATGCATTGCATTGGAAGTTATCATCATGTAGGGGAAGACCGGGCAAAGTGGATACCTTAAGATATTCAAGACTTTATCATAAAAAGTATAAGTGATATAAACAAAATTAATGTATCAAATCAGTCTTTATTAATTGATTTTACATATATTATAATCAAATAACCTTAAATGTGTTACAATTAGGAACTAAAACAAGAATTGGAAAAAGTGTGCTAGTATTCGCTTTGCCCTGATGCGCGGGTAAAGCGGATATGGTACTTGGGCAACGTGCATAAATACCTTCTAATCGCACAAAACTAAAGTTAACCTTATTAATTAAATACAATATAACAATTAGTTTATAGGAAATAGCTTAAAGATTATTACTGGCAGTTGTCACTTGAAAAATGATCACCAATGCCTTCAAAAGCAGGACATGTTTCGTGACACTAGCTGTGACAGGTACCACATCGAATCCAATTTTCAACTGGCTGCTCATCTTCTTCAATATATATTTCACCGCAAACCAAAATACACAGAATATAGCCTTGAGGTAACCTCGCTAAAATCAGGTCGGAATCTGCCAAGTTTTGCAGTAACATTACACTGTACCCTTCCCGGTCTGCATGACGCGTTCTTCTCAAGAGCCTTGATTAGTTTTTTTTTTATAATTATTCACCATCTGCAATAAAATATGAACTTTGTTATACTGTAACTCAATAATAAACTCGGGCAAAGTGAATAGCATATCCACTTTGCCCAATACAGCCATTTCTAAAGGTAAGTCAAATTACACAAAAACGATTGCTTACTAGTCTCTGTTAAATACATATTATTAGCACACTTTGACCCGTAATGAAACATAAGTACTCTCAAGAGTGATAAACAAATAACACGCAAAATATAATACATAACAATTACCTTAAATTTCGAAAATAATGTTACGTACCTAAACACAATTTGCCGTTCTGCGGCCACCGCGCGACGTGCTCTCTCGCTTACGTGATTGCCGCTCACTGAGATAAGATGCCCGAATGTTTCTATGGGCCCGTGGTTGATGTCAAACGAATATTTTAGATGTAGTGGGGACTTTTCGCTATGCCCGGGGTATTCGCTTTGCCCGGTCTTCCCCTATGTATTGTTCTGGGCCGCGGATAGAAACTTACTGAACGCACACAGTAGAACCGGTGTTATAAGGATATGAAGGATACCTACTCAATAGACAACGCCCCGATGTTGGTAGTTTAAAAAAATACACGTGCAAATAGGCTATCCCAACATCACAAAAAAATTCTCAATGCTTCCTCTTTGAGTGACTCTTCAAAGTTATAGAATTCAAAGAGGAAGCATTGAGAATAGCATGAGAAATAAAAATAATTTCATCGTTATGAAGCAAACTAGAGACGCTTTCGCGGTCGTACCTTCTTGTAGACTCACTCACTTGCAAAATAACCTTGTTCTAGGTATTATTATTGTTGTTAGGGTCTTGATGCCTTGAAGGCATCTTGCTACCTCGACCATTGCTGATCTATTGTAGCAGCGCTCCTTGACTTTGTCAAAGTTCACTGCCCAATCCTACAGCTTCCAAAAACTCCCAGATTGATTGTGCATTGAGTGTTTGTATCTCTTCCGGTTGCATTATATGCTGTCCTAGGTGGATACTTCTACAACGCATTAGCGGCCCGCACGAGCACAGAATATGCAAAGGAGTTTCCTCTGATTCTTCGCAGAATCTGCAAATTGTGCTGTCGGCCAACTTTAGGTTGAACATGTGCTTATTCAGCTTGCAGTGTCCGGTGAGAATTCGAGTTACCGCACATGTTATGTTATAATTGTTCAAAAAAGTACCTAGACCTACTTTTTTAAACAATTATAAGAATAGGCAGAATAGGTATATAGCTATTCTGCTGTTGTGTGCAGTATATATTATATGGCGTGCGGTTGACTTGCGTGGCATTACCTTTATTACCTGGCTGTATGTTGTCATTATTTTGTTTCCTAGAAACATTGTTTAGCCATTAGTCAAACAGGTCAGGTCACTAAGTCGTTAAACTCAATGCGCTATTATTTTATAAAGTTCAATTGGTATATTCTGTCAAAAATATCCTTAGTAATTAGGGGACCCACCCCGTCTTCACAAGGATTAACATATTTTTCGATATTACAAAAATGCTCCTTCCTGACAATTACAAACACAATCACACTAATATTATAGAGGTGAAGGTTTGTGAGTGTGTATGTTTGTTACTTCTTCACGTCTAAACGGCTGGATCGAATTTAATAAAACTTCGTATAGAGTTAGCTGACACCCGGGATTAACACATAGGCTAATGTATAGTTTAACGCGGGTACAACCGCGGGGCACAGCTAGTAAAATATAAAGATCATCTAAATCGAACGAGTTCTCAAGTGATTATCATCTTTCATACACGTGGCATTGATTGATTGATTTTTATGTATACAAGGTGTAAAATGAATAATGGATGTAATCTAAGGAGTGGTATACTACCCATGATACTGAACAAAATATGAAGACCAGTATGCGAAATACGAAAAAAGTCTTTCTTTGGTTCTAACTCAAAATGCGTCAGTGTCCAGCTTCCATGAGCACATGTGACGTAATAAATGGTGCGGAATCGTTTTTCAGCGTCAGAGCCGATTGAACGAATGATTTAGTCATTTTTAACCTACATCTACTTGAACGCCGATCACGATCATGATGATCGGCGTTCAAGTAGATGTAGGTATAAATATATATAGGCTAATATAGATCAACGCTCCAAGTTCGTTATATCAGCAGAAGCTATATCTATAACTACAGATTTAAAGGATTACGTCCCGATTAATACGAACGACGTATTTAGTACCAAGCGTAAAATGAACCATTTGTTATTTGGTCATGTTTAACGTAGAACCAGTTTGGAAAGTTGACAGTCCTTTTTATTTTACAAGCTTTTGTTGACTTTCTCCTTTACCGGTATCTGTCTGTGAAATCAAATCTGATAAGTTAATTCAACCCAATTCGCGGTCTAGAACCGAGTTGAATATATGTGTAAATCGGGTGACGACAGTCGGTCTGTCTGTACACTGAATAACTTGTTCACGAGTAGGATGGATTTAATTGAAAACTGTTAGTTAAGCTTTCTATAGATGAACGTATTTTTGAGTTTGATTTTATCACTTACAAACATTGTGTTATCTCTAGGTACAAGACTACCCGGAAACCGACCAAGTGTGATTCCGTCTCGAACACGAAGCGTTCCGTACCACTGAGAAACTTATTATTTTTGTATTTCTAGTTATTGTGACTGTAGCACATTCAACTGTCTACCCATTACACCTCGTTGTTCCCCTGACGAAGATGGAAAGCAGAGGCTTAGTGTTAGGATTCCGTTGCTATCCCTTGGTTAGGGAACACGCGAGTTATTTAGGACGTCTTTCTAAATAATGTTCGTATTTACCAGTAAAAAGATAGATGTGGACTCATTTATTAATCAGACGAAAGTGTGGGAACTGATAAATAAATTTAATTGAACTTATTTAATTTTAAAATAATAAGTGTGCCAAGCTGAAGTGGCAGTGGGCAGGGCACATAGCTCGTAGAGCCGACGGCCGTTGGGGCAGAAATGTTGTCGAGTGGCGACCACGAACCGGAAGACGCAGCGTGGACAAGCCCCCTACAAGTTCGTTCTTGCTAGGTTTGCTGGATGCGGGTGGCGCATGACCGCCAATTGACAACATTTCATATTTTTAACTGGCATGTATTATTGTGACATTTAAAAGTAAATTCAAAACGGCTTATTCCGGTTTTCCCCCTTGAGAGAATCCCCCTCAGGGAGGAAAACTGGACACTAATGTAAAAAGCATCCAGAAAGTCCCCTTGTCATTTTAACATAGTCCAGTTTTTCCCCTTGAGAGAATTTCTTTAGGGGGGAAACCTGGACACTAATGTAAAAACCATCCAGAAAGTCCCCTTGTCATTTTTACATATCCAGTTTTCCCCCTTGAGAGAATTCCTTCAGGGGAGAAAACTGGAACTAATGTAATTAAAGCTCGAGAAAATCGATATGAAGACAGACAGAGTGTAACAATATGAAGAGTAAATCGCAATTCAAAGAGCGATGTAGCGATACCTGTGACAGAAATACTATACAAGTTCGAATAAAATATAGCCCAAACAAGTCCAGCGCATGACGTACGCCTCTTCTAAAGAATAAAAAGTTAGTGCACATACATGGATACTTGTGAGTATGGGCATGATAAAACCGTTGGGTTTGCGAATTGATAAACATACTTAGGTGTAAGTACTTAAGAATTTAATCAAAAATAAAAACTTACTTTAATAATGATTTGTCCACGACACTTAGTTTTCTTGCGGGTCACACATTCCCACACATCTGATCCATTTTTGTAGCACAATTGGTGACCAGCACGTAAAATAATTTTACGATTTTTTTATATATATAATTTAGCACTGGTATATCACGAGAGGTGGAAGCCATATTTTTAATATTTTTGTCAAGACTGGGTGCTACGATGTACTCGGTGAGAGATTTATGCATAACTAACTTAGAAATTAAAATGACAGAAAGCGGCTCATCCTTTACCTGCATTAGTTGTAAACAATAAGATCATAAATATCTATAATGTAAGTAACCCACCAGGAACAAGTGTGAACGCACGTGTTTTATGATCTAGACAACATAAAGTTGCGGTTTCGTTTCCGGGTAAACATCCACTAATTGTAATTTAAAGCAGATAACGATGTAATATCAATCTTGATTTTCTAAAAGTTATTAATGTTTTTGCCTGTGCATCCATGTGAGGTTAATGTTATTTTTCATGATTAAACCTTAATATTGTTGCAGTAGCGTAGTGAAGTGTATCACATTATATCAATAAAATAAATAAACGCACTTGCGAATCTGTAATTTTCGGAATAGTAATAAATCAGCGACATGTCTGTTTAATCTCAAAAATGAGAAATCATAAATTAATCGTCCGGCGACGAGTCTCGATCCAGTACCCTCTAGCAAACCGGGGTAGGCGATCTGAGATACGAACGATAGACACTGTTGGATTAAAGAATTTTGAGATTAGTTTTATGCATTACGAGTAATGCTATAAAACTAAAATTTAAATGTCTATTTAAACTTTAATAACGCAAAAGAATTTCAGTATAAACTTTATTATACCTGAGGGGGGATTTTAGGAACAATGTTTTTTCTAATCCAGTTTTCCCCCCTAAGGGGGACTACTAGGGGGAAATCTGGACTTATTTTGTTTTCATTCCAGTTTTCCCCCCTAAGGGGGATTCTTAGGGGGGAAATCTGGATATATTTTTATTTATTCCGATTATCCCCCCTAAGGGGGATTTTCAGGGGGGAAAACCGGAATAAGCCTTCAAAACTAGGGCACCTATGAAATTTTGACGGGTCACATTAAAGCAAAGATCGATGGCTATTCTACCACCGTATGGATGACGTAATTTGGCGGTTACGTCTTTTTAAAATACATCGAATTTCAAAGTTTAAATTATGAATGTAAAGTTCATAATTTCGCGGAACGGGTAAATATGAGTGCCCTAGTTTAGAATTTACTTTTACACAATATTACATGCCAGTTAAAAATATGAAATGTTGTCAATTGTTGAGATCTTTGCGGGAAGCTATTTACCCAGCATGGGTTTGTATGCAGGTATGGGAACAAAATTTTATTTACGTATGGATATTGTCCCCATATCCAATGACATGGGGTAAATTCATCCCATTTTACAGTTGTTAAATCCTATTAATATTATAAACGTGAAAGTTTGTAAGTATGGATGGATGGATGTTTGTTACTCTTTCTCGTAAAAACTACTGAATGGATTTTAATGAAAGTTTATAATAATATAGATTATACATCAGAATAACACATACGCTACAATTCATAAAGTAAGGATGAAAAAATCTGCGAGTTATTCCGGCGTGCACTGCCAAAACCGCTAGAGTTACACATCCTACTAATATTATAAATGCGAAAGTTTGTGAGTATAGATGTAGGTATGTTCTTTTACGCCAAAACTACTTTAACGCGGGTGAAGCCGCGGGGCATTGCTAGTATATAATATACTATGTACCAAACGTTTGGTGATTAAAAATATATATACAACTACTTTGAGATCTTTGAGGGAGGCCTTTGTCCAACAGTGGACGTCTTTCGGCTGATATGATGATGATGATGATGATACAACTACTTTAAAATAATGTATAATTAAGTGTGGTTGTATAAAACATGATTTATTACAGTATATAATACATTTTATTGGAAATACAAGGGCAGGCCATCATTGTGACAGATACAATATATATAAATACAACTCTTCATCCCCTAATCTTCCAGGAAGAAATATTGGCCTGCTCGTTTCTGTTCTATGTCCTGTAAACAAGGAAAAATAAACCATTAATAAGATATTTTTAAGAGTAATCCCTTAGCTTGAGTGACGATGAACTTCCACCTTACAGAATACAACACTTTTTTTTTATTTCAGTTTTACGGCTCTGGCTTCTTCGGCCTTATGAGCCTTCCGTAAAATATATTTTTATTTAATTTATTTTCGTCATGTCAAGTAAAGTCCGTCACAGTTAAGTCATACGTAGTCCTTGTCGTACCCCAGTAAAGCAGTGGAGACTTTACTAGAGGCTTATATGGAGTTTTAGATTCAACACAGAAAATCGCAATTCACGGCAATATGGCACTTTCCTCCACTTGTGTACATTGTCCATGATGTTATGTCTAAAAATCCACCATACTTACACATAAAAACTTGAATTTACACCAGTTTTTGAAAATGAAACAATGCCCTGATGCGTCTTATTCCGCGTTGGCGCCAAAACTCCTACAACCCTGAGTGTACATAAGGTTCCCAGATTAAATCGGGAAGTGGGAAGAGTCAGCAACACGAGAGTGACACCTTGAGTGTCTCAGAACTTCATAGGTCTTTTAAACGTAAAGCTCAATCCGTCTAAGCCAGTAAGACTTTTGTCTAAGTAAACCATTCCTTTGAGGTTTGTCAGGGCCGGTTGTCGTGGTTGGTAGATGCTTGCCTTTCATGCTGCAGGTCGTAGGTTCGATTCCTACACAGGACAGATATTTGTGTGCATGACCATATCTGTTTGTCTTGAGTCTGGGTGTATTTATCTATATGAGTATGTATTTACAAGAGAAAAGTACAATATTTAGTGTATCTATTATCTGGGGCTCTACCGGCTAAATCGCCGAACATCTATTTCTTAAATGACGTTCAAATAAATAAAGGTTAAAAATTACTTAATCAATCGTTAAATCAGCTTCCATGAGCACATGTGACGTCATAAATGGTCCGGAATCGATTGTCAACGTTGAAGCCGATTTAACAATTGATTAAGACATTTTTAACTATTTATTTGAACGCCATTTAAGAAATCGATATTCGGCGACGTAGCCGGTATAGCCCCTGGTTTCCATAATATAATCTTTGCTGCTTAGTTTGGGATCAGATGGCTGTGTGTGTGAATAATGTAATATTATCAGTCATATGCAGTGGTTCAGAAGGAACTAATTGATACCCTTTGCCAAATGCATGAATCACACAGGGAGGGCCACTGAGATATTCCCATGGAATTACCAGTGCTCTTCCAGATGTGTCGAATAATTAACGGTTTTTAATTGATTACAATCCAACCCAACTCCTTGGTCTACTTAAAGAGATTTTTTTAGTTTTCTTTATATTTAGCCAACTCCTGAACTAGGGCAATGGATCCCTGTGCCGCGAGTTACTTTACAGAGATATAATTGACGGACACAAAGTACATCCAGACTCTGAACTTGTACTGTTCGGGAATCGAACCCGAAACACAAAGAAGCGAGGCGACAGTATTAACCGCTGCGCCACACGTGTAGTCCAGGTATCCATGAAGGTTGCCGTCAAAATGAATTTAGGTTGAAAAATAACTTTACATGGTGATGATGTGGTCCCGGCCGATTTCACCTTGCGCTTCTTCTCCTACTGTAGCCGACGTTCGTGTGCTCGCATGTGCTTATGTAGCCAATTTTAATTGAAAAATCATGGCACATTGCGGGCATGTGAGCACACCATTGTTATAATTGCAATTGATCGCCGCAAGTGGTCTGGCTTTCAATTCATCGCGCTTGGTATCCAGCTCACTGCGCCTTCCAGACTCGAAACAGACGCCTTTGGACACTTAATAATCTTATATCAATAAAAAATCCATAAAACCTCACCTTTACAGAAGAATGTTTGTTTATCCTCGGTCTAAAGTTGTTAGGATCTCTTCTAAATGTAATTCCAAGTAGTTCTAAGAATTTGTTCATGCCGTTAAGCAGGGACTGCGGCGCATGAGCAGTGGCGTTCGACGACGGCGTTCCTTCGAACACGATGACACGGTCCGCCAGGTACGTGGCCATTATAAAATCGTGCTCTACTACGAAGCCTGTGCGTTTGGCGTGGAGAATGAATCTGTGAAGAAAAAAAACAATTGGAATTACTGACTGCAATTTGACTACATGAGTGGGAACTCTCATCATATCCCTTTGTTAAGTTTCCTGCTATACAGGGATCAGATATCTTAAGATATCGCTCATAGAGGATTAATCCTGGATGATGACGGGATATCTTTTGTAGAAAATTAAACTTGATTTGTGTAAAACGAATCAAGATATTAGTTATTATGTATGTTGTAAGGGGATAGTGGAGCATACAATACAGGAAGTATTCTGAATCACCTATATTGTCAAATTTAAAAGGAAACATGTATTGTTACTATATAATAAATTCAGTTTGATTCTGTATGACTCGCCTTCAATATTATCTTGGAATATTTATAGCGTTGAAGTCAAATTCCAAAGCTACAGAAATAAAGCTGTGTGACAGGTATAGAACATAAGAAGGTGTCTGCAAGCATCACACATGCTGTAAAAGTGAAGACAGCATTAATATTATATTACATACTCATATATTTACTTTATATAAATGACGTTTACAGTTAGCCTAGGATGCTTTCATTGCATCACCGGACAATAGAAGCAAGCAGTCCCTCATGCCATCTAACAAATAAGATTATTAACCAAGTAATCCACACTAGAAGGCATCCAGACTGACAGACAGACATACTTTGAACCTCAACTCAGGTGGTCATGATAAGGTACGTTTTATGCAACTGTCGCTCTACTTTAATCATCTTCATCACCAACAGAGGTCACCCTGGAGGTTACTAGTCTAGATGGATGGCAACCACCAGGGTACACCCTGGCGAAATCATACAGACCAATCAGTCTAACATCGTTCTTGCTAAAGTCTCTAGAAAGACTGGTAGACAGATACCTCAGAGACGGAGCACTACAACGCACGCCACTACACCGACAACAACATGCCTATAGAACAGGAAAATCAACAGATTCAGCCCTGCACTCAGTAGTAGGAACTATAGAGACAGCCCTAACTGACAAATTGATGACACTAGGAGCTTTCATTGACATTGAAGGAGCTTTTGACAAAACAAAATTCTGTAGCATAAAGCACTCGCTTGCCAAATTCGGAGTGGATCAAACCACCAGTGGCTGGATTGTCAACCTCCTAAGGCTGAGAGCTATAAGGTTTACAGTAAACTCCACCACAAGAGGCATCGTAGCAAAAGGGTGTCCCCAAGGTGGGGTGCTCTCACCCCTACTATGGAATATAGTGGTGGATGACCTAATACGATGCCTAAACCAAAGATGCTACTACACTGTTGGCTATGCCGACGACATCACGATTCTGATAAAAGGCAACTCGGAAAACATAGTATGTAACCGTATGCAGTCCGCCTTTAAAATCGTGCAAAAATGGTGCGACCAACACGAACTAACGGTTAACCCAAAGAAAACAGAATTGGTCCTATTCACAAACAAGAGACAACCAAACATCTCGGACCTACCCAAATTGTTTGGCACCGAACTGACCCTCTCCACTGAGGTTAAATACCTAGGGATAGCGCTTGATAGCAAGCTTAACTGGAACAAACACATGGAAGTGAAAATTGACAAGGCCCGAACGACCTTCTGGCAATGTAGAAGACTTATAGGGAAAAAGTGGGGCCTAAGACCACCCATGACCCTATGGCTCTACAAAATGTTAATACTCCCCATGATAACGTATGGTGCCGTTGTGTGGTGGCCCAGAACACAGTTAAGCATGGCAAAAACAAAACTCCAGAGCTTCCAAAGACTAGCATGCTTAGCAACTACCGGCAGCATGAGAACGACTTCCACAGCTGCACTAGAGGCCCTACTAAATCTCAGACCATTGCACCTGGTTATCCAACAAGAGGCCGCAGCCACAGCCATAAGGCTCAGCAAAATTGGCCTGTGGAAGCAAAATCACACGCGCATCATGGATGAAATTAAGAAGACGCTCCCAATGATGGACACTATATGTGACATAATCCCTAAAACCTTTCATATTTGATAAAAACTACGTCATCCAACTTCAAGAGGAAGCCAAGGACAGCTCTGGCACAAATGAAGTTCGGATATATACCGATGGTTCGAAAACAAACAAAGGCACAGGAGCCGGCGTCTTCTCCAACGACCTCAACATTAACATATCAACAACACTTAGTAGTCTAAATTCTATTTTCCAAGCGGAATGCGTGGGAATAACACTAGCAGCAACAGCAGTCAAGTCTCGAGATGTGCATGGTAAATCCATACGCATAATCTCAGACAGTGCCTCTGTGCTTCAAGCCTTAAAGAGCAACCAATTCAACAGTGGACTCATTCTGGAGTGCCACGGTGCGCTTGAAAAGATCTCAACAACCAACAAGGTCACAATACAGTGGATAAGAGGGCACAGTGGATCTCTAGGAAATGACACTGCGGACCAGCTGGCAAGAAAGGGATCGGAAACGACAACAATGGGACCTGAACCCATTGTACCCATACCCTATAACCAACTGAAAACATGGCTGTGTGAAAAAACCACACAAGAACATGAAAAAGAGTGGATAGATCTGGAATCATGCAGACAGACAAAAGAGTTTCTACCATCTCTGAACAAACGCCTGTTGCGTAATCTATTACACCTGAACAGGAAGGATCTACGCATGGTGATAGGCACAATTACCGGACACTGCACGCTAAACAAACACCTCTTCAAGATTGGCGTCACGGACAGCCTCCTGTGCAGAGGGTGCATTGAAAATGAAGAAACACCAGCACACGTACTGCTACACTGCAAGAGCGTCGCTTACCAACGGGCAAAGTTCCTGAATGATCCGAAGACACTGCAGGAGGCCCTCAAGCCAGGCTTTCGTGGTCTCCTGGACTTCTGGATGGAACTAGGATGGTTCGAGTAGCCAAACAAGTATCACGCACAATGGCCCAATTGGGAGGCTAAGTGCGGAAACCTATCGCCCAACTAACTAACCACCAGGGTGACCTCTGTTGGGACGGTGGTTTGCAACCGTGTAGAAGATGCATTAATGCGCGATGACGCAAACCACTTGTCCAGTTTAGTACGACAAGGACTTTTCATCAGTACAAATGCAAACTAAGCATCATTAACAGAATTTTTGTACGTTAATATTAACTTTTCTGTATTCCTACTCCTTAAGGACGATTACATAAGAATAAACTTGTTGACATAACAAAATTCATGTCTCAAAAGCCTACCTGAACCAATAAAAAAAGAATTATCAAAATTAGTTCACTAACATTTGGGAAATCATAAAATATATATCTAAAAAACACACAAGAGTACAGTTGAATAGACAACATCTCCACATTTGAAGTTAGTTAAAAATGGTTTCCCTACATAAAACATAATACAACTCACCTCTTTATAACTTTAGCTGCTACCAAACGTTGTTCAGAGTCTAAATAGGCAGATGGCTCATCAATCAGGTAGACATCAGCCGGCTTGCCCAAACATAGCACCAATGCCACTCTCTGCAACTCACCACCAGATAGATTCTGAACTTCCTGGTCCATAATTTCTTCTATTTTCATTGGTTTCATCACATCTGTGATGAACTGGAATAAAGGGTTAAAAAACATTAATAAGTTATTTTCACTAGTTTTATTAAATTCCTCCAGATGCAAAGTGATATATCGTTATAATTCCATATAATCACGCTAATATTATATAGGCGAAAGTTTGTGAGTGTGTATGTTTGTCACTTCTTCACGTCTAAACGGAGTGATTTAAATAAAATTTGGTATGGAGATAGCTTACACCCTGGGTAATAATCTATTTGTATCTAGAATTAATATATAGTTAAATTGTAATACTACAAATATTATTAATGTTCTGACTATTTACAAGTGCTTTTAAAGTCTATGTTAATAAAAACCATTTTTATATAATTTAATTGTTTTAATCATAATTATTAGTATTTTGCTGTTGCCTCAGCAAAATACCACTGCAGCATGGGAAGTTATGTTTTTAAAGCCTCTCTGAGCACTTGGTTCTAGTTTAAATCCAGAAATAAGATGGCAATTTACTGTCTCTTTTATAGCAGATAGCTATAACTTTTTGAACACCTATTTCTCGTTTCATCTATAGATGTGTCTTTTTTATCTTGGTCATAAGGATGATGTGTTTGTGTATATGGGCAGTATTTATCCTAATATTGGAACTGTTTAATGCAGAGTTCTTTGACACTGTTAAGATTGTTATCTCATTAGTATAGCCAGGATCATGTACAGGAGGATAAGGTAAATATCCATATGCCCATATGGTTATTTTTTTTTATTACTACTACTAAATAAATGATTAAAGAAATAAATTGCACATTTATTCTCAAAAATTGATATATGTATAAAAGCAGGCCAGCAAGGAATGCCTATAAATAATTTAGAATAGGTTGCATTAGTAAAATTGTGTTTGCTGTAAAACAAATGTGTTATTAATAAAAGTACTTAAAATTCAATATAATTATTGCTTATATAACAATATTGAAGTTAGCAAATTCAATATGATTAGGACAAGGCAGATTTTAGTTTTACAAGAACTATTTGAGAGAACAAAAATACATTTGTTTTTGTGTACAACACTAGCCAACACATTTTCATCAGTTCCTTCACTATGTCTACCAACAATCACAACAGTAAACCAGTGCATATAATTATGTGTTTCTATTCCTAGTGATATTTGTAAACTAGCTGAAAGTTTTCTTGAAAAATAAAATAACTCTATTTACCAAGCAGTAATTAAAAAATTATATTTACCTGTGGATGCACATAGGCATCTCTTATTTTGTCATGCAGCAAGCTTCGCACTATCCCCTGCGACTTGGGGGATATTTTCTGTGGCTTATAACTAATGTGTAGCTGAGGCAGCTGGCCAGAACCTGCACACATGATATGTTACATAAATATTAATAATAATATGATGGTCACCGTAGCCTAGTTAGTAGTGCTCTTGCTTACGAAGCTGGTGGTCCTGGGTTCGAATCCCGGTAAGTGCAAATATTTGTGTGATGAGCATGAATATTTGTTTCTAAGTCATGGATCTTTTCTATGTATTTAAGAATTTATCTATCTATATAAGTATGTATATCGTCGCCTGGTACCCATAGTACAAGCTTTGCTTAGTTTGGAGCTAGGATGATCTGTGTGACATAGTCCCTCGATATATTATATTATTATTATATTGACCAAAAACAAACTATTTCAATTAAAATACATAAAAATCATTAAAGAGCCTTTGAATAGGTTGTATTAGATCACATTAAAAATAAAGTAAGAATGACCTGATGGTCTAGTGGTTAGTGGACATAACTGATTAGCCAGAGGTTGTAGGTTCAACCCTCAACCAGAACAAATCTTTGTGTGAGCATAATTATTTGTTCCATATTTGGGTGTAATTATCTAAAATATGTATGTATTTAGAAATATATAGTAAATTTATTAGGTGTCTGGTTGCTTTAATACAGGCTCTGCCTAGTTTAGGATCAGATGGAAGTGTTAGTGGTCCCAAATAAAATTATTTATTATTTTAAAGATATTTATTTAATGGATAATAATAATGTCCTGGGACATGATTCACACACGGCCATCTGTTCCCAAACTAAGCAGAGTGTACTTGTACTATGGAAACCAGATAACTGATACACTACATTTCTTTTGTAAATACATACTTATAGAGAGATAAATAATTGTTGAATTGTTAGATGTTGTATGTGTTGTGGGATTGTTAAGGAAGTTGATTAGCTACTACTTAACACCCTTGTTTCTGTTGCCTATGGAGGAATACTATTTGTTTGACCCATAAGTAGTTGTTCCAAGTATGGGTATGCCTTAGTCCATTATTGCAGATTCAGTAATACAGAGATTACTTCTCTAGAGTGGGTGATAATATTTAAAAAGAAATAGATATTTGAAAATGATTATATGCTTTAACATCATTGCCACTGTGAATCTTTGTTTTTGTGGTACAGTAACTGGCATCTCACTGCTACATCAGCACCTATGTTTTTGAAGTTTCATCACTGCAAAATATCACTATATGTATGACTCACACAAAGTTGTTTAGAGTATGTGAATTTTTTGATGTTCATTAGTTGCATGTTTTTGTAATTGCATGCATTTTCTACATGTTTTAATAAAAGGATAATTTCTCTTTAAACATGGATCTATAATTTTTTTTTTTAAATTATTTTGTACAACTAATTTGAGGGTTTAAGAGGAATGATAGCAGTTAGTTTTTTATTACAGTGACCGCGAAATTATTAGGGTATACATAGCTAGGGTAGGGTATATCAAAAGAAAAGGTTGAATTTATAAAGGAGTAACTAGATTTATAAGTTATAGTATTTTATGACTATATCTTACAGTTAAGTCATAAATGTCAAAGTATTAAGGAATAATCAAGTTAAAATTATTGGTATTCAGTTTTACGTTAGTTTAAATAATACAATAATGCCGATACCAAAACAATAGCAATGTCGACAATGCAAATATTGGATGTATTGGCGTTTCGTTGTACCTTCGTTTGACGCGCTGGATTCCACATGCTTCAGACATTTTTGGAATACAGGATGGAAAAACAGATCAAATAACTCAGTTCTAGCCATACCGCAAACTTAAAATAGCTATAATCCAACTGCACTGCACTAATTGTATTACACTACACTTATAACCTCATTTTAAAAAACAATGCCTACACCAAATGACTCAAACTGATTAGAGATTCTAAATAAACGATTTTTTTGCACTAATATCACAGAAAACCACAGGATTATAGAAATATGCTGAAACTAGATTTTTTTGCACCAAAACCGAGAGCGATTGACAATTTGACAACTTTCACAAAATTGACGTTACATGCTCAGTGTTGCCACCGTAAATATTTATTTTCTACGAAATTGCGTTCGGAAACCTAATAAAAAGGGACGTAAAAGTTAATGTAGGATAATATGTTATTGGGATTAACATACATTTTAAGTATAATTATGATGACAGTGTTTAAAGACTATCGACCACTTACCATTGTCAGGCTCTAAATTGCCGGCCAACATCCTAATGAATGTAGTTTTGCCAGTACCATTCTCTCCAAGTAGCACTAATATCTCAGAATCAGAGAATTCGCCGGGTTCGACATGCAATCCGAAGTCACCCATATGTTTCGACATGGCAGGATATTCATAATGGTTCATTCTTTTTATCTGTGTTAGAAGAAATTAATTGGGTAACATAGAAAAGATATTAAAGCCTACTGCAGCTCTGTAAAAACGGCGCTAGATTAATTACTGGTTCTGCTATATGTCCAAGCAAGTGACGACCTCGTTGGTGTAGCGGTAATGAAATTGAACTAAAAATGAGGTTATGGGTTTGAATTCCTGGCCGTACCAGAAAAGTTACTTAAGATAAATGACATATTCCCAGTAGAAGCAGGTGTTAAAATGTAGATAGCCAGTATGACATTAGACTTGTAGACATAATCACTGTTCCCCTGGTTTATTTCAAGTCCCATCGGACAGGATCGTCTAAATTGGACTAAAATTATGGACGTAAAGTGAGGGTATAGAATATGCCCATTTTTTAGTTCACTATTGAATTCACCGCGTTTGCAGACGTATATAAATAATTTAGTGGGATAAATCAAATCTGTGAGAAAACTGCAGGAATACTAATTTATTTACGGTATATTAAGGTATGCGGTTACCATACCATTATAATATGATGATGAAATACGGCATCAAATTAAGTGTAACCAACTTTTTCCTTCTCCCTAGGTCATGGAGGTCAAATAAAATTATAAATATTTTTTTAATTGCAATTTCTTACATGTTCTTTTATCGATATCTAGCCTTCCTGGGATGTTTCTCTCACAAATTTAATTGGACCTTTAATAATGTAATCAATGTATTTATTACCTCTTCTTCTGTTGCAGACTCGGCTACTTTAAAAACTAAAGACTCAGTCCTGAATCTCATATTTTCAGTGGGTACAAACCCATCAAGGAAAATATTAATACCTGAAACATGCAAAAATAAGTAATCTTAATCTGGTAAAGAAATACCTAAATATTTCAGTCTAGAAGAATGCCTGTTTCTTAATGACCACATTCACACTTTTTATTACTAGTTGAAGATGCAGCCCATTTCTGTCCCCCTGCAGGGCAATGGCCTAATGCAGGTTGTCAGACATCACATGTCATCAAGAACATTCTGTTTTCCTTTACCTTTTATGTATGAGATAATTAATTTCTAATACTAATATGAAAAGTCAGATAATATATAATTTTGACATATTATCCCAATAGAAATCTCAATTCAGGAATGGGAAGTGTGTAAATTGCCGCACGTCTACTCAAAGCACATAGACAATTTTAATGTCCCATCTTCCGCCGTCCCTTAATAGACCATCAATTATGTTTTTTGGATTGGAAAAAATTAAAATCAATTGTGTAGCGTGAAAGTATATTGCTCTGGTATTGCCCAGATTAATTTTTGTCCCTTTGAGATGAAATGGGGTGGTGATATTATCGGCGTCAGCCACACAGTAATATGGCTTAGTTAAAATAATTGACGTTAATATTCATATTAACGTTTTTATAGTGACATCATTGCCAACACTGGCTACTAGCAGCCATTTATTTGTAAAAAAAAACATAGAAAGCATTCCGAATCTACCCTGATTAAATAGTAAGTAACAATGATTCAACCCCTACCAAAGTGAGACCTTCATAGGGCTGTGAGAAGATTGTTAAATGGTTTGTTACCAATTTTTTCCTAAAATATTAGATTCTTACCTTCCCTTACAGAGAAGGGCATAGTCACAACACCATAAGCACCAGGCACGCCATACAGGCAGCAAATGAAGTCAGACAGGTAGTCCAACACTGACAAGTCGTGCTCCACCACTATAATGAACCTGGACGAAAGATTTATTTATAGCATAGAAATATTTCATCATCAGCCTGATATTGTCCACTGCTGGACATAGGCCTCCCCCAAAGGTTTATATGACGTCGCCATTTGGAGAGGTTTGCCTTAGTTACCGCGCTTGGCATGCAAGTGTCAGACCGCAGTTAGTTGGTAGCTAGTACCCAGGTGGCGGTGCTGCCCGACTACCTGGTGTATCCTCTAGTCGCCTTTTAAGACACCCACAGGAAGGTGTTGTGTTATTCATTCAAAGCCAACCACAGGACTAATAAAAAGAAATATTTATGTTATAGAAAAGGCATGACTATTTGAGACCTCAAAACCTTCATTATACTTGCACGTGTGGCATAGTAGTTAAAGTAATCGCCTAGCTACTACCACGACACTTAAATCAATGTGCAACTCATTCGAATATATACAAAAAAAATACATAAAGTTTACCTTATTTCTTTATGTTGGATACTTACTTGTCAGGATGGATAAGAGATCGAATAGTGCGGGCAGCGTTAAGACGCTGCTTGACATCAAGGTAGGAGGAAGGTTCATCAAACATGAATATATCTCCATCCTGGATGCACACCATAGCGCAAGCAAAGCGCTGGAGCTCTCCACCAGAGAGCGCCGAGATCTCTCGGTCACGAATGTGCGATAAGTCTAAAAGGATTAAAACATACTTGAAATTTATTTTAAAGAAAATAGCATCTAAAAAACCTACTGCAAAACATAAAATAATTGGTATGTGTTACTAACATTTGCAGTTGATGCAAATATAAGCGGTGTTTTTATGTGTTATTACTATTTGGTGTTTTGTTTTTAAACAGACTTCAAAAGAAGGTTCTTACCAAGCATGGCACATATTGTAGTTTGGTTCTTTCTTTCATCTTTCTTGTCAAGGAGTTGACCAACAGTTCCTTTGACCGCCTTAGGGATTTGATCCACATATTGAGGCTTGATCAAAGCTTTAAGGTCATCTTCGAGGATTTTAGTGAAGTAGTTTTGCAGCTCAGATCCACGGAAGTGCGACAGAATCTCCTGCCAGTCTGGGGGGTCCTGGTATATGAAGGTGTAATAGATATTTGATTAAAATAAATTTTTAGTATAAACCACATTTCGCAGCCTATCTTAACATAAAACTTGAGAAGGTGAATTAATCACTCAAGAATTGCAAATAACTTCTCAACTTTGAACTCTAAGA
Organism: Pseudoips prasinana; assembly: GCA_951640165.1. Taxonomy (NCBI): domain Eukaryota; kingdom Metazoa; phylum Arthropoda; class Insecta; order Lepidoptera; family Nolidae; genus Pseudoips; species Pseudoips prasinana. Next base: position 16,118,630 of record OX621253.1, read on the forward strand.
ATACTTAATGGTTGAGCTTTGTATATAATATGTAGTGATTGAGTTATTTATGTGTTATAATCGATATTGTTTATATATATAGGACTGTTAAAATAATATGACTATTCATTAACATAAACAAAGTACTCTGCTTACATGAATATTTTTTAAAAGCAATATTCCACCTTTTACAACATTAAATTTGCTCGAGACATGTTTAAAATGAGTTGTATAAATTTTAGTACCATGGGGTATCCAGCCCTATGTGCATTAACTACTCCGCCTCTGCACTGAGTGGTTCAGGCTCAAATACAATCGATTCTACATTCATCTTAATACAATTAAGATTAAATGTCTAATTTAAAGTCATTACATATTTCTCTAATATAGTTCATACATAGGTCTGTCAAATCACAAAAACTGCACACTCATATCAGGCATATAAATTAGTTAACAGGTCTTAACATGACTCTTGTTTTTACACAGTACTTTCGCTTCAAAACTAAAATGATTCAACTAAATATACCCTGATCTTTTCATAAGACCTATTTTACATAAAAATACAATGAAATTGAAATTAGTCTGTATTGTATGGAAATGGTCCATACAATACAGACTAATTTCAATTTCATTGTATTTTTATGAAACTAATTTCAATATCCTAAAATAAGGATTAAATCACTATATAATTTACTATGATACATATTCAAAATAAGGAAGAATGCTATTTATGTTTACGGGCTTTACCCAAACATGTAGGTTTGAATGTTCATTCTAAAAGGCAATGATTTAAATATCACTAACTAGTGCCACAAAAATAAAGTATTAATTAGCCTTTGTAGTTTCCCATGAGCAGTCAACAAACATGTGACACTGGCAGAAATTGCTGAAAGCATCGGCAGATTGCCATAAAAAAAAAATCTCTATACATATTGGTGTAGAGGTGATTGTAGTTGTTGTAAACTAATGTTTTAATCCAGATACTATGACCATCAGGATGTGAAGTCTCTCTTTTTATGCAGTTTTTTATAAAATTCTGGAAAACTGTAATAAAATTTCTTTCAATCTAAGTGGATGTGGTGAGCATCAACTCCTCTTCATATATTTTTACATTAAATTCACACAACATAAACCAGATAGTATCATCATCAGGTGGTACACCCTCACTTTTATGCTCTTCCTTATAAAGTATTGTAGTAGCAATAGTGATCAGCGAGGTTAAGCACGCGGTTACTTCATAGATGGGTGACTGTCGAAGTGGTTTAATTTCTGTGCGTCTCCAGAGGAAATGTTAAGCTGTCGGTCCTGGTCATTGTCTCTAGATAACTGTCGTTAAGCCATGTGAGAGGCCAACTGGGTAGCTTGAACAACTCTGACATCAGGGTAACCAATGCACATAATAATATGATAAAGGAAAGGAATAAAGGAAATAACAAGTGGGTTAAGACAAACAAAAATCCTCTATGTAAAATGATATTAAGCTAACATAATAAATAATGCATTCTGTCTTACTTTCAAACAAGGACATACTTTCAACTATGCTAATTTTCTGAATTAGTTATTACTCAGCAAGTAAAAACACTTCCTAAACAAAAGGTTAAGGGCATGGCATCTACAACAAACTTATTATCACACTAATATTATAAAGGCGAAAGTTTGTGAGTGTGTATGTTTGTTAGTTCTTAATTTTGAAACGGCTGGGGCGATTTTAATAAAATTTGGTATGAAGTTAGCTGACACCCTGGATTAATCCATTGCTATAATTTATAAAGCTTAACATGGGTAAAAGCAGGGGACAGCTAGTCCAATAAAAGATTCTTGACAAGGTAAAATTCACAATTACACTATTTATTTTGACTGGTATACAATTTTCGATAATTGATTATGTTGTTTGGCTTCATTTAATGTTATGACTAATGATTACATTATTGTAACTAGAGTGATCTGATAGTGTCCATTTAATATTTGCATGCTTTTGGGTTAAATTATGATGGCTTATACCAAATGTGACATCAATATGTAACCATGGTTTTTGGGAAATAAAGTGAATTGAATAGAATATGCATCTGAATTGTTTTTTTTTATAGCAATTACAGTTAGTCTACTAGGCTTTTACTGCTTCACCAGATGTTTGAGATAACATACTAAGTAACATGCAAGAAAATATTGACTTGGCTTTTTTATTCAATAATCTTAAATAAAAAGAATATTGAAAAAAAAAGTCAAGTCAATATTTTCAAATAATATTCCTAAAAACTGAGCCTCATATTTCTCCCCATCTTTAACTACCCTGAACTGGCCAAAACCTTAATGCAATTTGAAAACAAAATTTTGGTTTCCCATACATATGTAAATGGATCAACATTTCTGCATATGAAGTTTATCATATTTTTCAGGTATCAAATTGGCATTTTATATGTTATTCAGATTAATAGACAAATTGAGCTCCTTCATTTTTGTCCACTATTTTTGTAACACCTTCTATATGGGTAGTGCAGGACAGTTCAATCACTACTTTCTATTTTTTGGCACTGTTTGACTTTTGTAGCATGTTTGTAAAATCACAGCAGAACTGAAAAACAATATCAACATTAGGTGTAGATATTGTTCATTCTATCAAGATTTACAGCTCATTTTTTTAGTTAGAATAGGAGTTTTCAATACTTGGGAGGCCAAATATTGAAAACTCCTATTCTATTATATATAAACGCTTCAATTAAAAAAAATCTGTCAATCTCATAACAACTTATTTTTCATATGTTTTTTGGTATGTTAAAAAGTGTGTAATAATTAAGTGGTACATCTTACAGCAAAACGTCCCAAGTTTGGCTTTTGTTTGCCAGCAAGGATCTTCAGGGCAGTTGATTTACCAATACCGTTCTGCCCAACCAGACCCAACACTTCTCCTGGACGAGGGATTGGAAGCCGATGGAGCTTGAATGAGTTCTTCGAGTATCGGTGAGTGGTATGTTTCTCCAAGTTGGATGGGATATTGATGATGGTAATTGCATCAAATGGACATTTCTGAAAAGTAATGAGTCATCAATTTTAAAAGTGTAACATATTATACTATAACAACTTGCTGTTATGACATTGAAGAATTTATTATTGTATGATTTATGTTTTGCATTGATAATAAATTTATTCTTAATTGGAACAACAAAGAACTGATATTATAAACAGAAAAAATAATAACTATAAGTGGTTAAATGACCACAAAACACTTGTTTTAGTAACCATTCACTGAAAGGCCTATGGCTTGTATAGCAGGCCTGAGACTGCTTGCCATAAACATCTAAACATACTGTTCTTTCTGCCACAATAACATGTTGATCAAATATTCTTACCTTGACACAAATACCACATCCAATGCACAGCTCCTCAGAGATGGTGGCGATCTTATCGTTGGGAGTGACTTCGATGCAGAGCTTCCCCATGCGCACCACGGGACAACTCTTCTTGCACTCTTGTCGACATCTCTTTGGCTTACAACGATCCGCGTTCACGATAGCAATACGCGTTAACTTGTCGGTCTCCTCCTGGTTCTTTTTCCGAGACATGACTAACACACAAAAACGTACACTTTAAAAACAAAATTAGTCAACAATTAATTGAAAATATACGAAAACTTTCTTTCGATATGTGGCACAGACATCGATATAACCTCAAACACTGGCACAATTTAAATTATGGCTCTTCCCCTGGTAGTTACAATATGATTCCTATATTATATTTGATGTAACTGACTACTATTCATGGAGAAGGAATAATCTTAATACCTGTAATAGAAAAGCAAACGTTGGCTAAACTTTGCCTACGTTCGCGTGTCCTTTTACATCGAACTCGAAATGTCAAAAGGAGTAAATCAATCTGAAGTTAGTACGAAGTACAAATGGCACTTTAGTGTGTTCGAAAACGAAAAATTACAGCCATAGATAAAACAATAATAAATTCGTATTAAAAAGTGAAAACTATTAAATAACTAATGTTCGTGAGCACAACATTACAAAACTATTTTACAGCTGTAACGAATATAAATATCTGAAATTCAATAAAGTTTGGAATACATCACGAAACACATTCTCGTTTATCATTAATCATCAATACGCCTGTCTGTGCGCCTGTCTTTCAGAATAATACCCATATTATTAGGTCTATAATATTATTATGTTTGGACGCCAGATCCACAGTTTGTTATATTCTCTTTGGCCAGATCAAGTAGGTAATTATAATTAAAGTAAGTAAAAAGGGAGATTTGGCGCCAACGCGGAAAAGGACGCATCGAGGCTATGTTTTATTTTCAAAAACTGGTGTAAATTTGAGATTTTATGTGTAAATATGGTGGATTTTTAGACATAACATCTTCGACAACGTACACAAGTGGAGGAAAAGGCGATATTGACGTGAATTGTGATTTTCCGTGTTGAAACCAAAACTCCATAGAAGCCTCTAGTAAAATCTCCACTGCTTTACTGGGGTAGGACTATGACTGTGACGGACGTGACGGACATGACTGACTGACTTTCTAATATAAATATTACAACTGAAGACGGGGCGGTATGGTCACAGATCTTAGCCTGGCCAAAGATGGCGAAAAAAAAAATGTAAGTAAAAAAATATAAATGTCAGAATTGACCAAAACAAACTTTTGGTCTTTTAATAGTTTTAATTAAACTTCTCTTTTTTGTTTTACGTGAACAATAAATTGGTACGTTTAAAAAAGGCATTGTTTATTGTTTGTTCTTCTTTTGACTATACTTTTTTTTGTGATACAATATCATTATTTTCCAGTATTAAAAATAAAACTTAATTCTATAGAGGTCACAGCACCTAGACACATTAGTTTGAACCATAGTAAAAGTCTGGGTGTAAAATACAGGTTTTGGGTAATTTCCCTATTGTTGTCTATTTAAATAAAAACATTATGTATACATGTTTACCCAAAAAGCATATAAGCAAGTAAGAAGTTTAAAGTACCTACATAAAATGAAGTGAAAGAAATATACCTAAGAAATAAGTGAATAATGGAATTACTTTTAAATAAAAATATATCTTTCAGACAATGCTAGAAGTATGTATAGACAGCTTAGAATCAGCAATCAATGCTATCCATGGTGGTGCAGATGAACTTGAAGTGTGCAGTTCCCTCTCAGAGGGTGGCCTCACTCCATCTCCTGGACTTGTTAAACAAATCAAAGAAATGGTATATTTTGAATGTTTTCTTATAAATGTCTTGTATAATTCAGGTTTAAATTAAATTGAATAGGGAAGTTTTGCAGATATTCTGAGATTGCTGTGTGGTGATAGTGATGAATATCAGAATCAGAATATTATTACCCCATCTCATCCCATGGGGGGTGTAGCAGTCGAATCTAGGGAATATCTAGCAGAGGACGGGCAGCAGCTGTCCTGCTGAGTGCTATGACCATCTTACTGCAATCGGCAACCCGCCTGCCGAGCAGGGAGATTATGGCATATCCCCATAAGATGAATCTTGAGGGTGGCTTGTCCAACTGTGGACTTATTTCAGCTGTATTGATGATGATGATAATTCTGAGAATTTTATGTAATCTGTGTGTACAATGTATGTCCTCAAATCCACATTGTGAGAGAGAATCCTGAGAATCCTACTAATATTATAAATGCCAAAGTTTGTGTGTACGTTTATGCAAAAATGACTGAACAGATTTTGATGAAACTTTGTAGTAATATAGCTTATATATCCGAATAACATATAGGCTATAATTTATAAATATTATATGTGGCACATCTAGTTATATATTGGAACTCAAATTGTCAAACTCTATTTTTAATGAGCTACTACTACTACTACTACTAGCATTTCATTACGTTGATGGTATATTTTTAGGGTTCCGTAGCCAAATGGCAAAAAACAACCCTTATAGATTCGTCATGTCTGTCTGTCTGTCCGTCCGTATGTCACAGCCACTTTTTTCCGAAACTATAAGAGCTGTACTGTTGAAACTTGGTAAGTAGATGAATTCGGTGAACCGCATTAAGATTTTAACACAAAAATAGAAAAAGAACAATAATTTTGGGGGATTTCCATACATAGAACTGAAACTTAAAATTTTTTTTTTCATCGTACCCATACATGTGGGGAGTCTATGGATAGGTCTTCAAAAATGATATTGAGGTTTCTGATATCATTTTTTTCTAAACTGAATAGTTTGCGCGAGAGACAATTCCAAAGTGGCAAAATGAGTGTTTCCCCCCCTGTAATTTCTAAAATAAGAGAATGATAAAACTAAAAAAATATATGATGTACATTACCATGTAAACTAACAACGAAAATTAGTTTGAACGAGATCTAGCAAGTAGGGTTTTTTTAATACGTCATAAATCGTAAACCGCAATTTGCTTTCATTTAATCAACTGAAATACTTGCTGCTACGGAACCCTTCATGGGCGAGTCGGACTTGCACTTGGCCGGTTTTTTATTTAATTTGGAGACCCATATTGACTGCTATTTGCGGTGCGAAAAGGTAAACGAGTAGGTAACTCTTATTAAGTAATAAATTGGATTATCAAACGGCGATTCGGTTAGTCATTAATCGAAAGAGAGGCGTATCGGTTTCGACTATTCGAGCGTCACTATCTGCCATTACGTGATGTTAAAATTTGTTATCAAAATTGATAGGTAGTAATATGGCTCTTTGGTATAACGAGGAGTATATGTATCTCCAAGTGCAAAAAAGATTTCATATTGTATCTTTTTGATGATAAAGCTACCTCAAATTATATAAATTATATTTATCAAAAACGCCTTTTCGTACCTCTTGTCTTCTAAAATGCAATTTTTGCTGAGGAAATACATATGATGTTGACACAGCTAGAATGGTTTATTTCAGTTATTTTCATAGTGTACTGTCCTATGGAATTCTTCTCTGGGGTAGCTCTGCTGACATTAACACCATATTTATATTGCAAAAAAGAGCTGTAAGAGCTATCTATAATCTTGGCCCGAGAGTGTCTCTAAGAGAAAAGTTCAAAGAGGTCAACATTCTAACTGTACCATCTCAGTATATATATGGAAACTTACTATATGTGCATAAAAATATCGATTCCTTCTGTAAAAGGAGCGATACACATAATGTAAATACTAGATATAAGAATAATCTCATATTGCATACTACCCGTCTCCACAAAATAAGTAACTCTTTTATGGGGCAATGTATAAGATTCTATAACAAACTTCCCAATGATATTAGAGAATCGTCTACGAATAAGTTTAAAAGAATTATTAAATCCAAAATGTGTAGCAGGGCATATTACAAAATTTCTGATTATTTAAGTGATAAAAGTGCTTGGGATTGAGTTGTTCTAAGTCAACACACAAGATTGTAATTAATCTTAAGTATATTTTATTTGAAAAAAGGATTGTACTGAGTTTTTTGGCAGTGTTTCTCAATAGCTGCCACGTCATGCACTGCACGGTAGGGTAAAAAAATTATGACGATTCCACATAAATGTAATTTTTTTACGGAATAAAGTATCTTTGACTTTGACTTTGACATATGAAACAAAATCTAAGCAGGGGCTCTACGGGCTAAGTCGCCGTACATCGCTTTCGTGAAGCCCCAGTCCGATCTTGTGAAGTGTATCAGCAAATCTATTTAGTAAAACTCTATACAATCTCCTATATCTATTCTTATTGTATCAACTTATTATCGTCAAAACTATCATAATCATCACTACTAATAGCATTCTATATAAAATATAGGTACTTACGTTAACTTACCTACTAAATAAACAACAGAACATAACCTCATTTAGAACTTTTATAAGAAATCAAGGCTTAAACACCCCTTTGCTGCTTCGGAACTCATGTTAGTTGTCTATGTAGTATTTCTTTCATAACTTATAAAACGACCTACTTGCCTTCTCTGTGGATTATGAATAATATAGTTTTAACAGCTGTAGGTCAACCCTGGGATCGCTGGCGTTAGGAGGAGGGGAACTCCACTCGTCTTGTATAAGCGGTCCCGGGAAGAGGTTACCTGCTGTAGCTTAGGTTTCCTAAACACGCTTGTGCGTGCTGGGGAGAGGGGGAGGCATTCATGCCCCCTCCCCTCCCCGGGTGAGAGTCTCGCAGAGGCTGCAGTGCACTGCGGGGGTACTGGTGTGATCGATCGTTCTCGAGTACCCAGAGCCCCCGCTACAAGCACTGTGAGGCTGGCTACCGTGGTGGTTTAAGTGGGGAGCCCTACATACCCAGTCGCCTCCCCGAGTGACGGACATGCGATTTGAGCATTTACACCACGTAAAAATAAAGCGGTAGGTCAAAATAAATAAATTAAAAATGGACACTTCAGCTACAAATATAATATGATACCCAAAAGATCTGTGGGACATTTGATAAGTTTTTTAGATTACTAAAAGATTGGGCTACTATTTGCTATAAAAATACTACTAATTAGCAAATTGTTGCCATTAATTTATTATGTGATGTTCAAATTTTTCAGGAAAATTGGACGTGATTCCAATGCGTAGACAATGTTTTTTTTGGATTAGAAGGGGTAGTTTGAATGTCATTATAGCACATTATTCTTTTTGTACAAAAACAGGCAACCCTTGACAACAATTTTTATAGTAACATTTCTTTTGTTCTAGGTAAACAATATATCGAAGGGTAAACCAATTCGTAACTCTTGTCACGAATGTGGTTGCGATAGAATAAAGACGGTAAGCTCTTGATTAATGGAGTGTGTTGATACGTTACGTTGGATACGAATTTCTTTTTACCAAAGTGCTTTGTTTCCAGATCCCGAAAGTGAACATAATGATCAGATGTAGGACAGGTTCCGACTTTTGTTTCTCTGAACAGGAAATTGATACAATGTTATCTGATATACAAGTGTACAAGAATTTTGGCGTAGACACATTCGTTTTTGGCGCCTTGACAAATACACAAGATATTGATGAGATTAATTGTGATAAAGTCGTTAAGGAAGCTTTTCCTGTTCCTGTAACATTCCATAGAGCATTTGATGTTTGTGCAGATCCTCATAAAGCCATCAATCGTATTATTAATTTAGGTTTTAAAAGACTTCTCACCAGCGGGCAAAAATCCTCTGCGAATGAACCAGACGCTATTCATCTTATAAAATCGCTACTCAGCGTTTTTGGTGGTAAAATAGAGATTATGCCGGGCGCTGGAATTAACTTGGATAATGCAAAGACTTTTATAGATATTGGATGTAAAATAGTACATAGTTCGTGTAAGAAAATTAGGAATTTGCCACAAATTATGAATAGCTTAAGTATGGGCACTTCTGATAGCGAAGTGGTTTTTGTAACTGATGAAAACACTGTAGTGAAAATGAAAAGTATTTTAAGGATTTAGTCAATTGTGGCAGATATGTACATGTAAGCTTAGTCTTAATTTTAAATAATCTTAAATAATAAGCTACTTACTGCATAACTTAATATTTCTACATTAGTTATAAGAAGTACCTATCTGATATTAAAAAAAACGGTTTTTACATTGAAATGTGTTTTACTTATGTGGCTTTGGAGCTCATAGTCATTTGCGATTGATTGACCAAGGAAAGTATCTCTGCACGCGGTGAGTCTTGATGGAGAACTGTCAAAATAGGTCTTCCGAGGGCACGTTAAGCTGTCGGGCTCGGTTTCTGTCGTTAGGCAACAGTCGTTATGCCATGTCAGATAAACAACTCTGAGACCAGGATAACCATTGCTCATACGATAAAGATTAAGTAATATTCTCTGAATTTGTCTGGGTTAGGCGAATCTTGAGATAAACTAAGTAAGGCTCAGCTAACTTGAAAGTTTGTTATTGAGATGGTCATTTATCGATCTCTCTGTAACGAACTTTCTTACCTACTGCTTACTTATTGAAATTCCACTAGTATCCTGTAGGATACTAATCCTATCCTTATAATAGCCTAATCCTATCTCAATAAGAATTTAGAAAGTTAGTAACGGACATAGGACACGAATCCTATCTCGTTATGTGAGCAATTATGAAGTCCCAAGCGTCCATCAATCAATATTCAAAATCGGTTTTTCATTATCGTTATTAGAAAATCGTTAAAATGTTTCACCGTTAGATACTATAAAATTTAAAGTACTGGTAACGTGAACCGTATTATGTATTGTATAATAACAGTTGTAAACAAGCATAATGAAGTAAAACTATGTATTAAATTGTGCTAGCGAAGTAGACCGTAAATACCCGTATTTCGGTAGTCGTTGCACGAAAAAAATGCACAAGAGTTGTATTGAAATTTCGATAAATATTAAGCTCCATTTATCATGGCGCGGCGGTATGTTATTCTGAGGTAACTTTTGGTAGTACCGTTTAAGTTTAGAACAACGTTTTAAATTTTACATACATAATACCGTATTGTAAGACTGCTAACGTTGCAGTTCGGCTCATAATTTATTAATTTAATCTCTTTATCAATTAATTAATTACAAATTAAAATACACAGGCAATTATTTAAAAAATAAAGGCTGCATTATAACATAGAAATAAGAAGAGATTTTAGGAAATTTAACGCATTCATGGTGTAAAAGAAGAATCGACAATTGTACAGAACGCCAGCACATCAAGCTACCCTGATCTCTCAAATTTCCCCAATTGAAAGTGAACCTTATGCTTTTGTGATAAAATTGAAAATCTATAAAAGAATTTTGACAGATTGGGGAAGCTGGATGTGCTGGCGTCTGTACTTGAAACTTTATTAGTTTTGTAGATAAGACTATGGTGGCATTATAAGGCAAATACTTTAAGTGGTGAAGATTATATTTCAGTATTAAAAAATGCGAAATAAATTATAACATTTATAGCAATTCTGAACGCAGGAAGGTAATTATTAATGAAATTTGGGAATACAACCCCTAACATGGTATAACATTAGAAAAAGTTTATATCAATTTTGAAGATAAAAATGTGAAGTTCATATCTTAAATAAGTCTAATCTCTTGATTTTACAGAAGATCATTATATTTTATAGATCTCACGCGACCGAAGCCAAGAGAGGAAGTTGTCTCTAGTTAAAAATATATGGCAATAAATTGTGTCGATGCTACCTTATCTGTAAAAGCAACCTTAATGATGTTATTACGGGTACGAGGAAACAATATGAAGCGGCATCACCCTGTTATTAAAGCAACTTGAAGAATGAGCAAATCGTGTGCACAATGATCGAGGGTAAGTATAAAGCCGTATTGTATTATGTATAATTTTTTTTCATAATATAGGTTATTATGGTTCGACTTCATTTATTCTCCCTGAAAGAGTGAAGCACCTAGTGATAAGGTCATGCCACCATTTGTACAATTATGTGAAAAGACGAAACAGAAGTAATTGTATGCGCCGACATTTTGGAGCTAAATTTGGCCGTAATTATTTTGTCTTTAATTGAGCACATGGATTGCGCTTCTAAACCTAGTCTTGCCTTAAGTTCTGTACCGACTTATACGATGGTATTTTAAATAAATTATATAAAGCGCTATAATTTGGTAAAATCATATAATATTCAAATCAACATAACACATAGCAGTGTAAAATAGCCCCGTGCCATAGATATTCAAATCGCAGCTATCATGTTACATAAATGTGAGAAAACACCAATATAGATTTTAGACTTGTATTAAAATATTATAAATATCGCTCAATTTGTTCTACCGAACCTTAAGATGCATTATATTACTTATTTACATATTACATTTTTTGATGAGAACCATGGACCGCTAGAGCTTGAACAACCAGGACATCAGTTCCAAACTTGCCGACTACCTACTCATAAAGGCGGGTGGTGCTACATTCACTACATAGGTTACCCGCATTTACTCTTCTAGCAATATCTTTCTTATATACCTACAATATCTAAAATGGCGCCTGAATGTAGTGACAAAAAGATGAAACGAACTGCATTTTAAAGACAAAGAGTTCCATTTTCAAATATAGGAACTTCATTTGAAAATTGAACTCATTGGGATTGGTTCATTAGCAAAACGTTAAAATACTACACGCACTAAACATTCCTTTGATTAACAATATTTAAAAACCTATTACGGTGACGTAGATACACAATAATTCAAAAGTCGATTTAAAAAGACATGTAAAAAAAGGACAAATAAGTTCTTAGCGTTGTTTATTGCGCGCGTTTTGCTAATAAACCTTAAGTATCTAAAGCTAAATTACACATTGCGTACTTTTATTTGAATAAATATTCACTCAGCCGGAGCATCATTTTGTTTGTATGCTTTACGTTTCTGCCTGCCATTTCATTTGCATCCCGTTTCCTTCATTCATTCAAATACGAATTTCTTGTTGAATATGCGAATGAGTCAAAAATACGAGAGCTTGTGAGATTCGCGTGTTTAGTTAACTTTGCCTTATTTTAGTTAGCTATTCATCTCGAGATTGGAGTATTTTTAGAGTATTACCTACAGTACCTAACAAGAACTTCCATAACTTTTTGTTACTGTAATACTCTTAGACTTACTATTATTATATTATTTTTAGAGTATTACCTACAGTACCTAACAAGAACTTCCATAACTTTTTGTTACTGTAATACTCTTAGACTTACTATTATTATATTATTATTTATGTTAAATATTATTATTTATGTTAAAATTGTCTCATAAGCCTAGTAGAACAAGAACATTTTTTTTTGTAAATACATACTTAATTTTAATTTACACAGACTCGGGACAAACAGACATGTTCATGAACACAAATATTTGTCCCGAGTGGGAATCGAACCCACGACCTGCGGCGTGACAGGCAGCGTATTTACCAACCACGCCAACAGGCCCATCAAATATATTATTGCTTAACGAATTTTCAGAATTGCAGTTTTACGTGGAGCATTTCTTTTCATGAGCGCCTAAAATGATTTCATCTTATACATTTTTTCTGGTAAGCCAGGTGGAATGCAATAAGTGTCTGCGGGTGGTTATGTCAGACTCGCACCGACTAAACCTAATCTGCCGTGGAGTTCTTCTGGCGCATGGTGGGGGGAGCTTATCAGCCATCATCTTATACCTAACTAGCAGTGCCCGCGGACATAGTTCCGCGCTATAAATATTTTTGTCCCTGCCCGTTTGTCCCGCGTTATACTTCGGGTTAAAAGATCGGGATAAATTTTGAAATTTTTCGTAGCCTATGACACTCCACAATAATGTAGATTTCTATTGATGAAATACTTTTGAAAATCGGTTCAGTAGATACAGAGATTACCCCTTACAACGTAACAAACTCACAAACGTTAGGTAGGTATGTACCTCTTTATAATATTAGTATAGATAAACGAGGCACCCGTCCCGATTTAGCACGGGTAGCAGAGGATATATGACTTTATTTTCTGTCGTAACTAGTGACGTACCAACCGGTTAAGAAATAAGTATAATAATACAATATAGTATATAAATTTATTGGTTTAGGCGACGCACGCTTGTAAATCTCCCAGTCGGCATGACATTTCCAGTCAATTTACTCAAAACCATAATGATTTATACATCTAAATCTTCCTCACTTATCTGTCCATTGGTTAAACCCGTATGAAAATAGTTAGTTTTGAGTATATCGCGTTCAGATAGACATACTTGGCGGGTTGTACATAACTTAACAAAATAGTAGGTATTAATATCACGGTAGGCAGCGGTTTACTGTGTGTGTAATTGCGAATGTCCATGAGTAGCGGTTACAACTTAGCATCAGGTGGGCCACTAGCTCGTCTGCCTCCAAAAGAAATAAAAAAGTCACCAATATATCTGAAAGCATTTGGCAAAGTGTGTTTTGGTTATTAATTCACGCAAAAATGAGAATTTTAATGGTGATAGGTTATACCTACCTAAATTCTTCGGAATCGCCGGCAACACCGTGGACGCTTTTAGGTATAAATGAGAAATTCAGTATAAACTGTATAAATTCATCAATAATTAAATACCTTACTTAAAAATTAAACCGTTTTGTCTCGCTTATCCAAATTTTACCCCAAATGTGTAAGAATTTTTTAGAATTTAGATGATGTGATGTGTTACTGACAGCCCTAGCACCCAACAAATAACTCTTATGTTGAAATAAACAGCTCGTTATTACCGACACTGTAATTTAAAATCTCTTAAACTATATGAACCCTTACTATGTACTTCAGAGAAGTGCTAGCAGTGTAGTAAAGAATATTTTAAGTGCACAACATTGACCCCACTTTTCTGCTAGCTTCACTCTCCAACATTGTTGCATAGATAAGCTTCAGAATAGTTTGATAACTAATTGGCCCGTCTTAGAAACGTGTTTCCGCAGTTTCACACTGCAGTCTAATGACCTTCTTTGTCACGTGTCTGGATCTTAAACTTTTGAACCAACGTTACCAGCTTGTGAAACATTATTTGCAATTAAACTTACCTTACCTTTTTTTCTTTTTTAATGAGGTTGGTTCTCAGTCTGGCCATTGGCTGCTACTTTATCGTTTGTTTCGTAGTTCTAGCGGTAACGGGTATAACCGAAGATAATGACGTCCCGGGTTCAAATTTTGGGTGGCCCCAAAAGTATTCTTTTAATTTTATTGCAAGAAAAATACGAAATAGCAGCAATCTGGAAATGGCGTTGTTAGATGCTCATGCCTCGGTAAGCACATAAAGCTATCATAAGCATCATCATCTATAAACTCACCATCTTAAATTCGTCAAATAGCCGTCCCAACGTATTATAAGAGTGAGAACATAGGGAGAGTGACTGCGCACAAGCTCTTTCACTATAATATGTCCTGCACCGTTTGTGAGGTGTTTTATTTAAAATCTTTTAAACTATATGGGCCCTTACTATGTACTCCAGCAAAGTGGTAGCAGTGTCTGGAATTAAAGTGCACTACATTAACCCCACTTTTCTGCTTGCTCCGCTCTCCAACATTGTTGCATAGATAAGCTTAACAAAAGTTTTGATAACTAATTGGACCATCTTGAAAACGTGGTTCCGCAATTCCACACTGCAGTCTAATGACCTTATTTGTCACGTATCTGGATCTTAAACTTTTGAACTAATGTTACCAGCTTGTGAAAAATTCATTGCAATTAAACTAACCTTACCTTTTTTTCTTTTTTAATAAGGTCGATTCTCAGTCTGGCCATTGGCTGCTACTTCGTCGTTTGTTAGTTTATTGCCACGTAGTTCTAGCGGTAACGGGTATAACCGCAGACAATGAGGTCCCAAAAGTATTATTTTTATTTATTTTCTTGCAAGAAAAATACGAAAATGGCGTTTTTACATGCTCATGCCTCGGAGAGCACTTAAAGCTATCGGTTCACGCAACGTATAGGGAGAGTGACTGCACACAAGCTCGTGCACTATAATATGTCCTGCATCGTTTCTGAGATTCTATGGAGATTGGCCGTTTTAGCCGAGATTTGGCCAGTATTTATTTTGCATCAGATAAATATATATAAGTCTACATCTTGCGACAACGAATACTTTGCCATCTGATCCCAAGCTGGGCACAGCCTGTTTTATCGCAACCATACTCATATATTTCTAAATACATACCTACATATCGTGCTCGTCACGTAAAGATTTTTTCCTGGGTGGGGATCGAACCTACGACGGCTAGCTCAGGGTCACTAACCATTCGACCAACGAATCAATGTTTGTTGCGGCTACCCACAAGAATTAATGGAGCGGCTAATATCTGCCACGATACCTATAGGGAACCAATTACTAAGATGATCACAGATGTTTAATTCGATAAATAAAAACGCTTTTATTTTATTTATATTACTTTAAGTATAATATAATATCAACGACCTGATTAAACCAATTCAAATATCATCACATCACTTTCTATCGACGAAATTATAAGCTATTGTATGAAAAATGCAGGGCGTCCTTACAAACTGGCACACCAATAAAAATGCTTGTTCGGAGTGCATATCGTAGCTTGTTATATTCTCTTTGTGCATACAGTTGGTCGACGGGTCTTACGTGACGCTCGCGTTCTTTCAGCATTACGCGCCAAAAAAAATTTACAGAACTAAAGATAGCCTGTCTTTCTCATAAGAACGACGTTAGAAAGGAAGCCAATTATATTTAAATTAGTTAGATTGGCACTAATTAAAGTTAGGGTCAGTAACTTATCGAGTCTTTTTAGAGAAAACAAGTAACGAGTTTTTTGTCTTTGGTGTTATCAATATATACTTGAAGGAATATTATAAGAAAAAAGCCCCGTAGCGAATTTGTCAAAATGAGAAATGATTAATGACAATTCCCGAAAATGTCCAAAATTGGGAACCACGACCGGTGGAGCAAATGTTGCCACAATCTTTTCAACCCGCCATCAATCATTTGAACGTTTTAAAAGGATCTGTGGCTGAGACATGGCATATTTGCCTCGTGTTTTACAAATAGGCAATGAATTGAATTGCCTTGGGAGATTATGAAAAGGAAATTCATAAAAGATGGGTACTAGTTACTAAGTAAAAAATTGAATGTTTTGTAGAATTTCATAGATATGTAAGGTGTCGTAAACTGTTTTTGTAAAGTATTTGCATTTCATCCACGACATCTCCGGGTCTACTAACTGACCCACCTACTTTTAAGTCTCCTTGTAACAACTAAACCTATACGTGTTCCAAATCTTTATTAGAAATTAGATTCCAAAAAAAGTTAATTATAAAAGTTTTGAGATTCCAATTTAAAATTTGTTTTATGCGCTAGTGGAATACGTTTGTTAGAAATGGAGATAAAACCTTTTATGAAAGTTCTATGCTTGCATTTACGAGGTAAGAAGTTCCTCACTCAAAGGCTGTTTTTTTTTTACTAGAATCCATACTCAATGACCGGAAGGGGAACCTGAATATAAAATTTACGTTCGTTACTATTAGATTGATTAAAGTTACTGGCACTTAATAGAAAATGGGCAAATTCTACAAATTATTAGGCTCAAGGGCATAATTCCTGAAAATAAATTTTGCAACCTTACCTACGCACAGTACAACAGTATTACCATAGTAATGCTTATTACCAGCGTATTCAGTAAAATTTTGATAAGTGGAGGTAGTTCCCTAATTCAGCTATCTTTAAGCAAAAAACGGTCCCGAATGTTAATAAAGCGAGGCCCAACACACTCTTGACTGGTTATTATAACTTCCGAAGACTGGGATTGCCTTCAAAGTAACGGTGCTTTCAGAAACCTGAGTAAAAACAAACAACTCTAATAAAACAAACGAAAAAGGTTTATTCAGTGAATCAAAGTGTAGATATCTAAATTTATATTAAACTTATAATTTAGCCTATGTTATATCTAAGGTACAAAATAAGGCTATGTTGTGAAATGTGAATATGCTTACATTAAGGCAGTTTTTGCATACCGTGCATTATTACCACTACTATTTACAACGACTTAGTATCGAATGTATAAAGACGAGAATTGGTCAATTTGCACGTTTTACATCTTAGATAAAGCGTTTAATTAAGGGTTATAGACACACCATGTGGTAGACCTTACAACTTAGTATTTTATTTCCGACTTCAAAAAAGTGTTTTTCTTCTCTGTTTTTTAACCTATTCTGATGTTTTTGAGATGGTCCCATAATTATACATATTATTCAAATTAATTGTTATATAGAAAATATGAAGTCGGCTGTGGTAGTAGCCACTTATATTTTCCACCATAGTATATTATGAAAATCCAAAACGAACAAGTAGTATAGTAAACACAACGAGATGAATCCTTTGCAATTAACTAATTTGCAATTAATTTACTTAAATCATAATATCGCCCGATCAAAACGACAATTATGTACGATTTTATTGGCCTTAATTTATTGGATTTAATTTTATTATTTGTTGGTAACCCGACATAGTGTGTCAATACTTGATAGCGAAACTATAGTAGGATTAAAGTAAATCATTCGATTTAAGGCAATAACAGAGACACTTAACAATAATTAATACAATTAGGTAGGTACCCAATATGAACATTTTAAATCTAGAGGTTATGTAATTAGTATCTGCGCTCCAAATTGGTTATGGTCAGATCACGCTTTAAAATAATTGCCAGAAAAAGAAACATGATTTTTTTATATTGTCTGTAATTTAATCACGATTCTGAATAAACAATTTGGAAAGTAGACACTAATTATATGTAATACTAAATAATTCTAAATAATTGTTTGGACAAAAGCAAACATTATTTTATTTATTAGGTACATTCTGTGAGCGAGTAATGTAAGTACAGAATTGCTGTCACTACATTACTCGCTTATAAAATGGATGAAAATAATGTTTGTCTGCACCACGTATTCAATTACATAGATACGTGTCCCATGAATCAGATAGATCCGAATTGAGCTCCATTGAGCGTCTGTGGATATATCTATGTATAATCTATGGTACAGTTAAGGAAAGGGATTCGTTATGTTTTAAATCAGCCGCCACCTTGTATCTAAACATAATTGTATACCTACGCTTAGGTGTCTAAGTATCTTACTTTAGGGTATTGACAATAATATTGCGGTATTTCATCATTAGATTACCTAGACACATAGGTTTCTAATTACAATAATTAATTGCTCATATTAATTAGATACTTGGTATCACCCAGATATAATTAGTAATCGCCGTTCGGCGTGTGCGGCCGACGCGATATTACTCAAACTATGTAGTTCAATGCTTCCGGTGTCAACTACAGACACGTGCAGCCGATGACTGACAACGGCCATTACAATGGCCGAAATACAACAATACATTTTTATGCCGGGTGTACACACTCGCCGAGATCATCTCGTCAAAAATCTCGTCCGAGAAGGCTATCGGCGTATCTATACGCACTCGTTCTTTTAGTTGTACCAAAGTGTCCTGAGATAATGGACGTACAAAATGCTGCTGCTGTTTGTCTTTGTACTTTGAGCTATTAATTTTATTTACACATTTACTATAAAAAGATAATTCTCAAGCCTTGGCGAAGAAGAAGATGGTCGATGGTTACTTATCATGCACCGTAATAAAAACAGATCTTCACTGCTCGACGAGCGATCTTGTCTTCCGCGCTAGAGTTAACGAGATCCTTTGACTCGGATATGGTACAAAACCGACATGCGATCGAGAGGCGGCGAGGTGAGACGGGACAGGGCGAGACAAGGCGAGATGTGACGAGAACGCTCGCTCTCGGGTGTCTCGGCAATTGTGTACAGTCACCATTATAGGACGAGTGCAATCGCATCGACCACGCAATTACATTGCGAGAAACTGACCGCGTGCCACTGCGATCGGTTGCGATGTATGGAAGTTTAACTCGAGGGTTACAAATAATGACTATAGTTTTAGTTTCAATATACATATATTTTATATATTTCTTATCTATCTATGTAGACGCGTAAAAGTCTTTTACACGAAGAATAATAAACTAAGTATCCAATACTGAATTTAGTGTGGAATACGTAAGATGGTATATTTGCACTATAAATTGTTCATTTATATAATATATTATTCTTCATATAAATTGCCTCAGCAGATCGGCCTATTTGTATAAGGATTTCGTTTAAATGATACATGGGGATACTAAAAGTGTCTGACAATATTCATATTATAGAGGTACGTTGCTTACATAATAATCGTTAATACATGATCGTAAAAGTCAGTGGCATCAAAAACGAAGTGTTTTGGTTTTTATATGCTGTTTCGCTGACCTGTACATAACTGTGTTCACATTATTTTGCCTTAATTATGCCTCTGCAGTGAGATTTACATATAATTATATTGTAGATACGGTTCTGGAACTGCATTGCGCCAATTCCTAATACTCCAATAGAATTTCTTTAAAGCCAAGACTATCAAAATCAGGACCTAGGTATTCAGTCAGGACCTAACTAACGCAGTCGTTTTTGAACAATTGACTTAAGACCTACAAAGCTTTATTTTAGACGATAACGGAATGTCTATTAGTCTTTTTGTCCGGTGCATAAGGTTCTAGTTTCGCTGGCTCCGTGTTTAAAGCGCTGTAGTCGACGGGAAAAGGTGGTTGAGGAAGGGCGTCTTTGGGGGGCACGAGCACCCATTGGCCAGGGCCATTGGGGTTCTTGCCCATAAGCCAGTTGGTGAAACAGTGCACGTACGTCCCGTAATCCAGTATTAAGTAGCCGTTCTGTGGAAATAACCAAAATTTATTAATAGGCAAAATTTTAAGCAATATCAACTAGACAATTTTTTATATCATTGCATTTTCTAAAGCAGTTGTTATGAAAAGAATAAAGGGGGTTTAAGCCAGATGCTCTCATCGCTCCGTTAATTATCTGAGAGGTCAAGCAACTAGGCATGTGGGTAGTCAGTAAAGGGGCTGCCGAAGGGTTTTAATTTCCAAGTGTTTCCGAGCTTCGGAGCGCATGTTAAGCTGTCGGCCCGGTTGTATTCGTTAGACAAAGTAGCTAAGTCGTGCTAATTTTAATTTAAATATAGTACAAAGGGAAAATAAGCAGCACGATAGAATCTGTTGACTGTTAAATGATGCGCTCCGAAGTTCAGGCAGTTCTAAGTAGAATGATACCTACTGCCTAAGCTATGCTGGATATATTCTCTTACTAATTTAGTTTAACCTTATATATTAATTTCCTCGTGTTGAACTGCTTAAACCAGTTTGAACTGTCTCAACTAGGCTCTATTATTTATATTCATCTCAAATTAATATTTATTTTAGAAAGACCCTGAAATCGGAGGCGCTTCCTGATTGTTTTTTGTTCTGTGGAGAAATGTAGGTAAATCAATATATTAGCAGTTAATAAAGTCGTGAACTTACGCTAGTCATGCGATCGTATGCAGTGTCTATGATTTCGTCGACGCGATTCGTGTTCAACCCTATTACGGATCGGTAGAACGCTGCTAATGCTGGCTTAGTTATTGCACCGGAACCTGGTAACAAAACAAACAAGCAAATGTATAGGTTGTTTTCTTCTTCTCAACGTGCTAATGGCAAATTTAAAGGTGTCTGTCCAGAACTTAGCTAAGAGTTTCGCATTATCGTTGTTAGAGGACGCGTAAAACGAATTAATTACTTTTGATATAATAAAGCTTAACGAGCGGTAAGTGGTAACCAACACAAGAAGGGAAAAATAATAGTCCCTGCTTGGGCGCCATTATATTGTACAGATGATGACCGTAGATGTAGGAACCATAATAAAACTAAATAAATTACTTTAAAATAATACATTTTAACGAGCGGTAAGTGGTAACCAACACAAGTAGGGATAAATAATTATAGGTCCCTACTTGGGCGCCATTATGTTGCACAGATAATGACCGTAGATGTAGGAACCATTATAAAAATAAAATAAACATGACAAAAAGCTTCGATGTTCATTAAATTAAAACATATTATTATGCTATTCATCACTATCTCGTATAAAATTTATGTTATGCCTTGAATCAAGTACAATATCTGTAATAAGAATACAAAATAATAAATCTGTAATCTTTGTAGCGTAAAATATCTTACAAGTATAACATCAAAGACTGAAAAATAAAAGCTGACGACAGAAAGACACAGGAAGGCCGCGTTCTGCCTCCATGCACCCGTTGTGATTTTGGCTGCAAATGTTGTTGAAAGCGCCAACTTTTTAAACTTTTGGAAAACTACCAATAATTGTACTCACTTAGGTATTTCATTTTAGAAACTCTAATATAGCATTTATTCATTTTGAAGTACATTGTAAAATTTATATTAGGCTTAGCTTTTGGAATAAATTCAAGATTTAGAAGGAATATAGTATATCAACTCATTCGGCCTGATTTAAGACGTGAAACTATACAGCAATTCTTCAGTTTAAATAAAATAGCAATAACCGAGACTAATATCAATAAATAACACTCTACGGTATAAGAAATATGATTTAATATCACGGTTCATAATTTAGAAAATTACGTCGACTATTTCGGTAGCATTTCACCAAATGGAACTCATTAACAACAATCCCATTTCAAATTACGACGGCAATTAACTTTTAATTCGTAAATAAATTTTAACTACAGACGTGGCCTCTTGATGCAACATTTCATGTAGAACAATTATCATGATTCACGGCGCTAGGGGGCGGTCCGCCGGTAAAGAGAGCTATATTGAGTCAAATTAATTCCCTCTATCAACCCTCCTCGGAATCGGCACACGTCACTTGTCTACTCCATTAAGGTAAACAATGGGAGGGAAATTCTGGGAAATTCTGCCGGAAAATTAACGTGTTTTAGAATCTACGGCTCTTATATAACGGATGAACATATTTGGGCTTAAACTTTGTTGTGTGAATGTTTAATTTAGTGATACGTGCAGGGATGTCGAAACATTATTATAAATTAAATAGAGAGTAAAAGCAGAAGCAATCTATTGCATACAAATGAGTCACCGAAATGTTTGTACGCTTATAATTACAAAACAACTTCACCAAATTGGATAATTCTTTCTTTTATGTGTTTGTTATAGTCATGAGAAGGTTTCTATGAAAAAAATAACAAATATTAGAAAAGTGAGTGTGCGAGAACACAGAAGTCTGTGAGACATTTTTTTTGGTACAGTATTGACGGCAAAGAATATGAAGTTTGCCGGGACAGCTAGAAATTAAATAAGCAAAGTTGATAACTATAAAAGCTGATGAGTGACGTTTCGATTTAATAAAATATAATGTACTTTTGATGGTAACAAATGGTTAATGATCCACGGTGTTAATACTGAAAAAGAGTGAGAACGCTTGAACTAAGTCGATATCAAACGGCATCATGGATTAGTCATATTTTAGTAAACGAGGGATCTCAAGTTGTTTTATCTAGACATTCCTCGTTTGATATGCACTATTTCAAAGTTATCAAGAATATTCTGGATAGTCGTTAGTCAGTAAGAAAGTTTGCGGTGATTCCATATACATAGGTCCAACCAAACTTAAGTATAATCCATGCGTTCAAAGGGTTCCAGTACTAATGGTAACCATTTCAGTTGCATCAGTGTCCTACTAATTTAGTAAATTGTCCGGAAATTTTAAAACGAAGATAATTTGGATATGTAATCCTCAGCTGGTCAAAACGATGGCATAAAGCTGAAACTTGAGGTATATAATGATGTCTTAATTTTTATCTCAGAGTAAGTTTAATGCTTAGTAGTATTTACGAGAATATTTCTTTGTCTTCATTTTCAGTAAAAATGTCTGTAGCAACTAAATATTCTCTACTAAATGCTTTAGCTCGAACGAACTCAGAGTAAAATTGCGTTAAATCAACTCTAATTGCATTTCTAACTTCTTCGTGCCAGTCTCGTCTTAATTCTGTTAACGTCCACAAAACACGAGAAGGTATTTAAACAAACTTATATAGTCATATTTTTTATCATATGTTTGTTGTAAACTTGAATTTTAAAGTATTTAATACGACACCTTTTAATGTTCCATGTATTTTTATAAAACAATATTTGACAATCTGATTAATCTTCATCTGATCTGATAATACGAAATCGATGGAAACAATGATTGACCCTTTAATGTTTCAGTTATTTTTTTTGAAAACTCTCTTTACTTTGTTTTTTGAATGGCTTGGTAGTTTGTCATTGATCAATAAGATATTTAGCATCTATACATATAATAAAATCGTAGGAAAGTCAAAACTGTACATTGAATATTTTTTAAAAAGGATACTTGGAGCGTGATCTACAATGGATATCGAAGCCAAGAATATAGTTTTTAAAATTTTTGTCTGTGTGTCTGGTTGTCTGTATGTATGTCCGGGCTAAACTCAAAAAGTACTGCATGGATTTATTTAAAATTTTGCATGAATATCACGAAGAGGTCGGGTCAACATATAGGCTACATATTATCACGCTATCACCTACGGGGGAGGAGCTATTTATAAAGTTTAACGCGGGTAAAACCGCGGGGCACAGCTAGTAATACTATATGGAAACAAAGGCCACCTTTCACAATGTTTCAATTTGTTGGACGTTTTAAAATGTCTGATGTTCCAGTTATTTTTATAAAGGAACCTCTGTTCTTTCTCCTTGATGAATGGTTTAGTAGTTTACTATTCATCAATCACAAATTTTGCATTATACGATATGGACACAATGGTCACCTTTTAATGTTCCAGTTCTTTTTATAAAACATCTTTGTTTAATCGGGTTGGTTCAGTAGCTTTCCATTTATAAATCACATGGCTTCGTTTTTTAAAAAGTCGTAGTTTTAATCTTGGGTGCTGACACAAATTCTACGCGATATTAATCCTATGAGGAAGGTATATGGTAACCGCAAGCTAAAGTTACCATATCAACTACGAGGGGTTTGTTCTACCATTAATAAATAAATATCTGGAGCATACGAGTATCACAAACGCTATCTAGCCCAAACTAAACAAAGCTTGTACTACGGATAGTAGAGAATAGATAGAAATCTATACATATAATAAAATCATAGGAAAGTCAAAATGAACATTTTTTAAAAGGGATACTTGGTTGAGCATGATCTACAATCGACATCGAAGCTAAAAATATATTTTTTTTGAATTTTTGTCTGTTTATCTGTTTGTATGTTCGGGCTGTAGGTACTCAAAAAGTAATGCAGGGATTTACTTCAAATTTTGCATGAATATTACTAAGAGGTCGGGTCAACATATAGGCTACATATTATCACGTTATATATATACCTACGGGGGAGGAGTTGTGACAATTTATAAAATTTAACGCGGGTAAAACCGCGGGGCACAGGTAGTACTTAATATTCTTACGTCTTTTTGTGTATACATATAATATGCACAAACCACCCAGACTCAGACCTAAAGAGTGGATTAGCAAATAAATAGTTAGTTATATTTAGGTATGGTATATAAAAAATATTACATTGGTGAAAATATTACTTACCCGTTCTATCAACCACGTGGAATAGAATTTTACAAAGGTACTGTAGGTACAGCGGCAAGTCAGCAAAACGTTTCATTTCACTCAGATGCAGTGCCCATCGTGCTAGCCAGCCTTCCAGCGTCGTTCTACCAGGAATGTTGATACCACTAGCTTCTGGACCACACACTCTTCTGTAGTACGGTAGCTCTGCATATCTGTGTAAATAGTGACTCAATTTAGTAAGATTGATTGTCAAGTAAAGTCAGGATTTATTTTACCTCCATGTAACCAACATGAGCTAATTTCAATTGTGATTTAGTGAGTATGGGCTGTATGAGTGCCGTGAAAAGTGAGGTGGTCTGGGAAGTGTAAAATATTAAGCAATACGATAATGCACCAGACGGCTCACCGACTCATAGATCAAGTTCCTAATCTATAAATTAAAATAAATAATACGGAGAATGGAAAGTTTATATGTTTGCTATAATTAAAACCCAAAAAACAAAAATTTACAAATGGCATTTTTGGTGCAGAGGAAAGTACTTCTTCTAAATATCGTAAGCTGTATGAAAATTGCCATTACTGTTATTTCTTTTATTATACTTGTTGACCTAATTTCGTAACTACAGCAAACTGTATTTAGGAGAAGTACAGACTGCTGCACCAAAATTGCAAATGCTGTTAGTTTTACTTCTGGGTCACCCGTGCAGTTAAAATTAAGAGATGGTCTTTGCTCATAAAAGACGATAGACGTCAAAAGTAATTTGCTGACCTAGTTCTGTAACTACTGCATACTGTATTTAAGAGAATTACAGAATGCTGCACCAAAATTGCCATTGCTGTTGGTTTTACACCTGGATTACCCGTGCAGTTAAAATTAAGAGACGGTTGTTGCTCATGAAAGAGGATCTAGACGTAAAAAGTAATTTGTTGACCTAATTCTGAAACTACAGCTTACTGTATTTAAAAGAATTACAGAATCATCATCATCATCATTACAGCTTAATAAGTCCACTGCTGGACAAGCCTCCCTCAAGAATCGTCTTGGGGGGGATATGCCAGTCGCCACGCTTGGCAGGCGGGTTGGCGATCGCAGTATGATGGTCATAGTAATCAGAAGGAAGCTGCTGCCCATCCTCTGGTAGATATGCCCTCGGGTCGACTTCTACGCCCCCCACGGGATGAGATGGGGTGATGATATTAATTACAGAATGCTGCACCAAAATTGCCATTGCTGTTGGTTTTACACCTGGATTACCCGTGCAGTTAAAATTAAGAGACGGTTGTTGCTCATGAAAGAGGATCTAGACGTAAAAAGTAATTTGGTGACCTAATTCTGAAACTACAGCATACTGTATTTAAGAGAATTACAGAATGCTGCACGAAGATTGCTTTTGAAGTTAATTTTACCCCTGGGTCATCCGTGCAGTTAAAATTAAGAGATGGTCTTAGCTCATGAAAGAGGGTAGATGTAAAAACTAATTTGCTGACCTAATTCTGTTACTACTTAGTTCCTAAGTCATGAAACTACTGACAGCCTCAAATAAAAATAGCACAGAACTTGGGCTAGCATAAAAATGTGCTAAAATATAAAACAGGAAAACTTAGAACAGTACATGTGACGTCGTAATGAATGTCTGCTGCCAACAATATTTCTTAGCGTACACTCGGCACTATATTTTCCGTTGTTCCAAGGAACTTTATTCAGTCTTTCGTCAACTTATTCACATATACTTGGCTAGTTTCTTTTTTTAAAAGGCAGAATGCTATTTCGTTTAGAAATAAAAGGTGTATGTTGGTTGTATGGGTTACATTTTTTATGGGGAAATAAACCATGGTGTCCAGTTTGTCTGAAAGAAATCTTAGCAGCTGCAAGCGGGCGGGCTTATTGCTGCTGCAATTTTTTCAAGCATCCTAGCTTAAGAACTTTAATCCTCAAGTCGAATATGGTATTATGGAAAGAATATTTTTGCCTAATAGCCTACTGGGTATTTATTTCTCGACATTTTAGAAACCATTTTGACGGGTTCTTAAAACATTATTCACACAACTTAACTATTATTTTAGTATTATTATTGTATACCTTGGTCTTGGCCTTTATTACGAAAGGAGTACCTAAAGACGATTTCGTAATGCAAGTGCGTATCGACAGTATAAACAGCTTAGTACAGTCAAGTTCTAATCAACTTAATATGTTCTCATAATCAAGTTCCCGAACAATTGCCAAGCTGAAGTGGCAGTGGAGAAGCCGACGGCCGCTGGAGCACAAAGGTTCTCAAGTGGCGACCACGAACTGGAAGACGCGGCGTGGACAGACCCCCTACAAGATTGACCGACGATCTTGTGAAGGTCGGTGGAAGTCGCTGGATACGGATAGCGCAAAACCGGCAATTGTGGATAGCTTTGGGGGAGACCTTTGTCCAGCAGTGTGCGTCTTTCGGCTGATGTGATGAACTTAATACTCTTCAAAGCCTCTATAAATTTTGGCTCTTCCACAATGCACTACAGTAAATACGACAGACTCCACGAAAATGTCACTCGTGTTAATATAATGCCAACAAAATTGCATATCACATTACATTTTTGGGCACACTCGTGAAATGTCAGCAGCCGGCTGGCATTTATTTTTATGGGATATCAAAGCACAATATTACGGTTACGGTGCTTATTTGTGCTACGTTATTTCGAGGGTGACCCTCTTTGGGTTTTTTAGAACCACCTATAAACAATATTCGGTACTCGTAGTTCCGAATCTCATTGTACCTACAAAGTTATTATGGAGTATAAAAAAAGCAGCGATATCTGTAGATTTTAGAATTGTGAAAGTATTTTCAAATAACTGTTAATACTTACTTATCGTATGGGCAGTGGTTTACTAGGGTCAGAGTTGTTCAAGTTGCCCAGTAGGCCTGTGACATAGCTTAACGACTGTTGCCTAATGGCAACAACCGGGATCGTCAGCTAAACGTGTTCTCCGAAGCACGGAGACGCTCAGAAATTAAACTACTTTGGCGGTCACCCATATATGGATTAGAGGTTGTACGGGCATAAGATAATTTGTAGGGTCAAATTAACCAACGCTCGCACGTAACCTACTCCTTACTGTGTACCACTCGTAATAGTCCTACCACCCTAGCCTAACCATATGTACTGATAACATATAATTATATAGATAGGTACGGGAAGCCTGTTGCCAGGAGACCTAAGGCAACAGACGGAAACTATGAAGGAAGCAGGGGTGTGTACGTAGTGCAATGTACACAGGAGAGAGGGTTTTCTCACTGCCGGTCAAGCAGGCTCACAAGACCGATCGTACTGACGGCTAAAGGTGTCTTGGCCGCAGTGAGAGGTGGTGACAGGGTAATGAGTCAGAGGTTGAGACTGTTGGAGACTGTTCTAGAGGTAGCATGTATAACCGCTAATAATGAGGTCCTGGGTCCAAATCCTGGATCGGTTCAAAACTGACATGGAGACTTTTCTGTTAATAAAATCAGTACCTATCGAATAAAGCCGTCGGTCATGTATCTGACCTCTTTCCGGTCGTGTCCCTAGTCGGCCTGTTCGATCATAAAAGTGATGGAATAGGAAGTGCCAGTATAATATGTCCCGCGCAGATGGCTAGTCTCCATTGAGACTGGCCGCGGTTACCAAAATTCGACCAGGAGGACATTATAGTAAGTACAATGGTTGAGTAAGTTAAATAATGTTTTGAACGCTATATTTTGTCTGCCAGTGAGAATAAGCCGAGCTTTATTTTGTCGCCTGGTACCCATAGTACAAGCTTTGCTTAGTTTGGGGCTAGAAAGATCTGTGTGACATTGTCCCTAGATATTATTATTATTGAAATAACTTTTCTGAATGGCGATTTTCTGCCAGGTAGCTGAGTATTGTTCGAGATAAGTCCAGCTTTCTTGAGTCGAAATACTTCTCTAAAAGTAAATTTGACCGAAGGAAGGTTGATGATTCAAAGGCTAAAGTATATTTCAAAGGCTAAAATATAAAGTATGCAAATCCTATTAATAACGTGAAAGTTTGTAAGTATGGATGGATGGATGTTTGTCACTCTTTCACGTAAAAACTACTGAATGGATTTTAATGAAACTTTACAATAAAATAGCTTATACATCAGAATAACAAGCTACAATTTATAAAGATATTGGGTGAATTGTCCAAAATATGATGAACAGTGTCAAGTAAGAAAAAAAGAATCTACCATCTGCGAACTATCCGGCACGCACTGTTAAAACCGCTAGAGGTACACATCCTACAAATATTATAAATGCGAAAGTTGGTTAGTATTGATGTATGGATGCATGTTTGTTACTTTATTATGCCAAAACTACTTTAACGCGGGTGAAACCGCGGGGCCTAGCTAGTCCTTTATATAACTTAAACTTGATTTCACATTGATATTTATGACTTACTATTTAGCTTGATCAACTAGACAGTCAATTTTATACAAACACGTTTTAGGATCACCATTCATATTGGTAGTTCTAATCGACCATCCAAATGGACTGCACGTGTGGCACAGCAGTTAAGACCGCCGCCTCCCCAATTCGTATCCCGGGATCGATTCCCGTGCAGGACAACGATTTGTGTGACCCGTAAGTAGTTGTATTGAGTTTGGATGTTCTTTGTGTCTGAACGAGGCCGTAGACTTAAAAAAAATGCTTTAACGAATTTATAAAAGATTTTAAGATATCTTTTATTAATTCGTTTATAAATACTGCCTTATATTTGACCAGATTGACGAGTTCACTTACTTGGAGGGCAACGGATTGATGAATTGTTCGATAAACTCTGTCTTCACTTCAAGCAGTATGTGGAATTCCGATGAGTTTGGAGACCAGTCTGCGAAATGCGCCAGCCTCTGTAAATAACAGCGTGAAACGGCTTTAATTATTCTCTTTCGTTAGTTATGTGAGGTTAAAATGACTTAATGCACAGTTTTGGAAGATTAATTTGTTATATTTGCCTTCTCTCGGGATATTTGCTCTGTAAAGGATCTCGCCCTTTATCAATGTTGACTTCTCTTTCAAAGGCTTTTAATGTTGAGCATTAAAATTTAATTTAATATTTAAAAAAAATAAATTTTTATTTTTATTTTGGAAAGGGTTAATTTTACATAACAGTTGCCTCTGCCTACCCTCTGGGAAACAGGCGAGAGTCTATGTATGTATGTATCAACTCTATCAGAATGCGGCATATAAGGTACCGATGCCGTTTTATTTTGGAAAGTACCTACATATTAATAAGATAATAACACTATTAAGTTGGAAATGGGACTTTTAATGACAATAATTGTCTTGGGAAATAAACAAATGTTGGGTATATCGAGGCCAATAGCGTCAGTTAATATGATCTAGATACAACGTTGGTAAACAGATTTATCAAGATAAAAATTACTTGATGGTAGCTATCGTCTAATGGGAATTTCCACCGTATAATATAGGTTATGATACTCCATCTCCCACTAGAGAATTATTTGTATCTTTTGAAGAAGTCACTCATCATCATACTAGCCGAAAGATATCCATTGCAATGCAAACTAAATACACTTGGAATACGTGGCAATATCCTACAGTTAATAGAATCTTATTTAAGAAACCGCACACAGTATACAGAAATAGCAAGAATAAATCCTAGTACAAAAAAGGAGGAAATATACCGATCGGACCCACGTAAAATGTTATACGGCGTTCCTCAAGGTGGCATTATTGGACCGCTTATGTTCATACTGTATATAAATGACTTACCTAGAGCAACATCACATCCGACATCTCTATTCGCAGACGACAGTACAGTCACTATTAAACTCAATAATGATATAGATACTTATGAAAACGACATTAATAACTCCCTTAATTCAATTGTTGACTGGTTAAATTCCAATAACTTACATATTAACATTAAGAAAACGCTTCTAATGCAGTTCAGTCAGCGAACCCCTAAAATAGAGAATATTAATATTAAAATCAACAGCCAGCCCCTACAGGACATAGACGCCACTAAATTTCTGGGGTTAACGGTAGATCGTAACTTAGCATGGAAGCAGCACATCGAACAACTATACAAAAAAGTCAGTACATCCGTTTATGCACTCTATGAATTAGCTCAAACAGTAAAGATATCACGGATTAGTAGCGTCCGTGCTTAGATATGGCATCATCTTTTGGGGCAACTCAACTCACAAACTAATAATTTTCAGAGCACAAAAGCGTTGCATACGAGCAATGTTTTCTTTAAAAAATACTGACAGTTGTGGGCCCTATTTTAAAAAATACAAAATACTAACCCTGCCTAGCTTATATATATACGAAGTGGCCGTCTTTGTCAAACTAAACTTGAACTTATTTAAAAATGCTTCCGAATCCTCTCACCGACAGCAAAGAGATAAAGGACGTTTGTTATTGCGTAAAGCAAATACTACCTTAATGCACAATAGTGTATTCTGTATGGGCCCAAAAATTTTCAACAAACTGCCAATATGTATCAGAGAGACAAAAGTGACTATTTTTAAACTAAGATTAAGAAACCTGCTCATTGAAAAATGTTACTATAATGTCACGGATTTTCTAAAAGATAAATTTTAATTGACTGTATTTTTTTTCCTTTTATTACATTTTAAATTTTGACATTCCTACATCTATTCTGAATATTATCAACTTTTATTTTTTTATCTTTTACGAACTTTATGACATTATGGGTTAGAATTATTAGCATGTTTGATTTTGACATTTGACATTATGTATTATTAATATTATATCCGATTTTAATATTAAAATTATCAATAGCATATTTAATTTTTATATAAAGGATTATAAATAGCATCTTGAAAATATTAAAAAAAATACTTGTAACCTGTACTTAAGCAACATTTGCACACCCCGACGGAGTTATAATTCAGCGGACTTCACGTATTTATTACACCACCCATTGTAACCTGATTTATGCAAATAAATTTGATTTGATTTGATTTGATTTGATTGCTGGACAACCGGGAACCTTGTAAGCTAACCTCAACTTGTGGAAGGTTGCCCACGCTCAGTACACCGTTTTGAGGTCACCACTCACGTTATTCGACGGCTGACGGCTTCTGGGGCAGAAAGATTCTCGAATCCTTCTCGAAGCCGTCGGTTCTACGGCCTATGTGCCCCGACTAATGCCACTTGGATTTGGACATTCTCCGGACTATGTCGGTTAGTTTTGTTTAATAGATCTTATGAAACGAATTGAGGATTACATTGATTAAACTTGACATTTTACGAAAATATATAATATTTCCCATTCGTTTGGGAGCTCGGATGTGAGAATTAGACAAACACATATACATATTATAGGATTCAAACTTACAAGATCTTTCTTTTCTTGAAATTTAGTTCAAATTAGGTGTTTTCAGGTTAACTATACAGATGATTAATAAAGTTATAATATAAATTGTAAATGTTTTGATACCTTCCTACCTCGAAGAACTGGTCGAAGTCTTGGTCGCAGATGACGTCATCTCGGTCGTGGTCCAGCAGCTCTGTGAAGAATAGCGTCATCTTGTCTGTTTGTATGGAGCTGAGCTGGGCGAGGGGCTGCTCGTCTTCTAAGTCTAAGCATTCCAGGTCTTCGCTGCATCGGTTCACCCATGTTGCTGTTAGAGAAAAAAACCTTTAATAATATATAGGCGGTCAGTATATAGGTAGGGGACCGTTTCGGACCCTCCAAATTAATGAGATCGCCTAAGTTTTACAGCTGGTTTAATTACTGAGCATTGATATGATTCAGACGGCACGTATACGCTGTCACATATACAACGTGTAACAGAAATAGTGGACGTAACTTAAGAACATGTAGGGTCACTTTAAGCCTATCTATACACGAAGTTACACGTTATATATGCTGTCGGTTTCAGCTGTAGTCTTTTGACCAGTAACACATTAATCGTAGGTTAGTCTATGTTAGTAGACTCTCATACATCAACGACTTTTTAGCTATCCAGTAAGCCTACGACAGTCTTATGGCAGATAATTTGAAGCTACCTACATTAACGGTTAACGGTTAAAGACATTTATTTCTCAAACACAGAATATACATTCACTTACATCGAGAAATACAGGTAAACGAAATAACATAAAATAATCTATTGCATGGAACGAGATACAAAACGGCGTAACTTAGTATTAGTATCGTTAGTGATAGGTACATAAAACTTAGAAAGTAAAAATAATGACGTGTTACTACACGTAATTATTTTAGACAAATAGGATAAGTAGTTAAGTATGTTTTTTACAATTTTTTTTTTGTTAATGTAGGTAAGTATTTAAATATAATGGCAGGCGGCTAATAAGTACAGAGTCCATATTAAGTATTGAAACGCAATGGCAATAATCCTTTACTTTTGATAGCAATTGATAGAAATTGACTTGTTTAGTATATTGAGATATGATACGATTTGGAAAAAGCAATTTTAATATAATTGAAATAATGTAATTTTACGAGTTGCTTTTGGAAAAATGAATTTTAATTTTCCTTTAAATAGATGGTAGGATTTTATCTCCTTGATATCTTTTGGCAATGTGTTGTATATTTTTGCACCTTCATGTCTGATACTTGTACTACCATAACAAGTTCGCGGTTTAAGTAAACAGATATTGTTGGCGTTTCTTAATTGTCGAGTTTGAAATTGTGATTTTTTTGTGAATACTATTTGGGAGTGTGTGTTTTTTGTCAGTATTTTTCTTATTAGTAAACAGGTATGGAATTTGTACAATTGAGCAAGTGTCATTAATTTAGTTTTTTCATAGACTGTTGTTGTTGGTGTAAAATAATCAAGATGGAAGAGTAATTTAATGATTTTATTTTGACTGCATTGTAGATGTTTTAGATTGGTTTTAGCGGCCGAGCCCCATACTTCGATTAAGTAAGTTATATGCGACTTAATGAGGGAATTGTATATTATATATCTAACAGATTTTGGAAAGCAACGAACAGTTCCTCGTAGTATTCCCATCAATGAAGAAAGTTTTGAGTGAATTTTTTCTAGGTGTGGTTTCCACGTTAGGTAGGTATCTAAAATGAGGCCAAGATATTTTTCACAGTCGACTTTAGTTAGTGGTTCATTATTTATGTGTAAGAGATGAGAATTTGAAACTATTTTATTTTTCGCTTTAAATATCATATAATTAGTCTTAGCCACATTTATGGTTGGCAAGTTATATTGAAACCAGGTATGCAATATATTTAGGTCATTTTGGGCTTGTGTTGAGATAGTTTCGATATCAGATCCAAAATAAAAAAGACAGGTGTCATCGGCATATAAGGTTACGTCGGCAGCAATACCTAGGTCTTTTATATTATTGATATAGATTAGAAATAATAATGGTCCAAGAATTGAACCTTGGGGCACGCCGTAAGTTATTTTTTCAGGCGTACTACACACTTCTCCTATTTTAACTACCTGGTATCTGTTAGAAAGATATGACTTTATGATTTCGTGTGCAGATTCAGTAATACCAATATCAAAAAGTTTCTGCAGTAGAAGTTTGTGGCTGATAGTATCAAAAGCCTTTTTTAAATCTATAAATATTGCAAGAGCTATTTTTTTATTGTCTATTTTACATTTTAGGTTGGTTGTGAGGTCTATGCACGCAGATAATGTATTTGATTTCGGGCGAAAACCATACTGCTTTTCGTAAAGGATATTATTACAGCTCAGGAATTTGTCTAAACGATTAAAGATAATTTTCTCAAATACTTTAGATATAACTGGTAACACCGAAATGGGGCGGTAGTTACCCGGATCTGTAGTTTTGCCCGACTTTAATATAGGACTCACTTTAGCTCTTTTGAGACAGTCTGGAAAATACCCATTTTCAAGGCATTCGTTAATACAGGTTGTTAATTTGTCAAGTATGAAATGTTTAGCACCCTTCAGAACTTTAGGGGATATTCCATCGAGACCAGTTGTTGTGTTTGATTTAAGGTGGTCTATTATCCTACTAACTTCTTGACTCGTGGCGGGAGTAAATTTTGATAGCTTTGTTGTATTCAAATTTAAATTAGTTTTATTACTATACAATTGCCCGTACGTTTCAATATCGTGGTATTGCATAGGAATTTTATTTGCTAGAGATAAACCTATATTAGCGAAGAATGTGTTAAAACAGTTGCAAATATCAGATATTTCAGAGAAACTACCAGATACTGTTTCAAGTTTAGATGGAACAATTGATTTTTTTGCTTTATTATTGCTCAATGAGTTAATTAATTGCCACATTTTGAGTGGTTTTCTTTCGCAATTCTTAAAAGCTTTTTGGTAGTAACTACTTTTCGCGTCCTGAATTTTGTATCGGACTTCTTTTCTTGCCTGTGACAGTTCCAACTCAATGTGGTTTTTCAGTTCCTCGTCTTCGGTGGATGCTGTCTCGATTCGCGTTCGTAAGATAAGGTTTCTATTATTTATTGCATCGATAATGTTCTTGTCGATCCAGTCTGATTTGGGTGGATTTTGTATTTTAGTCTTATAAATTCTGCTTTCATTTATTGCATTTATCAATGCTTCTTCAAACTGATCGTATTTCAAATATTTATCTTGAGAAAAATTGTTTTCTATCGTCTTGTACAGCCTTTGATAATCTATGGTAACGTACTTTATTTTTTTCTTCTTGTCTGGTTTATATTTATGTATTTCTAAGTATAAATGTTTGTGGTCAGACATAGCTGAATTCACAATAGCTAGATGGAACTTATTGTTCTTGAGATTGGTTGTAACGTGATCAAGGATTGTTTTAGTGCTCGATGTCTCTCTGGTACAGTAGGTAGTATTTATCTTATTCAGTATATGAAATCCATTTTCTTGAATAGTTCGTTTATAAGTGGTAGTTGATTGGGTTTTCTTCAGTAAATTGTAGTTAAAGTCTCCAAATATAACTGCTCGTTTTCGTTTTTGTAGTTGTAATGAGTAGGATTCAAGAAAATTTTCAGAGATCGTTCTCTCAGGTTTGTAGATAGCGCCTATATCTAGGGAAAACTTTTTAAGGTGGATCCATAAAAAATGGTTGTCGTCTTCACATAAATCTTCAACAAAGTTGTGCTGAAGACTATCGTGCACATAAATCGAGACACCTCCTCCCCTTCCATCGCTTCGGTAGTTAAAGTAGTGTGTATAGTTTTGCAGAGAGAGACTCTCAGCTTCATTTTCACTCTTAATCCATGTCTCACTCAGTATTATTAAGTGTAAAGTACTTTGTATAGATTTTATTACGCATCTTAATTCATCCAGCTTGCCTGGGCTCACTATACTGCGAACATTGGCATACAAACATTTTAATGATTTGTTGTTGTTTACAACATTAGAATGTGTATCTAATACTTGGTATGTGACATAAGTTCCTGATGGAGTATGTTTACTATCAGGTTCTATTTGGCTTAGTTTTTTGAAACAGTGTTTATAATTTTAGGTACACCTTTAATGTATTTGATAGTCAGGTTTAGTTCGCCCTCCTCTTTCCTTTTATATAATTCAGCTCGTAACTTTACGATTTCTTCCTTCTGGATAGGTGTTTGGTCACTATAACATTTGATATGCTTCAACTCTTTTGAAATAAGATTTTGGCTACGCAGTATTGCTTTAGCCGTATCTGAAGTAGCAAAACAAACTTTTATCGGGCGGGATTTATTACTATTGTATTTACCCAAGCGGAAACATTTCACAGGTTCAGCACAGTTGGGATCGGATAGCCTAATAATTTTTGTAACTTCTTGCTTGTCATGTCTGATTCTTTCGGAAGACATTTTAGAGTTAATCTCTTGTACTCCAGATATTACAATATTTTTTCCCTTTGGAAACGTTCATGAATTTCAGCAATTATCTTATTATTTGCAGGGCTTTCAGTGGATTGAGTGGTGTAGTTGTTAGGATCCTTGAATTGTTTAAATTATCTTGAATTTATCTGCAATAAGACTGAATTTTCAATGTATATCCACCAAAAAACAACGGGCTTCAAGGATAGGCATTATATCATCCCATATCATCAGCCTGATATCGTCTACTGCTGGACATGCCCATGTCCAAAGGCTCCTAGAATGTTGCCATTTGGAGGGGTTTTGCCTTCATCACTGCTTGGCAATCGACTTGGCGACCGTAGTTAAGTGGTAGCTTATACACAGGTGGCGCTGCTGCCCGCTTCTTTACGACACCCACAGGATGGTATGGGGTGGCTCTATTATTCTCTCTGAGCCGGAAACCGCTCGGCTCGGCGAGAATAGAAGACGAGCTGAATTAGATGTAAGGCGTTAAGTTTTTATTACAAGACCACGTTCAGCCTACATAATATTTACATAATCGGTATCGTGTTATGACGCCGCCGCTGTGCACGTACTATAGCGAAAATAACCTACTGAAGCCACTTGAGGGCACATAAGAAAGAGACCAGCTATACCCCTAAGTGAGGGAAAGAAGCGGAAAATGTTGTGTAGTCGCTGTGGAAAATCAGTGTTACCCACTTGCTAGCTATTTGCAATAACGTTGGAAAAGCAATATCTAAAATATATCTTTATTTAAAATCACATGATTAGATAATGAGATTTACAAACGACGGGACGGGGTTCCTGTTTTCTTATTAATATAATCTAAAAATATTTTACTTAGATCTTGCTCAGTATTCAGAAATAAAAATTGGATTTGGGGTTTCCAATATTTTATTTTTGAAAAACTCCTTCATAACTATGATTGTAAAATTTGTTTCTCAAGTTTGAACTATATTCAACAACAACTTCGAGTTTCATTTCTAAAAACAACTTAAATAGTAACTAAGTTTAGCTACATTAGGAGTTTAATTTCAAATAACAACTATTAAATAAACCTAAAAAGTCTTCAAAAAAAGTTCTGGATATCACTGAGATTATTTCTAAAAACAACTATAAAATCAACCAATAAAGATCTAATGTTCCGCTACAATGTAAGTGTAATTTCTAAAAACAACTACAATATATCTAAAAAGGTCTATGAACTAATGTTCAACTACAATCTGAGTTTGATATCTAAAATCAACATAAAAAGGTCGACCTACAAACCATTTATGAGTCTGTCGCAGTGTCGTCAAAGAAAATCAAACAAAATAAACCTACATTGTTCTGTTTATCTGCTGACATCATTAATTGAATTAAAACTTATAGAGATTAATTGAACAAAGGCATTAACAAAATAAACTCATCTATTGAATAGGGATCGAAAGCTATATCAATAGCTATTTGTTCCGATAGTTTATCCCAAAGTTAACCCCGTCAGACATAAAACAAAGTTTGCCGGCATGAGTATAGACAATGGATTTGAATAGGAACAGACAGTAAATTGAGGTTAATTAATATCCTGTGATATATTTCACGTATATATCCGAAATATGGAATATATACGAGTAGAAGAGGTCGACTCAATTTATCAATATTCTGAAATAAGCACATATGCAAGGAAATTGCCTGAAACAAATCGCGTCTAGAAATATGGCCGCCATTTGTAAAATCATGTGAAAATATGAATAAGTAATTAATGTATTTCATTTCGATGTGCAATGAAGATTTTTAAATAAAATTAAAAAGGTTTTTATTCACGTAGACTTTAAAAAAGCGCTTGTAAATAGTCAGAACATGTTTGTAGTAATATAGTTGTATACATTATTATTTCTAGTAACATAGATATTTAGGTACACATTGTATGAAACATTTATAAAATTTATTTTATTATAGCAATGATATTTAGCTAGCTCGTATCAAGTTATTGTCAAGAGATTATGTTTAATTATCTAGTTTAAGTCTAATATTTTTACTACATATTGTCAATGGTTCTGTCTATATTAAGGTATTATTATTATGACGGACCTTGTGTTAATAACGACGGTCGCGCTTTAATGCTACCACCGGATCCAATGCACCCCAACTGAGAAGACCCAGCGAAACAAATTTACTTACAAGTTTAGCAACTCATTTATGAATTTCATGTTTTTTGTACAATGTCTTTTGTACAAGAATCTCCACAATGGCCGGTCTTGTACTACCCACATCCAGCGGGATCACCACGACATAACCAAAATATAGATAACCCAATAGCTCCGACCGCAACTCGTCTAATCACCGCAAGCAGAAGCTGTTCATGATTATGATGTGCGGTCACATACCGATATACAAACAATATTGAACTTGTACGTGTTATTTACATACTAAGTAGTATATTATTCTTTACGCATTAGACTAAGGTATCACATCAGTAAAGCTGTTTACAAAGGTATACAAATGTATATATAATCCCTAGCAATTAATTTGGGACTCAATCGACTTTTAAGCGGCTGTAGATGTCTGTAAGGGTGTGTTTAAGAGTGATTTACCTCACATAATTTCCTGTATTCGGGCTGGCTACTTAAGAATTCATGTTTGGATAATGCCTGTGACAGGGATGCCGAGATAATTATACAACGTGTAAAATAAATAAAGTGGAACACTTAACCCTTTTGTTGCGTAGATATAAAAACTTGAGCGGTGTCAAGGGACACCCGGATGGAACGAAGTTATTTCTTATTATTTATTAAGAACAAAAAACCTGTATACACTCAACAAAAATAATCGTCGCGACACCACACTGTTCAATGCGAAATAGAAATGAAAATATCTGGCTTGCTTTCTATAAGAGAGAGAGAGAGAGAAGAGAGAGAGAAAAAGAGAGAGAGAGACAGACAGACAGAGAAACATGCGCACGCCGCACAGCTGCAAAAAGTGTTGTGACCACTTTTCGTGAGAATTTTTTCCGTCTAGCCCCCTTTCACAACGCGCGATAAGGAACTTCG
This sequence comes from Pseudoips prasinana, assembly GCA_951640165.1. Lineage (NCBI taxonomy): Eukaryota > Metazoa > Arthropoda > Insecta > Lepidoptera > Nolidae > Pseudoips > Pseudoips prasinana. The sequence continues at coordinate 16,158,282 of OX621253.1, forward strand.
TTCCAAAAAAGTGGCCTGTTTGTACCAAGCCCGTCGGCTGATCACAAGTTTGTATGACAAGAGACTTGAGGCGACCCTTTTTCCCGATGTTTTACAATCTATTCAGTTCTTAGGTATATTGAGTTGCATAGCCTAGAATTCAGGGCGCTGCCGTATCGAAGATGTTGTTTATTGTATCGCATTCTAAAATTGTTCTTCTGTCATCTTGCGTGATTAATATTCAAAAACATTTGCAACAAGTTTTCACTACGATAATGACCACAAAATCTGGGAAAAACAGTTGATCCTATCTCTTGGGTGGATAAACCACGTGTAAAACTGGAAACTGGTTTTGAATATTTTAGAATATTAAACTCGCAAAATGTCCGAAGCAACTTCTATCTATAATATTATATTGTGTAAAACATGTAAGAGATATCTGCGCGCTGAATTCTCGGCATTAACACACACTAACATTCAGTAAAAATGTAGTAAAATACTTTTAAACTTTGTATTATTATTTTTCAATTATATTGGCAAACTGAACAAAAAAACTAAATTAAATTCACCGTTATCATTGTAGCGTAGGTACCAGACGCTACAATGACGGACTTTTTGAGCGAAGTGTACATTTTGAGTTTAACCATTCAGTTTACTAAAACGAGTGAAATCGCGTAACATAATATATACAGCAAAAATACACAGTCCAATTGGGAACTTCCTGCTTTTTTAGTCGGTTCAAAATAAGTATATTTTATTCTCATGTTGATATGAATTACCAAAACTCCTTTATTCACAAGATGGTGTGCTGTGCTGTGTTATAGGTATAATAACTTTTCACTATTTACGTGACACGTTGTTTATGTAGGCCCATTATAAAGGTACCATGAATAGAAATCTTGATTACGCTCACCTATTCTATCGTGGATAGTTAGATCCATATTACATACATTTACCGTCTCACAGTTCACATAAATAAAGTCCAGAATATCCTTTCACACTTGACATTGGCTAACTGACTTTATTCAGGGCAGTTGAAAGAAAATGGCCCTTTAAGTAGCTGTGAATAGTATCAACAAAAGCTTCTTTCTTCCAGAAAAGGAATTGTTGAAAGAAATGTGGAATTTCTTTGGTATCATAGCATATATCATTTTCCTTACCTAGACGTAACAAAAACTAACTAGAACATGTATAAGTTGTGAGCACCACACAATTTCCTGATTTCGGGTTGGCTACTTAAGAATTTATGTTTGAATAATGACTGTGACGGGGATGCCGAGATAATTATACACTGTGTAAAATAAATAATGTGGAACAAATAACCCTTTTGTTGCGATCGTACTAAAATATGACGATGAAGACGCTGTTGTTACTATTTAGTCTGGAAGAGATAGAATCCGTTTGATATTTGTATTAACTTGCTAAGCCATCAGTTGGCGATAGACATAAAAAAGTGGCCTGTTTGTACCAAGTCCGTCGGCTGATCACAAGTTTGTATGACAAGCGACTTGAAGCGACCCTTTTGCCGATGTTTTACAATCTATTTAGTTCTTAGATATATTGAGCTGCATAGCCCAAAATTCAGGGCGCTGCCGTATCGAACATTTTGTTTATTGTATCAAATTCTAAAATTGTTCTTCGGTCATCTTGTGTGATTAATATTCAAAAACATTCGCAACAAGTTTTCACTACGATAATAACCACAAAATCTGGGAAAAACAGTTGATCCTATCTCTTGGGTGGATAAACCACGTGTAAAACTGGAAACTGGTTTTGAATATGTTAGAATATTAAACTCGCAAAATGTCCGAAGCAACTGCTACCTATAATATTATATTGTGTAAAACATGTAAGAGATAGCTGCGCGCTGAATTAACACACACTAACATTCAGTCAAAATGTAGTAAAATACTTTTAAACTTTGTATTATTATTTTTAAATTATATTGACGATTGATTAAAAAAACTTAAAAAACTAAATTCAATTCACCGTTATCATTGTAGCGTAGCTACCAGACGCTACAATGACGGACTTTTTGAGCAAGAGAAGTGTACCTACATTTTGAGTTTAACCATTCAGTTTACTAAAACCAGTGAAATCGCGTAACATATTATATACAGCAAAAATACACACAATTGGGAACTTCCTGCTTTTTTAGTCGGTTCAAAATAAGTATATTTTATTCTCATGTTGATATGAATTACCAAAACTCCTTTATTCACAAGATGGTGTGCTATGCTGTGTTATAGGTATAATAACTTTTCACTATTTACGTGACACGTTGTTTATGTAGGCCCATTATAAAGGTACCATGAATAGAAATCTTGATTACGCTCACCTATTCTATCGTGGTTAGTTAGATCCATATTACATACATTTACCGTCACACAGTTCACATAAATAAAGTCCAGAATATCCTTTCACACTTGACATTGGATAACTGACTTTATTCAGGGCAGTTGAAAGTAAATGGCCCTTTAAGTAGCTGTGAATAATATCAACAAAACAACAATTCCTTTTCTTCCAGAAAAAGAATTGTTGAAAGAATTGTGGAATTTCTTTGGTATCATAGCATATATCATTTTCTTTACCTAGACGTAACAAAAACTAACTAGAACATGTATAAATTGTGGGTGCTCACAACTTATACATGTTCTAAAACTACAGAACAAAAATATTATACTACACTCTTACTCTTACTTATTTCTTATATTATAATATCCTGGGATATTAATCACACATGGTCATCTGATACCAAACAGAGCAGAGCTTGTACTATGGAAACCATATAACTTATCAGTTATCTGGTTTCCATAGTATAAGATAAGTAAGCTAAATAGAATACGTAGTATATCTACTATATAAAGTACATTTTTGTAAATAAATACTTATGTATATAGACAATTACCCAAACTCAGGACAAGCAGACATGTTTATGCACACAAATATTTGTCCTGGGTGGCAATCGAACCACGACCAGCGGCGTGATATATTGTTGCTGAATGTACATAATATATCATTGTTATGTAAAGCAGTTTAGACAGTCGCTACGCCACTTCGTGTCCCGGGTTCGAATGCCGCGCGGGACAGCTATGTGTGTCAATATTTCATTACTTCCTTTAAATCGCAGTCTCCACCACAATAATCGGAAATACTGTCCGGTTTTTGGTGGATATCGGAAAGCGAATTTACTGCGTTTTCCGTTGTGGCTTCATACATGTTCAAGGTATGCAATTCGCGGTATCATAAACGGAAGAGTATATACCGTAGAAAATAGAAATGTTTATTTGAAAACTAAGGGTATGTAAGAATAAGTCAAATATCAGGATAGTATTTTTAAATTTGCAAGTTTTCATAATCTATGATTATATAATATGGATTTTATTGGGTTTTTTTTGTATCTGAGATAAATGCTCGTGTATCTATTACTATCAAAACGCAAAGAAATTACGAATCACTCAATATTCATACAAAATGTTTGATCATTAATCAATCTTTAGAATTAAACAAATCACATCATACTGAATGATCGATCAAAGATTTAATAGAAGGAACGTATTTTTTTGCCGTATAGTGAAAAATTAAATAAAACTTCCTGTTTCTAAGTGATTTCCTTGCTTTTATTTGTTATGTGCAAAAATACGAAGAAAAAAAACAGTCACCAACAAAAAAAAATACTACATGTACAACTTTAATTCGACATTTGAAATTAAAGTTTACCTTTTCACGGAAAATTGTGTCAAACGTAAAAATATAGCAGAATTTAATTTCGATTCGTAGCAACTTCTACAAAATCTAAGCACGTAGTAATGCTACGGCATTGGTTCCAAAGTGCTGATGCTACGCGAGCTTCGAACTGACCTCTTCCAAAACTCGCCTACTGAGCTAGTCACGTTAATTTAAAAATTATTTAATTAAATCCAGATTCTACACAAAAAACCGGCCATGAGTCGGACTCATCCATGAAGGGTTCCGTAGCAGCAAGTGTTTCAGTTGATTAAATGAAAGGTAAATTGCGGTTTACGATTTATGGCGTATTAAAAAAAACTACTAACTAGATCTCGTTCAAACTAATTTTTGGTGGAAGTTTGCATGGTAATGTACATCATATATCTTTTTAGGAGGGGGTCACTGATTTTACCACTTTGAAAGTGTCTTGAAAGTGGCAAACTATTCAGTTTAGAAAAAAATGATATCAGAAACCTCAATATCATTTTTGAAGACCTATCCATAGATACCCCACATGTATGGGTACGATGAAAAACAATTTTGAGTTTCAGTTCGATGTATGGGGAACCCCCAAAATTATTGTTCTTTTTCTATTCTTGTGTGAAAATCTTAATGCGGTTCACAGAATACATCTACTTACCAAGTTTCAACAGTACAGCTCTTATAGTTTCGGAAAAAAGTGGCTGTGACATACGGACGGACAGACAGACATGACGAATCTATAAGGGTTCTGTTTTTTGCTATTTGGCCACGGAACCCTAAAAAGTAATTATAAATTTGACGGTTACGCATGTTTAGAGGCATTTAAGTTCCCAAACGGTTGAACAGATTTAGATACGATATTTTAAACTACGGTATTTTAATCCCTGTGGCAGAAAAGTTCTCGAGTTGCGTCCACGAATCGAATAACTCAGCGTAGACAGGCCCCCTACAAGGTGGACAGACGATATTGTAAAGCTTGCGGGATCACGATGGATGTGGGTAGCATAAGACCGACCATTGTGGAGATCCTCTGGATTGGAAGAGCCCTTTGTCCAGAAGTAGACAACCCAGCAGTGGGTTCTTTGGGTTGATATGATGATGGAACATAGTAAATGGAACACAGTAAATTTATTGAAATATTAAACCCAAACTAATGTTTCACAAGAATAAGTCTTAAACCATGTTTAGAAAATTATAAAACCACAATTTCTTATGCATTTTCATAGTGTTATTATGGAGGACCAGTTCAGAACACAGTTTTTATTATGGTACACAGTATATTAAATGGAAAATTTAACCTAAAGTAGGTAATTTTACACTAGAATCAGTCTTAAACCATATGTAGAAAATTATAAAAGCACTATTTATTTTACTTCTTGTTTTCAGCCGGCTGAAGTAACTACGAGTATGTCGCTCTGATCTCTAACCTCCTTGCGCACCTTGATAATGAAGGTTTTTGAAACCACCAGTAAGAAAAGAGAAAGAAATAGGCTACGGCTTAAAAAATCTTCGTTTCATCTCAATCTCAGTTTTGTGTTCGGTGGGTTGCTAAAATTTATTTTGGTGTGTTAGCATACACTAATTTACTGCTTCACAGTAATTGAAATGTTAACATTTCTTTAATTCAGATTAGTTCACGTAAACTAACTGAACATAAAATATTGAAAAGAGCGACGCTTATTATCGATTTATGTGATCATTGTAGGCACAAGAACTCAGACTAAGTGGGTCCGAGCTAATATTTAGGTAATCGACGGTATAGTGTAGTGAAACTTATTACAATTTCAGGTCTCGATACGTATTGAATAACTGAAAACTTTCCACCTCCGAAAACGATAAAATATGTTTCTTCTTAATAGATCTAACGTTAATAAGGGTAAATTTTGATTCCGCAACGTCCCCATGACCTAGAAACAAAATTAAAATAAAATCTAGTCTAAGTTTATAAGAAAGAAAACCAAGTATTCAACTAACATATTCATTAACATATTAAGTTTCATCTCCTTTATTATGGATTTCGCGGTATTCCGTAATAATTGTCGGACTGTGGGGATTCATAAATGAAGAATGGTCCGTGAAGGACTTAAACACGTTATGGGTATTATACTGGTGCATATAATTTGAATTATTTATATTTGTATGACTCTCCTGGACTGAAAAAGTAACAAATGACGAAATCTTAAGTAGAGTGCAAGAGGAACGGCAAATATTAAAAGTTTATTTAAATTAATTGTTGTAAACGTAGCTTAAACTTTACTAAAATAACTATAAAAAATGTATGTCGTGTTCACTAGTTTAGGGCGTATAAACATTATTTTAATTTATGTGAGTTCCAATTTGTTTTTTAATTATATTGTCCGGTGTGGGACTCAAGTAAAAATATGTGCGCGGCAGTTCTTGGGGACAGCCGATAGAAAAAAAAAAATGTAGTTTTTATATACCTAATCTAAATAATCTACAATGTGAAAGTTGACAAAAACATCACATTGACATATAGTCTCTGTATATGTGTTCTGTGTGTATACGTACCTACATAGCTCCGTTCGTTATTAGTATACATTATATATAATGTATACTAATAATACATGTAGGCCATGGGAAACGTGCGGTGACGGTGACGGGAGTTTCAGTCTTTTTGTTCACCCAAAAAGTGCTCAACGAGCATAAAGAAGTTTTCACATCAAAAACAAAAAATAATGCCGCGCATTGTTAGTTTTTATAATGCATAATATTTGCCTTTTTTATGTTATATCTCCTATAAGTTATAAAGATTTACACATTCTAAATATTCCGTCAAGTCTGTAGAGAGTTGCTCCGGCTTGAGACAAAAATGGAAAAATAAATGCGAAACTTACAGAGGAAATAGATACGTGTATTTTGCTGGTAAGATGTAATCATTCGAGTCCGATATTTCCGATTCTGCTACGTTTCAGCTTCAGTTCAAATATTTTCTGCGAACTATTTCACGCGTTTCACTCCACTCTACACTACAGTATTGCTGACATCTCATGTTCACATGTACAATCAGTAAAATAGATAGCTAAAACAGGTCAGCAACTATGATTCCTCGGTATTTTACTGGAAATTACTATATTACATCAGTTTTTATTAACATAGACCTTAAAAAGCGCTTGTAAATAATCAAACAGCCATTATGGGAGCAGGCCTATGACCTCCAGTGAGACAGTAGGTAATGGGCTGCATATTATTGTTTCCTGTAGACATGTTTAAAGGACTTCTAAAGAAGGTTTGATAACGTCTTCTTTGGAAGTCGATTAAAATGTTATGTGATGATGATGTCTGGAAGATTATAAATCTGGAAGAGATCACAAAGTGGGTTTTCTTCCAGATTAGTCATGACAACTAATTATGTCATCACATTCCATTTTCATTACGGCTTTCAAAGAGAGAGGGTATCAATTCGACTGTATCTTTCATTTGTATGTATGTATGTACGTTACGCGATTCCTAAGCGGTTTGTGCACCGATTTAAATAATGTTGAATTGGTAAATCCAGTTTTCGGAATAAAGTCGTATAAATTTAGTTCAAAACGGCTGCTAGCAAGATAACTTGAAGTCAGTTGTTGGTTTTTAAAACAGTAATAATGCTTATGTGACCTCGGAATCTATTTTATTGCTTAGATTACATATCTTCTTTTTGATACTCAATAAGTTGATAAGAAAAAGTAAATAAAGATGTAGGTACCTATGATGTGTTCTGAATGTATTACGACTATCAATCCGCAGAAAATATTTGCGTTCAAATTATCGTCAATACCGAGCAAATAATAATGGAAGTTGGCCTGTCCAGCACTTGACCTTACTTATAAAATAAACATAGATAACTTGGGAGTAGTAACACACTGCCCTCCGATCCCAAACTAGGCAAAGCCTATACCATGGGCACCCGGACAACTGATAATCATAGTTATACAACATATAACGTAATTAGCGCACTACTACGTACTAACGTCAAACTAATATTTTGTTGTAATCATAATACATACACTGAATTTTTTATTTAACATATATATACATTGTTATTTACTAGATTAGTTTCTTGAAATAAAGTTTATTTTTCTTTATTTTGTATTTAATGATGGAATTTGTATGAATACAATAAAACTGAGATTTTATAAGTTTTATTACTTTGACTTACGGCCCATTTCAATTTGTTTTGACTGTACAGGGTTACTATGACAATAATTTCCGTAGTTTAAATTGTTTTGAAATAAAAAATTACCTATATTAAAAATGATATAAATCGATTCAGTAAACGATTCTGAACAAACTATTTTCAGGATGTGCGTTAATTAAGTTACATGTTGTATATTTGTAAATGCATACATATTATAGATAACTTACACCACATAGAACAAATAATCTTTGTGTGACAATTAAGATTTGTCCTGGGCGGCAATCCCCGCCCACGACCAAACCGGCAACCCATCGGATTATATAAATCAAGGAATTGAGAGTTTAACTGCGAAGTTGGCTGTTTTCTGTTGAGGTCGGCCGCCGTAGCTGAAATTGACCAGGAGCTCAACAAAAACGCTGCGTGTAATACAAAGTGTTTAGCAAATCTCTTGGAAAGTTATTAAGAATATTTCATAGAAATAAAAACCAATTAAAGTATCCACCTGCGCCCATTGTTTGATTGAGGCTTTTCAATGTTTGAAACCACTTTAGAACCCTTCTCCCCAAACAAAAAGTAAAGCAAAAGAAGTGAATCGTGTTTTTGTGAAACTTCCAAGTTAAGATAATTCTTACTACTTATATACCTATCCGTAGAATAAGGCAATAATCAAATGGCTAGAAAAAATATGTAAAATGTTATAGCTGAGTTTGTACGAGATAAATTTCAAATAGCTGTCTTCTAAAGTATTAAATTAAATATTATTATTTTTATCTACTATATAAAAATAAGTCGGGTTTTCTTTCCTGACGCTATAACTCCAGAACGCACGAACCGATTTCCACGGTTTTGCATTCGTTGGAAAGGTCTCGGGCTCCGTGAGGTTTATAGCAAAGAAAATTTATAAAATTTAACGCGGGTAACACCGCGGGGCACAGCTAGTTATTTTATAATTTTAATAATTAGTTTTAATAATAATTTTATTGTTTTATTTATTAAATAATATGCACAAGTAACTTTATTCTACGGATAGGTCGATATATGTTTTACGATTCTTTTTATGTTATTAATCTTTCTTCACCGCTACCAATCACACAATTCTTAAAGAACGTACATTTAGGAGCACACACAATTTTAGGAGCACACTGTTTCTACATCATTGTCAAAATGCCGTTTGGCTCGACTTATGAATAGCGAAAGACTAACCACTGGACATCTCATTATATTATGAAGTTTTTTTTTGTTTAAAAAGACAACGCCCGCACTAGGGAATCTCATGCCTGTGTCGCGAGGTACTTTACAAACATATAATTAGACGGACACAAATTACATCCAAACTCAGAACAACTGTTTATGGGCCACACAAATAGTTGTCCGGCGCGGGACTCGAAACCGCGACACGAACCGGCGAGGCGACTGTCTTAGCCTCACGTGCAGTCATACTGCATATCTTCAGAGTATTCCAGAATAACATGGAATACTCTGAAGATATAAATATATAATATACTAGGTCGGAACACCCACTTTGCCATGTTGTTGGTTGTCCCCAATCTCGGTGTACCGTCTCCATCATGCAAAGTATTGCTTTTTGTATTTATTTTAAACTAGCCGTGCCCTGCGGTTCTACCTGTACTAAACTTAATAAATAGTAGCCTATGTGTTAATCTAGCATGTCAGCTAACTCTATACCAAATTTTATTAAAATCGCACCAGCCGTTTAGACGTGAAGGAGTAACAAACATACACACACACTCACACAGCCACAAACTTTCGCATTTATAATATTAGTAGGATATGACGTTTACAGTTAGTCAGGGAGGTGGACAATGAGGTGCTCATAGCTCTCAGAACGGGTCTAGGAACCTAGGAAAATATAGATGAGTGATTGCCAAAGTGGATTAATTTTTAGGGTCCCGTCTGTAGTCATTTAACAACATACGCATACGCCACCTACAAAAAGTGTCTGGTAGGTGGGTATGTCGGACTCGCACCGACTAAACCTGACCTGCCGTGAATTTCTCTTGGCGCATGACAAGAGGAGTCCTAGAAACGCGGGTATGCTGCCCCCGCGTTTAATAGGAGGAATTTATGCATCATAACTAGGGTGTTAACGGGACATTGCCGTCTCAGAAAACCCCTGTCCACGGTGGGCATCGGAGACTGTTGAGTGTGTAGATTCTGCAACAACACAGACGAAACACCTCTACACCTGCTCCGTCACTGTGAGCCACTGATGTATAAACGTAACACCGTCCTGGGCCAACACTTCTTGCACAAGGACGATGTTATCGATACTCATGCCAAAAAGATTCTGCAATTTATGTATGTTGCAGGGTTAGGAAGTTTAGTTGGAGCGGCGAGCACAATAGTTCATCACTGGACGCAGTGTTACCAGGACTTCCGGGGACTGGAAATAGCCGCCACCAGAAGAGTAATAATAAGAATGCTGCTCCAGTGCATGATCTACGTCTAACTGCTGATTACCCATATGTTAAAGTAAGTAAAAGAACTATGCCGAAAGGCAAGTTGGAAGGAAAGATTACCTACTACAAGATAGGATCTCTTTAGTGGTTTAGGCTAACTTAACTTTTTGCTTCCGTTGTGGCGGCAAAGACGACTGACATGTTTCCTCTTTGGCATGATGCCGAAAGCTATCAGTACAGGTTTAAGAGCTATTCGGGACTAGCCGTATTTCGTCAGGTATACTTCTCCTGTTTAAAAATTAAGCCTTGGTTGGTTTTAATACATATTAAAGACATTTTTAGGATTCCGTACCCACAAGGTTAAACCCTTTTTTAAGAATCCGCTGTCTATCTGTCTGTCTGGCCGTCTGTTATAAATAATAGTACATAATAATATCTTAAGAAATTATTTAGATACGGCCATCTGATCTCAAACTAAGCAGAGATTGTACTATGGAAACCATATAACTGATATACTACATATACTACTTTTTTGTAAATACATACTTATATAGATCATTATACCCAGACTCAGGACAAACAGACATGTTCATGCACACAAAATCCGTCCTGCGTGGTAATCGAACCCACAATCTCCGGCCTGAAAACCAAGCATTTGCCAACCACTCCAACAGGCCAATCTAGCATTAACTCATGAATTGTGTTAATAAAGTAGCTCGTGAACCAATATAAGACACTTGAAATTTTCACAGATGATATATTTTTGTAGCTGCTATAAATAATATATTAAAAAAAAAAACAGAACAAAATAGATATTTAAGGGGGTTTCCATACAATGAATGTGATTTTTTTGCCGTTTTTATAGACAATGGTAAGGAACCCTTCATGTGCGAGTCCGACTCGCACTTGGCCAGTTTTAATTTAAAATTTGATGAGCCATAGAAACAGGGGGTTTTTTCGAATCAAAATAATATTGATATGAATTTGGCTGTAAAAATGATCAAACAAAATTTCTTTCGCTATGATTTAGAATGTCGCGTATGAATAACAACCAATTAAAGTATCCACCTGAGGCTCCTCTTATAACGATCTCTTTTCTTTTTTCTATGGCTGTATTGTATTTGTATTTGAGGCACGTAATAAGCATATTTTACAGGGTGCCGCTGAAATGTTCACCCGAAACCTACAGAGGCACGTAATATATAGGTTGTTGAGTTTAAAATACGTTATTTATATTGAAATCTTTCCATAGGATACAATAGGAAGTTTTAAGTTCATACACTTTTAGAAATATATTTAAAAGAATTTCTCTTATATAATATCGACGACGTCGTTAAAAAATATTCTGCAGTAAAATTATTGAATAATTTATACATTTTACTTTAGTAACTATGACTTTATTTCAAATCCATGAATACTACAATTGGCACGCAAAGCTAGTTGCTCTTACCCGTCTGATGAACGAAAAGGTTAAGCTCCTAGGGTCGCGGTTAGGCTATAGATGGGTAATCCCTAAGCGTCTATGTACTTCGGAAGGCCGAAGCACATAGATGCTTAGGTATGAAAACACTTACGTCAAGCTATCTGTGGTAGCACGAACTACTTTGACACTAGGGTAACCACTGAAACTGAAACGATAAACTAAGTAAATTTTAATGCGGTAAATAATAATATTCAGTCGTTTTATAAATTGTAATTTCTAATTATAATTAATGTTAAGTGCCTTTGTAAATTAATATTGTTAATGCTTTTATAACTTTATTTTATATACATTTATATAAGTTATGTGTTTAACTTTAGTTAAGTATTTAGCAACTTTCAATGAACAAATATTATTCTATTGTATTCAAAATATCTTATAGTTAATTCTTGCTAATTTGATTTGCATGCTGTGTTAGCCTATAAGTGATTATTACACGAAAAACTGTAACATAACTCTTATATTTAAATGTGTAAATAATCGTTGGTTAACCTACTAAAATAAATAAATATATAAAATAAATGCGGTAGCGTAGTAGTGAATACACATGGGTCAAAAACCAGTGGTTCTTGGATTCGATTACAACCTGCACTCAAATATATACAGCTAATTTTAAAATTGGATCAAATTAAAATTAGCGTAGTTGAATACCGGCTACATTTGATACCATCACGTTAAAAAGCTATTTACTGAGCACCCTGTATAATACCACGATTACAGCAACAAACTGGGTAGGTACTCCCACGTTACTGTTTCAGCGTTTGTAAGATTTATTTATGTTTACTTTATGTAATAAGCTACCCTACCCTATGTAATAAGCTACACTGATTTGTAGAATTATGTAAAAAGAAATATTTTTGTTCGAATCGTAATCGGAACCTATGCAATGCCATAGCGCGTTTTCATTATGTACTTAGTAGAAATAGCTCGTAGAATCAACGGTCGCTGGGGCAGAAAGGTTCTCGAGTGGCGACCACGTATATAAAAGTAGTTATAATAATAATATTCTTGGACATTATTCACACACGGCCATTTGATCCCAAACTAAGCAGAGCTTGTACTAAGGAAACCAAATAAAACCAGATTTTTGTAAATATATACTTATATAGATAACTAGCTGTGCCCCGCGGTGTTACTCGCGTTAAATTTTATAAATTTTCTTTGCTATAAACCTCACGGAGCCCGAGACCTTTCCAACGAATGCAAAACCGTGGAAATCGGTTCGTGCGTTCTGGAGTTATAGCGTCAGGAAGGAAAACCCGACTTATTTTTATATAGTAGACTAGCTGTGCCCCGCGGTGTTACCCGCGTTAAATTTTATAAATTTTCTTTGCTATAAACCTTACGGAGCCCGAGACCATACCAACGAATGCAAAACCGTGGAAATCGGTATGTGCGTTCTGGAATTATAGCGTCAGGAAGGATAACCCGACTTATTTTTATATAGTAGATTAAACCCAGACTCAGAACAAACAGACATGTTTACGCACACAAATATCTGTCCTGGGTGGGAATCGAACCTACGACAGGCAAGCTTTTCCCAACCACGTCAACTGGCCCGTCGAAATGACGTAAGCGGTACCTAGTTTACAAAGTAATACCTCTTAAGCCTATGTAACTGACGTACTACACGTTGTACAGACGCCAGCACATCAAGCTACCCCAATCTGTCAAATTCCCCCAATTTAAAGTGAACCTTATTCTTATGTGATAAAGTTGAAAACCTATAAAAGAAATTTGATAGATTGGGGTAGCTGGATGTGCTGGCGTCTGTGCCTGAAGAAAGAGATTTATTCTTATGAAACCTGCCTGAAATACTCATGATAGGTAAAGATTTTTTTATTGGGTCATAAATCCCAGTACAGTCGTATAAACTGCGGAGCGGCCGCCGACGGTGAAATTCAGGTGTCATTTAAATTCAGGGTTTGTTTCCACATTGCAATAAATTAGACCTTCTGGAGAGGTTGAGGGACGGACTCGAGAATTACTTATTAAACACAGATAAAGGACATAAGATTTACAAGATATCGCGTATCTATCTTATGATGCATAAATCAGGAAACGAATCTAACCATGATACCACATAATAATAGTGAGATAAAGGAACAGAATTTGTATATGAAAATAAGCAGTTTTAAAAATCTGTCTAAAGAAGTTGGGTCTTTAAAGAGTGTCACTTAATCGGTATATATGTTTGGGATGTGAATATATAATGACATTTTTTGTAAATTATTGTTCTGCTATTATATTTATCTTACACGTTCTATAGGTAAGTCTCAACTCCACCATATTGGCAGTCTTACAAAGAAAACAAACATTACACAAGCGAATATTTTTGTTATACTAACTGATTTCTTAGGTATGCATACATATACATAGTGTTACCATACGTAATGTAAACGCATAATATGAGAATGAACCGAGTCAGAGAATGACTCAATAAATCTTATTTATTTTGTATTTTATTTTGCTTTCTTTTTAATAATTACACAAAACCACAGTATAAAGATATGTTTAGAACACCCTAAAATAAATAGCAACTCTAAATAAGTTTCAATCCAGCTAGATCATGAGGGTACTGTTGATATGCTTCTGCTCTTATTGAATTAAGCTTTATTGTACGTAGTTGGATGTATATTAAATAATATCTGGGGACAATGTCACACAGATCATCCTAGCCCCAAACTAAGTAAAGCTTGTACTATGGGTGCCAGGCGATGATATACATACTTATATAGATAGATAAATACTTATATACATAGAAAACATCCATGACTCAGAAACAAATATTCGTGCTCATCACACAAATATTTGCACTTACCGGGATTCGAACCCAGGACCACCAGCTTCGTAGGCAGGATCACTACCAACTAGGCTTATATATTGGGATGTATTTTTATTTATTGTTTATTAGGGTACATACTAATGTACCCAAGAGTACCTTTATTTAAAAGCTTCATATCCCGGCAACTACCCGTGACTGTATCTTTTCTCGTTTTTCCTAAGTAGGTTGTCTGGAAGAGATCACATTTTAGTGATACGACTAATGCTGATTAATATTTTCGTGTACATACAATAAAAAAGTTTAATAATAATAAAGTTAATGTGTGAGTTTGATTTGCTGCGTGTCAGCAAGTGATTTCAGGATAGTTGTCTCTCTGTCACTCGGTAAAATAAAACTAATCACTGCTACTGTCACAGCTGACGTACCGACATACTTGTAGCTGCGCGTTGCAAATACCGAGTACGTCAGGTGTAAAACAACTAATAATATTTAATTCCAGTATTAAAGCGAGTAATTCTTAGTGTTTAATACTTCGTTTGCGAGAAATCAACTACTTACTTGTGAATTGGTTAAAACCGTAAGTGTCGTCTTTAATCACGGTGATCCGTACTTATTAAGCAAGCGTAAGATTCTGCCCGTTTTAAGGGTGGCCGAATTATTGCGTCGCATTGCGGAACCCATTGTATTTGACGAAATCTTAAATTTACGTTGCTACGGTACCGTATTACCCTTTCTATTCACCGCACCGAACTTTTGTTTATGTTGAGTTTCACTTTATGAACAACACGATGTTGCAAATGTTGTTTGAAAAATGTTTAGGTGTTGGTCTGGGATTGTTTAATTAACTGGAAGCTTAACGAGTTGGAGGGTAAGTTTGCATGAATGACACAGTGGTTAACTTTACTGGCTAAATATTGTTGTGGGTTTGATACTACAACTGGAGATTATTTTTTTACTCACAATCCATGAACCCATGATGGGTTCATGTAAATTTTTACTAATTAGTCCATGAGTCCCATTGGGCTCATATAGGAAAATCGAGGAAAATGGCAAAATATGATGACGAAAAGTTATTTTCCTGGATAGTTTAACAAAACCAGTAATAATCACCTAATAAACGCTTTGGACTTACGGGGTGGTCAGACCTAATTGTATGGGGACTGTTAACGAGTTAAGTCGAGGCTTTGTGTTTTAGAATGGGCTCAAAGCTCGATGCCCTCTCTGGTCCGTAAGTGATCGGCAAGGTTATTAAGAATATAAGCTCTCACTCTGACAAAGGTTTGCTGGAAGAGAACTCATAGTTGAGTTAAGCTCGCCTGTGTACATATTATGTCTAATGTCTTATATAAATATATATTTCTGTGTGCAATAAAGAATAAATAAATAAGAAACTTTTTTCACAAGTTATCAGCTAAATTAGTGGGACTAGGTCATGTTACGTGCGTTTTATAAAATCATACTTATTTTATAGAGTAGAAGATAGAGGTAGATCAGATACTATTAAGGCCGTCCTAGCCGAATTTTGGCCACGGCAGCCAATCTCAATAGAGATTAGTATCTGTGCAGGACATATTATAGTGCACAAGTGTGCGCAAACACAGGAGCACTTTCTATTCCATCACGCTTATGATCCGATGGGACGCCTAGCGACACGACCGGCAACCAAAATGATAGAATAAACTATAATGATAAGTATAACTTTGCGATTTTACAGGTAAGAAATGTTTAACAAATAAATATATTTTATTTTTACTTAACAATTTTGTTCTATAGCCAAGATAAATATACTCAAAACCAGTAGTAGCAGTAACTATCTAAATGTAAGTTAAACTAGCAGTGCCCGTGGACTTCGTTCCACGTTATAATATTTTTTGTCTCTGCCCGTTTGTCCCGCGTAATACTCCGGGACAAATAAAAATTATGTTGATTCATATCCTATGACACTCCACAATAACGTAGCTTTCTATTGGTGAAATAATTTTGAAAATCGGTGCAGTAGATCCAGAGATTACCCCTTACAACGTCACAAACCTCTTTATAATATTAGTATAGATGAAATATAGTGCGACAAGGATATTTATGAACGTGGCTGAAAGTGGAACTAACACCGCCATCTTTCAAAGTGTCTCTTTGACAGTTCTGCCACAGCTTGCTTTGCTGATTGTTGTTTCTAAGTTTATTATTTGGTTTAAAACACTAGCAATTTACTAAAAGTGAGAGAAAGTGGTGGCAGGGAAATAGTCCTAAAGTTTAAGGAGTTTTTCATTTTTAAGTCGCACCTGTGTTTTAATTTTTCGTTTGTATTTTTACATTATTGTAGTATTTAGTAATGTGAATGAAATACTAATTTAGAAATAAATTTATTTATACAGATAAAAATACTCTTTTCTTCCCTTGTGCTATGACATTATTTATTACAACAAATCGATAATATATGGGGTACTCAATAAAGTTTTAGAGTTAGATATTCCTGGGACATTATTCACACACAGCCATCTGATCCCAAACTAAGTAAAGCTTGTACTATGGAAATCAGATAGCTGATATACTACATATACTACTTGAGTAAATACATATTTATATAGATAAACACCCAGACACAGGACAGACAGACATGTTCATGCACACAAATATCTGTCCTGAGTGGGATTAAAAAAACCAAGTAGGCCAACTGGCCCGTCAAAGTTATAAAATTTTCCCATAATATTAGGGATTTTTCCTTAAAAGCAACCCTTGCCGTCATATTGTCGCCCTCCCACAAATGTCAGTCACGTGCATAAAGATCCTTGTCCCACTGTATATGGAATAGACATCCCACAATTTTTTTGATGTACCTATTCGGTTTATAATAGGCCTTCTGAACTAACTTCATGTAGGTACATGCGCGAGTTTAAGTCAAGTAACAACTAAAACTACAAACCTTTGATCACAGCCGAGCTGCGGCACCCACAACTTGGTTGCTATCTAAATTTCACAGCATTCTTCACACACAACGTGTAACAAGAAAAAGTAGTCATAGGACTTCTTTAAAATCATATCGAAAATATATTTACCAACTAAAAGTCAGTTCAATAAAATAGTTTTAGTGAACTTCACGTTATTTCTCCGTAGTTTTTATTGATTTTGATTTTTTTTTATGCGATAGGAAATGCTTTCGTCATGGTGCCATATAAATTATAAGTATTAAAATCGGTTGTTATACAGAAAATTTGAAATTGTTTGTATGTTTATTAAAACAGTTAATATTAAAACAAATTATTTATTTATTTATTTATTACTTTTTGCACAAGTTTGTACAGAGGCGGACTTAATGCCGAAGGCATTCTCTTCCAGTCGACCTTTGGGTGATGCAGAAATATTATGGTAGGTGCACTAAAATTGGAGAATATTGTATAGTACTCACACATACACTAACACACACACTCTCACACACACACACACACACACACACACACACACATAATTACCATACCATGCATGCTTTAATTACTTCTGTTTTACTTTAATTTTAATTCTTTTTTTTTTTCTCTAAAATTGTCTGTGCTATTCAAATTGAAAGGGGAGGAGGCGTTGGTGTCTGTCACACAGTGCATACTAGCACGGACACCGCCGTTTACTCTATCTTCACATTAAAGTTCCTACAAAAATTGTACTTTTAAGTTTAAGATAGACATTATGTACAAAATCCTTATTGATTTAATAATGATTATTATTATTATAGTTACATAATATAACATAACCTAATAACATAAAATATATATATATGTATATATTACATAAAACTAATACAAAAGAACCGGCCAAGTGCGAGTGAGACTCGCGCACGAAGGGTTCCGTACCATTATCTATAAAAACGAGCACGTATGTTGTATGGGAGAATTTTATTTTGTTTTTTAGTATTTGTTATTATAGCGGCAACAGATATATATCAGCTGTAAAAATTCCAACTGTCTAACTATCACGGTTCATGAGATACAGCCTGGTGACAGACAGACAGTGAAGTCTTTCTAATAGGGTCCCGTTTTACCCTTTGCGCACGGAACCCTAAAAAAATTAAACTAGTAATAGAAAAAACATGCTCAGATAGAGTTCAACCAATTAATTTTATTTCACTGAATGAAAACTTCTACTTCAACGTTGCAGTGTACCTACTGCCATTAATTTAATTGTAATGGACTGCCAATGGTCTCGTGCCTTGAGTGTCTGGATGATGGGAATAATTAAGAATACGGGTATTTATTACCATACCGTACCATCAATGGCGTTAGTTTCAAAATTAAATAACTATAATAAAGACAATGATAGATAGTGTAAATTCTTACAAATAAAGATAGAATAAAGTATATTATGGGAAACTGTTTAAACACCGTTTCGCCCGTCATAAACACAGGCTGTTTGCTATGTAGTTGACGGCAAAGAATATCTTCACCCCATCTCATCCCGTGGGTTGCGTAGAAGTCGTCCCAAGGGAATATCTCCCAGCGACCGGGCAACAGCGTCTTTCCGTGTACAAGCCTGTATCTTGTTTTCTAGTTTGGTTCAAGGTTACAAATAAGATTTTATTACATTTTACAAATAATCCTAACTCTAGGATGTACATGGGGTTGCGCGAGACGTTGCCTACTAAATAATTACTCTAATTGGACCAAATCCCGTATTCATGCCCGCTTGAGTATTGAGTATGTTTCGCCGGACCGTCTCAACTGGGTCGTGTTGAAACCGGTAGTAGATAAACCCACTGAGTTTATTTCGCTGGGTCTTCTCAGTTGAGGCGCATTGGATCCGGTGGTAGCATTAAAGCGCGACCGTCGTTATTAACACAAGGTCTGTCATAATATGAATACATTAATATAGACAGAACCATTGACAATATGTAGTAAAAATATTAGTACTAGATATATATTAGAATATTAGTATAATATTAGAACTAGATAATTAAACATAATCTCTTGACAATAACTTGATACGAGCTAGCTAAATATCATTGCTATAATAAAATAAATTTTATAAATGTTTTCATACAATGTGTACCTAAATATCTATGTTACTAGAAATAATAATGTATAGAACTATATTACTACAAACATGTCCTGACTATTTACAAGCGCTTTTTTAAAGTCTACGTGAATAAAAACCTTTTTTATTTTATTTTAGACTGATTGCAGATTTGGGCCCAAATTGTAAATTTCTGACCACCTATTGATACACGTTGTCTACAATATACAGAATTAACTCACTCAGATCACAGACAGGAGTAGGAACTCTGCGCACCATCGTGGGAGAAGTTTCACCGAGTATTGTAAAGTGTCGGCGCAGTTCGCAACAATATATACGGTCCTCGCTTACTGTGTTTAGTTGAGCACTAATATAATTTGACAACAACTGACGTGCTAGACTATACAGGCTGCAAAGTTGATCTCGCAAAAGACAATACTCCATGGACTGACATGAATATGTCTTACTAAGATTATAAATGCGAAACTTTGTGCGTATGGATGTATAGATGTATGGATGTTTGTTATTCTTTCACGTCGAGAAACTACCGAACGGATTTTGATAAAACTTTGTAGTAATCAATACAATACACCGCCTGGGACGGAGTAAAGGAAGCGCAGGGTTGCTCAAGACCTGCATTCCTCTTTAGGTCTCACTAGCTGAGCCCACAGGAAAGGCAAGCCGATACGTGTGGAGCTAGCTCAGCTGTAGAAATCTGACGCATATTTCGGGTTGGACCCTACTCGCGCCTAACGGAGACCCCGTTCCGGGTTTGTGATCAGAGTTTTCCATCTCCTAGATGAGTTGCAGGCAGTACTTAGAGGCTCATCTCCCCTGCTATCGTAGGCCTCTGATGAATCCTTCGATTCTAGAGCCCCCGATAGATTGTAGTAATCACACTAATATTTTAAAGGCGAAAGTTTGTGACTGTGTGAGTGTGTATGTTTGTTACTTCTTCACATCTAAACGGCTGGAGCGATTTTAATAAAATTTGGTATGGAGTTAGCTGACTCGTTGGATTAACACATAGGCTATAATTTATAAAGTTTAACGCGGGTACAGCTAGTATTGCTTATATATCTGAATAACACATAGGCTATTTATAAAGTTTAACGCAGACAAAACCCCGGGGCACAGCTAGTTATTAAATAAATATTCTGTTGCAGTTTAGCCAGCGTGGAAATTCCTACTAGGAGAATTATACGGAATAATTGCTGTTCTATTTATAACTCCAGGCTAATATTACGACTACGTTTTGGGATGAAGGTAAATTTAAGGTTTCGACGGGCCTGTTAGCGTGGTTGGCAAATGCTTGCTTTTCACGCCGGAGGTCGTGGGTTCGACTCCCACCTAGGACAGATATTTGTGTGCATGAACATGTTAGTTTGTCCTGAGTCTGGGTGTAATTATCTATAACAGTAGTTATTTAGAAAAGAAAAGTAGTATATGGAGTAATATCAGTTGTCTGGTTTCCATAGTACAAGCTCTGCTTAGTCTGGGATCAGATGGCCGTGTGTAAATCATGTCGCAATATAAAAAAAATTGCTTCAAAAAAGCTTCATGAATATAATTCATGAAGCTTTTTTGAAGCTATTTTTTTTATATTGTATATATTGTAGCCTATGTGTTAATCCAGGGTATCAGCTAACTCCATACCAAATTTTATTAAAATCGCTCCAGCCGTTTAGTCGTGAAGAAGTATCAAACATAACACTCACAAACTTTCGCCTTTATAATATTAGTATGATAATAAAAACCAAAATCATTGCATAGCGAGGAGGTCCCAAAACTATATTGGAATTGACTACGTTAGCACCCTGTTTAAAAGAGTACGTGAGTATAATCTTGATGTTGATCTTTTTATAATGTAAATATTATGTGCGAATCTTCACAAGCAGAGGCACGACTTTTATTTACCGATGATATAATCAAATCATTAAATGTGTGTGAAAAGGTGACTTTGATATGTATACGTCACAATATCAACAGCATAAGTATAATAATGCCTGCACTTGGGAAATAAATCCCTATACCGCGGGGAACTTTATAAACATTCAATCCTGGACCGAAAACTAGTGATTTTTCGCTAGTATTTTGAGGAAAACAAGAAATCTTTAGATAAATTAAACTTAAACATAATCTCTTAGACAGTAACTTAGTACAAGCTAGTTTTTTCTGAGTCATGGATGTTTTCTATGTATATAAGTATTTATCTATCTATATAAGTATATATATCGTCGCCTGGTACCCATAGTACAAGTTTTGCTTAGTTTGGGGCTAGGATGATCTGTGTGACATTGTCCCGAGATATTATTATTATTTTATTCCAAATATGTAATGGGAGTACGACGGTACATTCCAGTGCAGGGATAAACCAATTACACTGTAATATTAAGATAGATATAAGAATATTTGTGTATGTTGATTAAATAAATCTTTGTAAAGCACTATTGGCTCAATCTTTTAAAACCATTTGTAGAATTGTCATTACTGTAATTAATTAAGTAGACCGGAGATGCATCCATTTAGTTAACTAGTTGTGGAAGCTTGTTATTGGCATTTACTTACCAAAATTTGTAACCAATTGTATGTAGCTGTTAGCTTCCCTAATAACATAAAATTAAAAAAAAATTGTAAATACATAACTACTTATGAATAGAGATAATTCCACTCAGACTATAAATAAAATAGAAATATCTATCAAGGGTGGGAGATGAACCCACAACTTGCGGCGTGAAAGGCCGTATCTACTAACCACAACCGTCTCCACACTACCCAATTAAAAACGTATAACAATATTTAAGCTAACTGAAAAATAAATCATGTTGTATGGTACTCCGCAATTTCACGATGGTTGAAAAAACTGTGAATTGAAATGAATTGTGCGAGAACCAGTATATCATACTGGGTTTAAAATAGTAACTGTCAACCCTCCGAATAGGGTCGTTACTGGATCAGGATAATTAAAAATAAATATTTATATACCTTTTCTCCCACAAATCTACATAAGTTGTGAAATCACTGAGATAATAATAAATAGATGATCATTAATTAGACAGCTACAACATTTTTATGCGTTTGAAACCTAAGTCTATGTATTTGGCCGTAACATTATTTCAGTGTTTATCCCTTGGGCATTATTATCTGACCTATAATTACATCGATAAGATGATCGCAGATGAAAATAGACTCAATTTTTAGAGCGTTGAGGGGGCCATGCATTACCATGGTCTCAATCGCCTAAAAATAATTCACGTACGTTTTTAATATAGATATATCTTGGGGCTGCTAACACTGCCATCATTGCCTAAACTAGGCAGAGCCTGTACTATAGCAACCAGCCAACTGATAAACATACTTATATATTCTATCTAAATATATACATATTATAGACAAATTACACCCAGTCACAGAAAAATAATCATGCTCATCACTAAAAGTTGGTTCCGGGTAGGCATCGACCCCACGACCTCTGGCCTAACAGTCAGGGTCACCAACCACTAGATACACAGACGGATCTAATAATAATAAAATACAGATCAGATCAGACAGATCTAATAATAAAATGGGATGAGGTATATAATTTGTTTTTATTACTACATTTTATGAACTGATGTTGATACTTAATTTAACTGAATTTCTTCCAAGAAGGTTCTATATAATATTGCTTTGGTTCCAAAGAAAACTTCTAGTCAGTTGTTTCTTTTTCTCAAAGCCATAACTATAATGTATTCACTAAGAGCTCTCAGAAGTTTCTACTGATGCCATTTAAATAAAATTATTATCCGTTTCTACAACATTCATTCGCAACTGTGAATTTATTATGATTTCATAGTGTAGTTAGTTTAACGGGGTCGTATTATTTGGGGCGCATATAAATTTTACTTGAAATTCATTTTATTATTTGTGATCGCAAACTGTGCCAGTACCGATGTATTTTTACTATTCAGACAACGGTTTTCAATAAAATTCACTGGGTCGTACACACGGCTGCATATCAAGCTATACATTTCCAATATAAGTTGACCTTTCATCGTATGGGAATCCTATATAAAGCGAGATCAGCTTAAACTTGAAATGCTTTATATGTAGCCGTGTGTTCAAGACGTGCTTCACGTGTTTCCGCAACAAACTTTCACGACGAAAAGGAAAATACGCCAATCCTTACATCATTCGAAACACCTATACTTTATTCCAAATCGAAATTATACACGCTTCCTTTTCACGGAGTTCGCAACATTAAAAAGGGTTCTTTATTTACATAGTTTCTGTTTGTATCGAGATAAAGAATCCAGGATTAATATTTTATGAATAGAGCTCAAACGAATCAAATGTTAGTTCGGCTCTGCATTATTCCTTTATACACTTTGAATGGAGGAAAAAATAAAAATTGGCCACCGCTCGGGGCTCCACTGTAGTTGGATTGTGTAATATTTTAACCAAAGCTGCTTAAATTCTCTATTCCGGGAGTTGAGAGGAAATTTTCAAAAGCTAAGAGCTACGCCGCTACAATTCTTTATTTATGTAATTCTTTCGTTTAAAGAACAAGATCCCACAAAAGAAACATTTATTTAATTAGGATAACAAATTCTAATAACATTTAATAAGTAACGGTTTGTTTTTAATATTCACTAACGGTAGACGGAATGAAGCCGAGGAGTTAGACGTGGATATTTGGAAAGACGAGCATCACTTATGATTTTTTCTATTTTTCATAAGCTTTTTATCTCGTCTTGTCACCTTGCCTTGAGTACGCGATTGTAGTTTAATATTTCTCTTCATCATATTCTTGAATTTGTAGAAACCATCTTCTTTAATATTACTCATCCTGGTGCTTCGTCTTTTTGCTTTGTCTGTACCATCTAGTTCGGCTTGCTTCACAGGACTATGAGTGGTATATGAGCCACGTGGCTCTGGCTTCTTAACAACGCTATTCCTGCTATCACTTAACTTGCTTACATTTCGTTTGGCTTTCTCCTTTTCTTTTTTCACTTTAGCCATATTTAGACGTAATATTTAGATTTATATGAAAATAGAATAGGTTAGATGCCTTTAATTGGAGCCAACGTGATTTGTTTGTCAGTGACAGACACCATTACTGTCACGTTAAAGTAAAAAAATCGAAAGGTGTGTGCAAAAAGTTTATTCCATTTTAAGAACCATAAATTTAAAATGTTGGGCTACTTCTTATTTGGCACTAGCTGTGCCCCGCGGTTTTACCCGCGTTAAATTTTATTAATTATCATAGCTCCTGCCCCGTATGTGATAGCGTGATAAAATGTAGACCCGACCTCGTAGTAATATTCATGTAAAATTTTAAGTAAATCCATGCAGTACTTTTTGAGTTTAGCCCGGACATACATACAGACAAACAGACACACAGACAAAAATTCTAAAAACTATATTTTTGTCTTCGATATCGATTGTAGGTAACGCCCAGTGTCCTTTTAAAAAAATATTCAAAGTACAGTTTTGACTTTACTACGATTTTATTATATGTATAGATAAGTATTCCAAGGTAGAATTTAAAAACGGTTTTATCTAGTTGGTTGAAAAAGTTTGATAGTCTGCAAAAACTACTTAACAAGAAAAAGGCCTGAAGCCTTAGGTTATGCAAAATAAATCATTCAAATAAATTTTCTTGCTAAAATAAATAAATAATAAATAAAATAATGGTTTATTTCTCTCTTAAAGGCGCATACATCGTGTTGTAATGTTAAAAACATTGTTTAAGCACTTATTTAAAAAGCCTTTGAGAGAGCTGGAGTCTGTACCTACTAGGCTCGAAACCTGTATAACAGATCTCCAGGCTCTCTCCGTCTTGGACATAAAGTCAAAGTCAAAGTCAAAGGTACTTTATTCCGTAAAAAATTTACATTTATGTGGAATCGTCATATTTTTTTTTACCCTACCGTGCAGTGCATGACGTGGCAGCTACTGAGGAACACTGCCAGAAAACTCAGTAGGAATCCTTTTTTAAAATAAAATATACTTAAGATTAATTACAATCATGTGTGTTGACTCAGAACAACTCAATCCCAAGCACTTTTATCACTTAAATAAACAGAAATTTTGTAATATGCCCTGCTACAAAATTTGGCTTTAATAATTCTTTTAAACTTATTCGTAGACAATTCTCTAATATCATTGGGAAATTTGTTATAGAATCTTATACATTGCCCCATAAAAGAGTTACTTATTTTGTGGAGACGGGTAGTATGCAAATATGAGATTATTCTTATATCTAGTATTTACATTATGTGTATCGCTCCTTTTACAGAAGGAATCAATATTTTTATGCACATATAGTAAGTTTTCATATATATACTGAGATGGTACAGTTAGAATGTTGACCTCTTTGAACTTTTCTCTTAGAGACACTCTCGGGCCAAGATTATAGATAGCTCTTACAGCTCTTTTTTGCAATATAAATATGGTGTTAATGTCAGCAGAGCTACCCCAGAGAAGAATTCCATAAGACATTACACTATGAAAATAACTGAAATAAACCATTCTAGCTGTGTCAACATCAGTCAGCCGTCTAATAGTTTTCACTGCATATGCTGCAGAACTTAATTTGCCGGACAGTTTTTCTATTTGTGGGCTCCATTGTAGCTTTGAGTCAATAGTGATACCCAAGAACACAGTTGATTCAACAGGGTCCAACCTAGCTCCATTAAGTTGTACATTGGTTGTCGCCTGTTTCACATTCGGTGTAGTGAATTTAATGACTTTACTTATCATTAAGCACAAGATTATTGGCATTAAACCAATGAACAACTTTAGAGATTGCATCATTAACATCGTCAAAATTGCTTAATTGTCGGTTTATTTTCAACGTCAGGGAAGTATCATCTGCAAACAACACAATCTCATGCTTATCCCTTACGTAGTAAGGTAAGTCATTTATATAAATTAAAAACAAAAATGGGCCCAGAATTGACCCCTGTGGGACGCCCATTACCGCTGGAGATCCCGGAGATATTTTACCGTTTATTTCGACCTTCTGAATTCTATTGCCCAAGTAAGAAGTCAGAAGTTCGAGAGCCTTGTTCCTAATACCGTAGTGGTGTAATTTTCTGACCAGAGTATCATGATGAACGCAATCGAACGCTTTGGACAAATCGCAAAAGATACCTAATGCATCTTGCGAGTCTTCCCACGCCGCGAATATACTTTTTAATAAGTTGACCCCTGCATCTATGGTTGAACAACCCTTTGTGAATCCAAACTGTTTCCGGTGTAGTAAATTATGTATATTAAAATGTCTGAGCACTAAAGTTTAGAGGATTATTTACATATTCCAAATTAAACAAAGTTATAAGCTAAAGTTTTGAGAGACTAATAATATTACTAGAAGTTGTAATGTGTTACACATACAAGGCAAAATAAGGAATAAAACTAAAAATTCAAAAATGTGAGAGTTGAGTGTGTGAATGTGTGTATTTGTGTTCTAATAATTTTTATTATTGAGTTAGTATCAATTTTTCTGTTTCATCATAGTTTAAGTTACTTAACCACTTTGTAACTGTTTATTTAAATTTGGTCCTACGCATAGGGTATATACCCAGCGTTTTATTGGCCATATTGTAAACGAAGCTACTCAGAAAGCAATAGAAACGTTGTGCCGTAGTTGTAGTTACTAGTACCGGAGGGCAAACAGTGTACTTCCGTCGTTGATTTAAAAATTTTGAGGGATCGTAAAAAGTTTGGGAGTGAGTGATTAAAATAATGTTTAGAATAAATAATTTTCGAACGGAGAGGACGTTACATTTAAGATAGAGTTCGCTAGTGGGGAACCTGTAGAGGAGGCGCCATCCCACTTTTAGAAGAGCTCTTTGTGCCCGCTCGAGCTGCAGAAAGTGTGTTTTGGAAGACCCACCCCAAACCATGATTATGATTATGAACCACAATACAATAATTAATTACAGATTGCCCAAGAGCCAGGTATACAATTCGGAGTACTTTTGTATCTGCTACATGGCGATGATTTTTGAAAATATAAATTATTTTTAGCAACCTAGAGGTCAGCATATCAATATGAGGATGAAAGGAGAGTCGGTCATCTATTTTTATACCAAGGTACCTGACACGGTTGTTCCTGATAAATTGGGGCAGCTGCATACAATAGCAGCATTCGTAGTGCAGGAGTGAGCTACCAAATGATATTGGGTGGAGACCAAGTGGTGGAGTGCCCTTGGCAGATAGGGAGAAGGGGATGAACTTAGTTTTCTCGACATTCAACGTAAGTTTTGAGCTAGCCAGTCGGTGACAGTGTTGAGACCACGTTGAGCATGTTCGAATGCCGTCTCCCAGGATTCACCTTGAAATATCAACGCAGTATCATCGGCATAGGTATAAATGGAACCATTTTCAAGATTTAGCTGACATAGGTCATTTATATATATAAGGAATAATGTAGGGCCGAGTGACTGTATCTCAATATAACAATACGGCACTGTATTTAGATTAATTTACAAATTCCATATAAATAAGGTTTATAACCGACCTCAAAAGAAGGACTTTGTTAATTAGATTGTACTTATGTTTTATATGTACATAATACATATATGTTAGGCGGTTTCTCTTTATTTTTATCCGCTTGGGAATGCTTTCAGAATGGTAGCATATAAGTTTAGTTCCATTATATTTGCAAAAGGAAAGTTCTAATCTAAAATGTAACAATTCTCTAAATGTATATACGGTTATGAATTCATTATTGTCAATCGTTGCTTGCTGATTTTAACTTTAAGTGTAAATACTATTTTTGCATTGCACGTCACTAAAACAACGACATAATATGTATGTAGCCATTGGTTTAAAGCTCATCATTAGCTTTTTTTCGGGGGTAGGTGGCGAAAAAGTGAATACATACTTCATAGTGTATAAATCCTATTTAATTAAATATAAAGTATTTATTAAACATTTTAACATATAATTTTAGTGCCCTTACATTAACTAAGAGGTACTCACGTTTGTGACGCGTTTTATGTGATTTAAGTTTAACTTTTATACCACCTGCCAGCTCACTACACTGCACTTAATACACTTCACTATATCAAGATGTCTCATATCTCTGAAGTACTTGCTACACAACACAGGCTTGAGGAAAATGTTGCTAAGAGACTAGATGACCTCCAAGCCCAGATACAAAGTGCCACTGCAGTGGAAGGACAGCGCTCTGGGAAGGACACTGTGGCTAAAGTGGCTGAAGAGTTAAGAAACTTCCGGGAGCTTATTTTCAATATCCTGAGCCTTCTTCGTCAGCAGATTCGTGAGTGTGCCAAGCAAGTTGACGAATTGGAAACCAGGAGCAGACGGAAGGCATTGGTATTCTCAGGTGTAGCAGAAGAAAAGAATGAAAACTGCAGTCAGGTGCTATTAGATCTTATCAGCACAAAACTCGGGCTCTGTGACGTTTCTTCCTCATGTATAAAAATATGTCATCGTCTTGGTACACCAAATAAGGAACATCATCGACCAATTCTGGCGCGCTTCTCTAGTATGGAGGTCAAATCAGTAGTCTGGCGTAATAAAGCCAAATTGAAGGGATCTTCAGTGTCCATGAAGGAGTTCCTGACAAGGCCCAGGCAAGCAGTCTTCGCCAGAGCACGCCAACACTTCTCTATGCGGTCAGTTTGGACGCAAGATTGCACTATCGTCATCAAAACGGCGGATGCAAAGCGTCACAAGATCTTCACAGATGAGCAGCTAACTCTGCTCACTATAAAGTATCCCAAGGCTGACAATTCTCAACAACAGGAGCCAGTGAAAATCTGAAAAAATGTGTTAGTTTAGGACTCACGACCAGGTTTTTATTATTACTTAATCTTAGTACAATATCCGCATTTAAATGTGGCTTAATTTACCACTGTAAAATTACTTACCACTGTAAAATTCATTATGTTTTCCATGTCATATCAATTAGGTACTCATTTCGAGGTTAGTAGTTTAGTTTTCATTTACTTATCATAATAATATTATTTTTATACCCTCCATAAATTAGTTTTAGTATAATTATTATAAAAAGGTGGGTTCTTTCTCTTATTGCGTTATTTGTTTCGATTACGATTGTCAATTAATTGTCAAACTGTGTACTGTCACATCAAGAGAATGTCAAAATGACGTTACGTTTAGTTTCTATGAGTGCGTTCCAGTCTTATTAAAAATGTGTCTTACTCTTATGTAACTATGGATTGGAACAATATATTTCCGTTCTTTTCAGTAGTAATTATTTTTGTATTTTGTTGTCTAAGATTTTCATTTATTTTGTTATCTAAGATTGTTTATCTTTATTGTAGGAGTTCTGCTCTCCATTATAATGAAGTTTGTATGCTGGCGGGTGGTGCAAAGTATACCTTTGTGCTTTTCATTTCATTATTTTTATGGTTTTAATTATTATTTTTTAATCTACTATTATTTAATTTATATACTTATTTATTAATTTATTATAACTATCGTATATGCTATATTATTATGTCTCTTATATCTAGTGATACTGATGATGATTCTTTTTTATCTGCCAATGGATCGACAACCTCCTCCGATGTTAGTTATCTTTCGCTGACTGATACTCTTGGTGATGTATTACGCAATCAGTTTAATAATTGCCGGACTAATTTACTGAATATCTGCCACATTAATGCTCAAAGTATTCCCAGCCATTATAGTGACCTACTTGACGCCTTTACTGATTGCAACGTCCACGCCATTCTGATTTCTGAAAGCTGGCTTAAACCTCACCTGACCTCCACTACGTATTCTCTTCCTGGATTTATTCTTGTTCGGAATGACCGAATTGATAAAGCGGGTGGAGGTGTCGCAATATACATTAGAAGTGATCTTCCTTTTAAGGTTTTGGCCACATCTCCCCCGAACTCGTCTGCTTCCGCCGAATTTATTTTCCTCGAAGCTTCACTCAAAGGCTCGAAAACCGTTATTGGAGTGGTTTATTGTCCCCCTAATTCTGATTACTTCACCGATTTCGAATTGGTACTGGAATCTTTGGGTTCGGAGTATGTTCACCACATCATCATGGGAGATTTTAACACCAACCTCCTCTCCCATAATTCCCTGCGTTCTAGAAAACTCCTGCATATAGTTGAGTCAAGCAGTCTGAAAGTATTGCCTCTCCAAGCCACCCATCATAATATTTCAGGCGATGATACTTGGCTCGACTTAATACTCTGCTCTAACCTTTCCTTAGTTTCTTCACACGGGCAGCATGAAGCTCCCGGCTTCTCCCGTCACGACCTAGTTTTCCTCTCTTATGTCCTAAAACCTCCAAAACTCAAACCTAAGGTACTGCACGTGCGTTCTTTCGCACGTATGAATGTGGAACAGTTACGCGAGGATGCATCTAAAATCGACTGGAGGACTTTGATCGAGGCTAGCTCTGTTGATGATAAAGTCCGCATGTTTAATGAGACGGTCACTAAACTTTATGACAGCCACGCGCCGGTCATTAAAGTAAAATTTAAGCGCCCACCAGCTCCTTGGATGACTAAAGAAGTTAAAATGGCGATGAGACGTAGAGACCGAGCATTCTGTAAGTTTAAAAGGGAACGTAGTGACGATAACTGGGAGAGTTATAGGGTTGCTAGGAATCGGTGTAATCAGATGATACGCAACGCTAAACGCCGTCATATTCTAAACAGTATATCTTCTTCTACACCTGCCGGTATTTGGAAATTCTTAGGAACTCTCGGTATCGGCAAGCCGCGACATATAGACCTTCCCACCTCTGTTGGATTGGATGATCTTAATAATCATTTCTCCACTACTTCGTCCATTGATCATCTGACCAAATCTCAAACTATTGCCTTTGTAAATGGTCTAGCGCGTCCTAATATAAACCCTTTTTCTTTCTCTCCAGTCGATTCAAACGAGATCAAAAAGATAATCCTTTCTATCAAATCCAATGCAGTTGGTTGTGATTGTATCAGCCGAAAAATGATCACCTCAATTTTAGACCAACTGCTTCCTGTCATTTCCCATATTATTAACCATTCCCTTGAATCTCGATCATTCCCGTCCTTATGGCGTAAAGCCTATGTCCTTCCCCTTCCTAAAGCCTCTAATCCTTCACTTCCTACGCACTACCGTCCAATCTCCATACTTCCTTTTCTTTCTAAAATACTAGAATCCTGTGTCCACAAACAGCTTTCCAGTTTTGTAGTCACTAACAACTTAATAAGTATGCTGCAATCTGGTTTCCGACCAGGGCATAGTACGACCACTGCACTCCTTAAAGTGACTGGCGATATTAGAGCAGGCATGGAGGAAACCAAAGTCACGGTCATGGTTTTGGTGGACTTTTCCAACGCATTTAATACCGTCAGTCACGATATCCTACTATCCATCCTTTCCCATCTTATGATCTCAGACGAAGCGCTGGAATGGTTTTTCTCATATCTTCTGGAACGTCAACAGTCAGTACGTGTCGGAGAGACTTCATCAAACTGGACAAACCTCGACACAGGCGTTCCACAAGGCGGTATTCTTTCTCCTCTTTTATTTTCTGTCTTTATAAACCTTTTAACTTATGATCTTCAGAGTGCGTATCATCTTTATGCCGATGACCTTCAACTTTATGCTCAGGCGGGTACAGATAGTTTGCCTGAAGTCATTGGGAAGCTCAATAGGGACTTAGACTTAATCAAAAGCTGGTCTGATAGGTTTGGCCTCACAGTCAACCCTGACAAATGCCAAGCCATCATAGTAGGAAGCTCGCGTTTGATGAGCAGAATAAATTTAGATCAAATGCCACGCATCATGTTTGATCAATCCGCCATTCCATTCAGCCAATGTGTAAAGAATCTTGGGTTACAGATTGATACGACTCTTAGCTGGATGAACCAGATTGCTGCTGTCAGCCAGAGTGTCACATACATTCTGCGGAGTCTCTATCGTCTCAAAAACTTCCTTCCATCTAAAACTAAAGTAATGCTCGTGCAGTCCTTAATCCTTCCTAAAATTGACTATGGTGATGTGTGCTACTTTGACCTGAATGCAGATCACCTCAATAAGCTCGACCGACTTCTAAATAACTGCATTCGGTTCATCTTCAATCTACGAAAATACGATCATGTGTCATCTTACCGCGCGCAATTAAAATGGTTACCAATTCGCCAGCGCAGAAACTTACGTGCTCTGACTACTCTATACACTTTACTAGATTCCGTTTCTTCTCCTTCATATCTAACTTTTCAATTTCAATACCTTCATTTAAAACACAATAAAAATCTGCGTTCTTCTCATAACCGCATCCTTCACTGTCCTTCACACCGCTCTGACTTCATCCACACTTCTTTTCTTATACAATCCATTCTCCTCTGGAATGCTCTTCCATCAGAAATCAGAATGGCTAAAAGTCGCTATTCTTTCAAAAAGAAAACGCGGGAGCATATAACCAAAAAGTTATTGGCAGAATCATCACATTAGTATTATTTTATTTATTTGTATTATTTATATGTAGGTATATGTATAATATATATGGATATATAGTAGTATATTATAATATAGGTATTGTGTATTTTATGTAATTGTATGAAGTATCTACATTTTTACTCTCAGTTTTACTCTTTAAGCTCGTAGTGCACCTACCATGTAATCTCTGCATCACCCCAAGGTTGACTGGCAGAGAATGCCTTCGGCATTAAGTCCGCCTTTGTACATTGTTGTGCATAAAGTTTAAAAAAAAAAAAAAAAAAAAAAAAAAAAACATTAGGTATCTAAAATTAATATTACAAGAACGTAAGTAACTTAGTATGTAGTATTAGTAAGCAGGTTTATGTATATATTTATTTACCACCGGTAGATTCTGTTTTGTTTTTATTTTTGTATTATTTTCATTGCCTTAGTTCACAGTATAAATAGTTGTGCACTGTTTGTAACCCATTACATATAAGCTCTCACTCTAACAAAGGTTTGCTGGAAGAGAACTCATAGTTGAGTTAAGCTCGCCTGTGTACATGATATGTGTAATCTTTTATGTAAATATGTATTTCTGTGTGCAATAAAGTAAAAAAAAAGAAAAAAAAAGTATCTATTATTTAAGTGTTGTCTGTACTTCTAAGCTTCTCTGTAAAGAACTACTACATTTAAGACAAATAAGATATCTACCTATCTTTCCCTCTAATTCTATAAGAATGTAGTTTTTGGTATTTCTGTTTCGTAATTTTTGTCGTTCGATCTTTCTGCGTCAATAATTATTTGCTGACTATCAAATGTGACAGTTCAAGACATATTGACTACTTAGTATTTAATGTCAATGGGAGGTTTCACCCGTACATTAAGCCCACGAATATATTCTACGTAAGCCAAAAAACCAGCTCTCAGAAATTTTCCCATTTAAATTCAATACACGTAGAGGATTGGCACGCTGAGAAAAATGGTGTACTTCCTGCGAAGGAAATAATCGATACAAGAACAGCTTTTGCGTGCCAAAGGCTCGTTGGGAGCAGCAGGCACAAATCAGAACAAACAATAAACATGGTTCTTGTTACTAAGCTTTTGTTACCCGGCCCATTTCTTTTTATAATAAAAAATTAAAACGGAAGAAACATGGACGCGAAATTAATTATTTAGTTGTAAAATACAAAGCCGGGAGAGTTTTATTCCATTTACTTCAGGATTTTGACCCTTGTTGGAAAATAAGAATGAAAGAAACGGCTGACTATCAAACTAACAACAAAAAGAAAAGTTTTACTACATTATTACCTAACGGGCGAGATATCTTGACTGGGATCTTCAAACTTCAGTGTTATTATCTAGTTTATTCCGCAGTATTTAACTCAGGAATAAAATATTTTTCTGGGTTAGTGACTGAAACCATTAACCACTGTTAACTTCAGTTGCAGACGTTGATGGCCTACCAGAGCGAGGCAAATCTTTCATTACATCTCGACCGCTTTTGAACGCTTTGAACCACTAATAAGCACAAGTTTTTGATAAAGTCGATTCACCGTAAGCCTTCTGTAACATTTTCAGTGACTCCGAACACGAAATTCCATTAGCGATGCAAAATTTAAGATTTTTGTTCCTTATGAAATTCGCAATACACACTATATATGATATTACTAAAACGAGCACTGTATTTAATGCGCCAAAATGGAAAACAGTTGTGCCAATGTAACAACAACAAAAAAGAACAAAAATTTGAATTTGGAACCATAAACAAATCATCCATTCCCGATACTTTTTTGACTGAATGTATTATTATATAGTATAGTGTTATACAGTATAGTATCGTATGTATTGCATTGTATAG
Organism: Pseudoips prasinana; assembly: GCA_951640165.1. Lineage (NCBI taxonomy): Eukaryota > Metazoa > Arthropoda > Insecta > Lepidoptera > Nolidae > Pseudoips > Pseudoips prasinana. The sequence goes on from OX621253.1 coordinate 16,193,061, forward strand.
TATTTTATAGTATTGTTCAATCCAGTTTTTTTACTATTACTGATTACTTTATGATCTGTGCACCTACCATGATCTCTCTGCACCACCTTAAGGTTTACTGTCTGATAATGCCTTAAAGTTGACCTTGAACAGTCGGATCACGACTGCGAAGCGACAAAAATTTCTGTTCAGACGGACTGACAGAATCCGGAACATATACTGGGATAAAAGTTGACAATTCCTCAAGCCGTCTAGCAAATAAAACTGCCAGCTAAGCACCCGCGCTGAAGAGCATACCCTTAGGGTTTCGAACCTCGACTTGGGCGGGCACTGACAGAGAGATGCATAAGAGGGTATTTTTTGTATAAATCAAGTGTTAGAAGCTGTTGGTTTGTATATATTTCTATGTATTTTATGTAAATAATAAAAATAATATAATATCCTGGGAAATTATTCATACACTGCTATCTGATCCCAAACTAAGCAGAGCTTGTACTATGGAAACCGGAAATGGATGAAAAGATGACTGATATAATACTTTTCTTCTGTAAATATATATTTATATAGATAATTACACCCAGACTCAGGACAAACAGACATGTTCATGCACACAAATATCTGTTCTGGATGGAAATCCAACCCACGACCTCCGGCGTGAAAAGCAAGCATTTGCCAACCACGCGAACCAAATAACGCCAGTTTACCGGCCATATTTGGAACTATCTGGCTAATTGTCACGTACAGGTGATTTTAAGAGGAGAGAAAATCTTATAGTAACCTCGTTCTTTTTGTACCCTATTATCCTGATTTATGGTCCGCGGAATGAGCACTTACCTAATTGGGAGATTCTAGGTACAGATGCCAGCACATCAAGCTACCCTAATCTGTCAAATTTCCACAATTGAAAGTGAACCTTATGCTTTTGTGATAAAGTTGAAAATGTATAAAAGAACTTTAAAAGATTGGGGTAGCTAGATGTGCTGGCGTCTGTACGTTGTTACTTTGTAAGCTTCGGCGCTAGATCTTGGACCTAAAACCTAAGCGCTATTATTCCTTACAATTATCCAATTAATTACTTCACAAACGTACGAGAAATGCTAGTTTACAAATTGAGCAATACATATAAGATTGTTTTCGTTGGACATGCTTTCATTGCAGTATGTATCTACGAAATCTATACATATAATAAAATCGTACGAGAGTCAAAACTGTACATTGAATATTTTTTAAAAAAGATACTTGTGGCGTGATCTACAATCGATATCGAAGCCAAAAATATAGTTTTTAGAATTTTTGCCTGTTTGTCTGTTATTCTGTATGTATGTCTGGGCTAAACTCAAAAAGTACTGCATGGAATTACTTCAAATTTTCCATGAATATTACTAAGAGGTCGGGTCAACATATAGGCTACATATCATCACGCTATCACCTACGGAAGAGGAGCTGTGATAATTTATAAAGTTTATCGCGGGTAAAATTGCGGGGCACAGCTAGTACATAATAAACTCATTGCCAATTGCTCTCACCTGTCCGTTAGTGATTGCTGAGGTTAAGCACCTAGGCTCGCGGTCTTTCTATGGATGGATAGTGCCAAATTGGTTTAATTTCTGAGCGTTTCCGTGCCGTCGATTCCAGTGAGTGTAGTTGATAGATAACAGTCGTGGCTTTAGCGTGGCTTACCATTTAAGGGCCTATGCACACCACGTTTTTTAAGCGCGCCGTGGACGCGCGTGTGTAGCTATACAGACGCGCTGCTAACGCGCGTGTGTATCGATACAGACGCGTCGGTGTCATTTAAGGGCCTATGCACACCACGTTTTTTAAGCGCGCCGTGGACGCGCGTGTGTAGCTCTACAGACGCGCTGCTAACGCGCGTGTGTATCGGTACAGACGCGTCGGTGTCATTTAAGGGCCTATGCACACCACGTTTTTAAGCGCGCCGTCGACGCGCGTATGTAGCTATACAGACGCGCTGCTAACACGCGTGAGTATCGATACAGACGCGCCGGTGCCGAGGGTTTGTATCGATACAAACGCGATGCTAACGCATGTGTGTATCGATACAGACGCGTCGGTGTCATTTAAGGCCCTATGCACACCACGTTTTTAAGCGCGCCGTCGACGCGCGTATCTAGCTATACAGACGCGCTGCTAACACGCGTGAGTATCGATACAGACGCGCCGGTGCCGAGCGTTTGTATCGATACAAACTCGATGCTAACGCGTGTGTGTATCGATACAGACGCGTCGGTGTCATTTAAGGGCCTATGCACACCACGTTTTTAAGCGCGCCGTCGTCGCGCGTGTGTAGCTATACAGACGCGCTGCTAACGCGCGTGTGTATCGATACAGACGCGCCGGTGCCGCGCGTTTGTATCGATACAAACGCGATGCATAACGTGTGTGTGTGTATCGATACAGACGTGCCGGTGTCGCGCATTTGTATCGATACAAACGACAACAAACTGCTCCGTAGGATAAAAGTGCGCCGTCGACGCGATGCTAAGGCGCGCTTAAAAACATGGTGTGCATAGGCTCTTAGGGGCATACTGGGCGACTTCAAAAGCTTTAACTATAGGTTAAAGAGGAAGGTAATGAACTTATTTGAACTATCATATTTGGTGTTATCCTGAAACCGTGTTTAAGAATATTATTTAGCCTGACGTGAGGAGCTAACATAGTGAATACTATAACCGGTAACTTACATCATTAATTAAGGACTAGGCTATTCAGGCAAGATACCATCTTCAGGCGGAATGTGAACCCTACGATGTCGCGACAGCCGGTCGTTGCGTACGTGGTTTTGAACTTGAGAACTTGGAGGATAAAAAAAATGAATAATAATAATATCTAGGGACAATGTCACGCAGATGTTCCTAGCCCCAAACTAAGCAAAGCTTGTACTATGGGTACGATATACATACTTATATAGATAGATAAATACTTAAATACATAGAATACATCCATGACTCGGAAACAAATATTTGTGCTCATCACACAAATATTTGCACTTACCTGGATTTTAACCCAGGACCACCAGCTTCGTAGGCAGGAGCACTACCAACTAGGCTACGGTGACCGTCGAGTTGCGTGTGTGATTGTTTTTATTTTGTTAACTTAGTTGTTGCGAGCACGCTTAGAATTGTGAGATTGGTTTTGTGTACCGAGACGGGGTTATATAATTATTGGTTAATTTGTGCTAAAAAGCTTTATACGTGGAAGTACCTGCTTGGATTTCGACCGGCACCGTTGGAATTTGGGTGGTTATTACTATATATACGTTATTTATGGCCATAAGGCAATTTATACTTTGTAATATGGTGGAGCTGGCCGGGTGCCTGCAGCGAAGAGATAAGCCGGTGAGTTTATAGGTTAACCAGCTGTGCCCCGCGGTTTTAGCCGCGTTAAACTTTACAAATTATACCCTATGTGTTAATCCAGGGTGTCAGCTAACTCCCTACCAAATTTTAATAAAATCGCTCCAGCCGTTTAGATGTGAAGAAGTGACAAACATACACACTCACAAACTTCGCCTTTATAATATTAGTGTGATTCAGTTTTTAAGTAGCTCCTTGTAATCGAGGACATGGTTGCGGTTGGACCGTAATAAGTACACAGGTACAGGTGGCACTTTTGGCCGACCCAACGTAACATTATTGCGGGAGTTACCTGTTAAGTCTCAACTTCGGTTGAATTAAACTTAGAAGTTTTCTTTAGTTAGATTAGTTTTCATAAGAAAGTTTTACACTGCCAAGTGTCCTGCACTGCACAGATAAAAGATGAATCAGCTTGAGAAATGTATGGAAGGTATAAGAGCAGGTACCCTGTACCCATTATTGCCTGGAGCACCATGAGGACCTGATAATAATAATAATACCTGGGACATTATTTACACACGGTCATCTGATCCCAAACTAAGCAGACCTTGTACTATGGAAACCAGATAACTGATATACTACATGTAATACTTTTCTTAATACATACTTATATAGATAATTACACCCAGACTCAGCACAAACAGACATGTTCATGCAACTTAAAAGATTAAAGAAAATCAGTTTGTGAAATACGAAAATAATTTTTTGGCCTCCCTACACAGAGTGCACCCAATGATCGTTACACTTGTATGGGAAGTCAATTTTTCTTTTGTTTATTTTGCATGTTGTTCAGTTAAGGAAAATTAAGCTCCTAAGGCTGATTTCAGAGTGACGCGCGCGGCACGCGCCGGAGGCCAGCGCGTCTCAACAGCGGCGCGTGCGAGACGCGTCACTCTGAAACGCTAGCTGCCAGTAGAGGAGCTCGGGCAGCGCTGGCCGACGGCGCGCGTGTCACCGGCGCGGCGGTGTGTTTGAACTGCGTGACTATGAAACGCAACTACTATCTAGTGTAATTATAAGCGCGCGCGTTTGGCCGGCGCCGCTCGCCGGCGCGACTCTGAAATCAGCCTAAAGCTACGTCAATATTTATGTCACAGTTCGTATATGGGGCATATAAAGTTGTTGTTCTGTGCGGGAATAGAACCCAAGACACATAGGCGCCGAGGAAATAGCAAGGCTACCTTACTACCATAACCACTGCGCCACACTACTACCATTCACCGAAAAAATAGTGTAAGGGCCAGCGCAGACCGAGAGGAGGAGAGGATTTTATTAAGGCACTAGAAAATCAACTTTAGAATAATAGCGATAATGCATATATGCTTGAATCTGACATAAAATGCTCGCACGGTCTCGGGCATATAATGTTCAAGCATATATGCATTTTATTTAAATAATTTTAAAGTTGATTTTCTAGTGCCGCCGTAATAAAATCCTCTCCGCTGCGCTCCTCTCTGTCTGCGCTGGCCCTAAGAAAATTTTGATATAGAATGTACTGTTTATGATATCAATAGGTATAACTATGAAAACATTGCATAGTAATCTCGAGCGAATTTTGGTTACAGTGGCCAATTTGGACGAAGAAAAGTTGGATGCAGGATATAGGATTGACTACTTGTGTGGCGCAAGGGCTAAGACTGTCACCTCGTCGCTTCGTGTTGCGGGTTTTAGTCCCGCGCCGGGCAACTATTTGTGTGACCTATAAATAGTTATTCAGAGTCTGGATGTAATTTGTGTCCGTCCATTATATGTTTGTAAAGTACTCCGTGACACGGGGATTATATTCCCTAACGCAGGCGTAGTCTTTTAAATTAAAAAATATATGTGGGGCAGACATACGTATCAGTGTAAACACAGTGTACACTCTCTATTCATTCATTTTCATAATTTGATGGGAGGATATTGCAATAAGAGTAGCTAGATCAGGAGAAGGACTGGATGGCTTCGAGTTTTTTCTTGGGTATAGCATAATTACGATTTTTACCTAGAACGGGTTCTTATCTCTGTTCGGTTAGAATATCCGTTATCCCAGTAGTTTCTGGCTAAAAAAGAAGTCCAAATAGAAGTCAAAGTTGACGATTTTATACCCCTATGCGTAAAAAAACCTTCAGGGCTTTTTTAAGCATAGGGGTACCGGTCCTTCTTATATCGCTAGACTACAATAATAATAATATAATATCCTTGGACATTATTTAACACGGCCATCTGATCCCAAACTAAGCAGGGCTTGTTCTATGGAAACCAGATAACTGATATACTACATATACTACTTTTATTTTGTAAATAAATGCTTACATAGATAAATGCACTCAATAGCATATTTTGATTGTATAAACCTCCTTGCTTAATATATACTGTATAAAAAGTTACAAAAACTAAGAGAGTCCCACAATATGAACACACTTGGCAACACCGGGCACAGATTGTAATGTGAAAACTTATTATGAAAGGTTTTATGAAACGAATATTACCCTCTGTTTACAAAGGAATATTTCTGGCACATTTGAATAAAAACTCAGGAAGAGGAAACTCTCATTTAAATATTTTTATTACTTAAGGCAAATTGGGAAAGTGTGGGTATAAATTTTACTTATATTAGCCAAGATATTAAGAGCTACTAACTATATATATTATATCTACCAACCATAATAAATATTTATAATATATCCTGGGACACTATTTATATACGGCCATCTGATCCCCACCTAAGCAGAGCTTGCACTTTGGAAACCAGATAACTGATATAGTACTTTTCTTTTGTGAATAAATACTTTTATTTCGTATTTACTAACATAAATATGAAACACCTCGTGTCATATAATTTCATATATATATAGATAAATACACCCAGACTCAGAATAAACAGACATGATCATGCACACAAAAATCTGTCCTGGGTGGAAATCGAACCTTCCAAAATCGAAGTATCTACCAGCAACACCAACAGGCCTGTTAAACTGTATTTTACATTATCAAACTAATTAAATTTTCAAGTGAAAAGGAAACCCCATTTAGAACTATCAAAATAATAAAACACATCTCTAGAGCGCGCAACAGTTTGAAAATAATGTAATAATGCTTATTTTGCCTCAGCATTGCGCGGTTCAATTAAAGCGATAGAACTTAAAATGTCCTGTATTTTTTCTACAAATAGATATCTGGAACAATTAACACACTGCCATCTGACCTATAACTAATCCGACACTTTTTTTAATTTTTTTACGAGTCGGAAATGCTCTAATCGGTAGCCCGTCGCTTGGCGAGGCGACGGAGTATGTAGGGCTCCACCCACTAAAAATACCACGGTAGCGAGCTTCACAGTGCTTGTAGTGGAGGCTCTGGGTACTCGTGAACGATCTCGCCAGTACCCCCGCCGTACACTGTAGCTTCAGCGAAGGTCTTACCCGGGGAGGGGGCATGAATGCTTCCCCAGTACGTACAAGCGTGTTTAGTCAATCTGAGCTACAGCAGGTTACCTCTTCCCGGGACCGCTTATGCATGACGAGTGGAGTTCCACTCCTCCAAACGCCAGCGATCCCAGGGGAAACTAATCAGAGCTTGCACTATGGCAACAAGACAACTAATAAACATACTAATATATTTCTAAATATAAACTAGGTATAGATAAAATACACCCAGACACAGAATACATAATCATCACGCAAAGATTTGTCCTTGGTGGGGATCGACCCCACGACCTCTGTGTTAGCAGTCCAAAAATCACAATAACATTATAAAGAAATATGCCGTAAATTAACAAATGGCGAATAAGCCAATATCCACGTATAACCACGTACCACTAGACCAACAAGCCAGTCCAAAAATCACAATAACATTAAAAAGAAATATGCCGTAAATTAACAAATGGCGAATGAGCCATTATCCACGTATAACCACGTACCACTAGACCAACAAGCCAGTCCAAAAATCACAATGACATTAAAAAGAAATGTGACGTAAATTAATAAATGGCGAATGAGCCATTATCCACGTATAACCACGTATCGTAAATTAGTACCGAAAATTGCACGTATCGTAACTTGGTAACAAAAATTGCAATTCGAAGTATAAAATGAATGGAAAACGTCCAGCGAATGGTGCTGGCATGAGATCTGGCTTAATATAAAGCTGGAGAGATACTTGCCAAATCCGAACTGCAGGCCATAATACGAAACTCCCAACTAAAATGTTACATGCAAAGTCACTTCGCACGAAACTCTCCGATAATAGGAGTCTTCACTTTTCGTTATATAAAATCCAATACGAGTCCAACAGTTTTTTTAAATTGGATTTTGGGTAACTGTACGTGTAGCGCGACGGTTAAGAGAGTAGCCTTACCACTTAGTGTCCCGGGTTCGATTCCCGCACAGGACAACGTATGTGTGACCCATAAGTAGTTGTTCTGAGCAGAGATGTAAAATGACTGAATATGACTAGTCACAATTGTCATAAACCTTAAATGACCGGTCATTTACTCTCAAATTCAGTCAATTTGACCCAAATATATTGTATAATATATTGTCTATTCTCGACTACAACCCAATTATTTATTTATTTAGGTACCCAATTTATATGCAAGTTTAAATGAAGCAACGTTTTATTTTGTATTATATCATGAGAGAATAAGACGACATCAAAGTCGATGCGCTAGGCGTTGCCATTTTGTCGTCAATGCATGCATGATTAGAAATGTAAAATGATTAACACTATATAATAATACTATAAGTCATAAAAACCACATTTTTGTTTCAATTTCGAAGTTGTAGACTTTTATCTAAGACAAAAACTTAAAAGGTACTAAAATATTACTGAAATCGAATTGACTGAAAATTACCATTTTTGACAGTTAATGACCATTTTTTACCAATTTGGCCGTAAATGACAGTCAGTCTAATTCAGTCACTTTAGTCATTTTCAACACTAGTTCTGAGTGTGGATGTACTTTATCCGTTGATTATATTTTTGTAACCCCTGAATACCTTCCCTCTGACGATTTCTACGCCCCCCATGGGATAAGATGGGGTGATGATATTCTATGCCGTCACCACACAGAAAATGCACTTAATATCTAGGTATGTACGTAAATCACTGCTTATCGATTAATTCGCTAAATATACGTTAATAATATTGAGAGTGGTGAGATTAGATGCGTTTATGTACGTAAATCACTGCTAATCGATTAATTCGCTAAATATACGTTAATAATATTTAGAGTGGTGAGATTAGATGCGTTTATGTACGTAAATCACTGCTTATCGATTAATTCGCTAAATATACGTTAATAATATTGAGAGTGGTGAGATTAGATGCGTTTATGTACGTAAATCACTGCTTATCGATTAATTCGCTAAATATACGTTAATAATATTGAAAGTGGTGAGATTAGATGCGTTTATGTACGTAAATCACTGCTTATCGATTAATTCGCTAAATATACGTTAATAATATTGAGAGTGGTGAGATTAGATGCGTTTATGTACGTAAATCACTGCTTATCGATTAATTCGTTAAATATACGTTAATAATATTGAGAGTGGTGAGATTAGATGCGTTACTTTGCTTTTGAATTATGATAAAAAAATTATGTCATAAAAATACTTTTCCTCTTATCTAATGTTTGTGGTGCTAACAAACTGATATGATTTCAGTTGATAGGTGTTTATGTGAATATTTCGAGATAAATAGAACAATGTTATTACTAGCATAGCATAGCTATATACTAGCAAATTGTACCAACAGTTGCACTTAATGCGAAAATATTAGATCTAGTCCCATCGACCGTATTTTTAGGATTGACACTTGATTCAAAATTGCAATGGGGTCCTCAGATTGAAAAGTTAGCAGGTAAATTAAGTTCGGCTTCCTATGCTGTCTGGAAAATAAGGCAATTGTCAGATGAACAAACTGCTAGATTAGTGTATTTCGCGTACTTTCATAGCATTATGTCGTATGGCATTCTGCTGTGGGGTTCGGCGGCTGACATAGGTACTATTTTTGTATTGCAGAAAAGAGCAGTCAGAGCCATTTATGGTTTAGGCAGTCGCGATTCTTTGCGAAATTTGTTTAAAGAAATAAATATACTTACTGTGCCATCGGAATATATATATCAGAATATAATGTTTGTTAGAAAAAATATTCATAATTATAAAAAGAAAAGTGAACTGCTTAATATAAATACTAGGAATAAAAACAAACTAGCCATGCCAGGCTTTAGAGTAAGCAAAACTAATAAATCATTTTTAGGAAATTGTATTAGGTTTTATAACAAGCTTCCTACTCAAATTACTGATCTGCCTGACACAAGTTTTAAAACACATATTAAACGTATACTTATGGCTAGGGGTTATTACACCACTAAAGAGTACATCGATGACAAAGACGTCTGGCTCTCACTTCCTACCTGCACATTGCTTGCTGGAGATCTTGTAGCCATATAGACATGACTGATCTGCTGTGTTACGTGAACTATCTGTAAATGATTGCTATCATATACTTAATTTAAAATTATTGACTCTGTCTCAAAATGAATAATGTTATTGTTTCGAAGTTTTTCTTTTGTATACCTAAATATAATCTAAAATAATAAGCATTCAGACAACCGATCGAGCATATATTGTGTTTGCCTACTAAATAATTACTCTAATTGGACCAAATCCCGTGTTCATGCCCGCTTGAGTATGTTTCGCCGGACCGTCTCAACTGGGTCGTGTTGAAACCGGTAGTAGATGAACCCACTGAGTTTGTTTCGCTGGGTCTTCTCAGTTGGGGCGCATTGGATCCGGTGGTAGCATTAAAGCGCGACCGTCGTTATTAACACAAGGTCCGTCATAATAATAATACCTTTAATATAGACAGAACCATTGACAATATGTAGTAAAAATATTAGACTTAAACTAGATAATTAAACATAATCTCTTGACAATAACTTGATACGAGCTAGCTAAATATCATTTCTGTAATAAAATAAATTTTATAAATGTTTTCATACAAGATGTACCTAAATATCTATGTTACTAGAAATAATATCTAATGTATACAACTATATTACTACAAACATGTTCTGACTATTTACAAGCGCTTTTTTAAAGTCTACGTGAATAAAAACCTTTTTTATTTTATTTTATTTTATTTTAAAAGCATAGTTTTTTTAAAACATCAGATGTACTTTACTTATAAATTTATTAGACCATTTATATCTAATACAATAATAATATCCTGTGACGTCCACTCACGGACATATCATCCCAAACTAAGCTAAGCTTGTAGTATGGAAACCGGATGACTGATTTACTACATATACTACTTTTCTTTTCTTTTTTTTTGTAAATACATACTTATATAGATAATTACACCCAGACTCAGGATATACAGACATGTTCATGCATACAAATATTTGTCCTGGGTGGGAATCGAACCCACGGCCTGCGGTGTGGAAAGCAAACATTTACCAACAACGCCAACAGGCTCTTCTTACTTAACACTTGGCCCTCGCCAATGTAGTATATTAATTACTGCGTCATAATACTTTTACCACACAAATAACATCTACTTAGTACGTAAAATCGCCGCTAATAGATTAATTCGGTAAATACACGGTCTATATGCAATAATATTGACAGTGGTGTGGTGCGATTAGGTGCCAAGTATAGATCAAACAAGAGGCTTGGCTTGCCTGCCTACGTGACAGAAATAGGTGACAATCGATACGTCGTGGCTTTACGTCACTGAGCTAATTTACGTGTATTGTGTTCTGTGAGTTACAATACAGGTCAATAAATTCACCCAGCTCGACAGAATGTATCTAGGTGAGTGAGATGATGAGTTATTATTAATGGTTTTACTGATAATAACCACTACACTTGCACTTACGACAAGTCTAATTACTAAGGTAATTAATGTGTTTTTAATTAATTAAATAATAATTAGACTTTTAGTAAGTGAGTGTGATGATGAATTTTTAATGGTTTTTACTGATAAAAACCATGTTGACATGATGAGTTCTTAATGGTTTTTACTGATACTCCCTACTTATCGTATGGGCAGTATTTTTTTAATCGGGACTAGTCCCTCCCTCTTACCCATCTGGGGGTCATCCATCTATGGACTGACCGCGAGCCTAGTTGCTTAACGTCACCAGTCACTTACGGACAGGGGGGGGGGGCGGCATCTGGCTATTACTGATAAAGTCCATTAATAACTCGCTTCACTCACTTAGATACATTCTGTCGAGCTGGGTAGATTTATTGACCTGTATTGTTATTCATAGAACACAATACACGTAAATTAGTTCAGTTTCCGGGATAATTCAGATCTTTCCGGAAAAACTCAACGTTGATGTATGGTTTATTACGTTGAGGTTAGATTTTGTTCCGGGGTTTGCCTTTAGAAGCCTCAAGGTAGAAAGAAATGTAACCATAGGTTATGGCTATAGATTTTCTACCGGCAATGAGGGCACTGAAGACTGATCGTCGCCACTAGAATATGGTACAGATGCCAGCACATGTAGCTACTCCAATCTGTCAAATTTATTTTATGGATTTTCAACTTTATTACATAAGCATAAGATTCACTTTCAATTGCGGAAATTTGACAGATTGGGGTAGCTTGATGTTGGCGTCTGTACTGTAATCAGTCAGCGGTACGCTTTGACCTTAGCTGCTTCCTTTACACTTTTGTACTGTCTAATGGGGCAGGAAACTATGAACATCAGGTCAAAAAAAGTCTTTATTACCTAGTAAGAGCGATTTTCTTGCGGGTTGTGGCTACTAACGTTATGTATAAAAAAAGTTAGGCAACATGTAAGATTTGTGTACCAAAATTCTATCTACCCAAGAAATTGACTTTTCTTGGGTAGATAGAATTTTGGTACACAAATCTTCAGTTGCTTATGTAGCATATGAGAGCTTACTTCTTCATCTACTGAAACTGAACTTACGTTACTAAAACGAGATTGTAGCATATGTATATAGTGAAGAATATTATTATACATATATTATACACTATTTATCCTAATATTTATACAAGCGAATGTTCTTAACACACGTGTGGTATATTCTCGTATGGTTATATTAATTATATAATAATTTACTTGTAGATCATGGAGTGTAGTTTAACAAGTATTAATTCTAAGAACAAATAGAACTGTTGTTGTACTGAGATATAAATATATAAGAATACAGTTAACTTGTAATACTACAACCCACAATCAGAAGTTTCTATTTCATTTTATTTAAATACGACGTCATAAAAACTCTGACGTGGAACCTACGAGTATGCCATTTTTTGCGTCAAACGTAGCACAGCCAGGCAGTTTTAATGGCAATTGATCTACGAATTGAGTACGGAGTCAATTACGGAACCAGAAGTGATTTTTTTTAAAGATATTCATGATCATAGTCTACAACTTGATGGGAACTTTTCCAAGATATTTACTGTCAAAAAACCTACAACTTTCCTAAATAAATCCTAAGTCAGGGTGACCAACCACTAAACCAACTGGCCAGTCAAACCTTCCCCTGAGGGGTTTATATTACTCTATTTATAACTGTAGGTACAGTCGTTCGTACAAATGACAACATCTGGGACGGACCATGTATTGCAGCCGTAAAAAGATAATGTTTCTCTCCACCGCCAATGTTGGTACTCATGTATTTTTATTATGTTTTCTTTAGGTTTTTCTTTTACTGTCCAATTTTAGTTATGGTAAAGGCTCAGGGTCAAAGAAATTACGTACTTTAACTGCTTAACCTTGTTACTGCTGCACTCTATAAATTCTAGACTATTCTTATAGTGCAGTCATTGAAGCATTATTGCTCCGATTTTTTTTACTGCGAACCGAATTACATATAATTTTGGAATTAGGTTCATCTTACCCTTAACTTCAAAAGTGAAAATGATTTGAACTCCGCAACCACCCTGGGGGTGGTTGCCACCCCTTCTCGAAGGTGAATTATTTTTTATTCAAAATAACCTCAGATATCGATAGAAGGTCTAATTTTAAGCAAAAAATCATCTATAAAGTTTTTCAATAAATCCAATACTTTTCAAGTTATTGGCAATTGAAAATTCGCAATTTTTTCACGTTTTTCATCGGTTTTTTGCAAATATCTCCAAAAATATACGTTTCATCGAAAATTTTATACAGAACAAAATTGTAGCAGGTAAAACAATGAACCATTTGGTTTTTTATAAAGTATTCTATGTGCAATATTAAGCTAGATATTAAAGATTAAAGCCGTTTTTTATTTTGTCTGAAATTTAATCGATGTGGTCAATGCCATCTAGCGGCGAGCAAATGCATTTTATGCATTCTAATACAATAGGGTTTTGTAGTGCTTGAAATAAGCTTTAAAATGAGCACTATTAAAAGTCTTTTGCACGTAAAATAAGTGAGCTGTATTGCAAATAAGGGGAGCATCTTATGTTTTTTCTTTTAAATCAATGGGTTTCATAAGTGCCATTTCCACCAAAATTAAAATTAATCATATTCCGCCTAGAATTAACTTTATTATGAAGAGTTTGATAGATAGTATCAGTTTGGCTGCTTCAGGACACATATTTTTCAAAAAAGTCACGATTAAAAAAAAAAACAAAATTTAAAATTTTTTTAAAACCCTCTTTTTTTTATAATATCTCCAAAATGACGACAGATACGTAAAAAAGTGAACAGATAAAAAATTTAGGTATTTTTCTGACAAACAATTTGGTTTTTTTGTTTTTTCTGTCAAACAAAAATTGACGGAGATATGATTGTTTAAAGAGCGCGTGGCAGCGCAATCACAGCCTCTCTTAAGCCCTTTAACCCTTCACCGTTTTAGAAAAAGGTTTTTTACTATATATTGCAATGCAGGATGTTGTAGCTCTCTTAATTACCTTTACAATGGTTTTTTATAAATTGTGATAGCATGAAAATTGAAGGAGTTATGGTCCAAAAACTTATTATATTTTTTTCTACTTGTAACTGAAAATTTCTTTTGGAGCAATGTGAAAGTACGCAGTATAATAGAGACCCCCAACTATTGTAATGTGTATATATATATACATAATATGCTCATATATTTTAGAAACGTAGGCATGAATACATACCAACGTTCTTATATGTATATATAACACATTTGAGTGAAGGGGCCAACGAAAAAGCCATCGATAATAAAATTAACTGATAGATTATGTACAGTGGAATTTTTAATTCAACACATTTTTAGAGCTATTGGATAAATAAATATATATTACTAAACTGCAAAAAAAGGATGTGGAGCGTCTTGCGGATGCAGAAAAGTTGGTCTGTTTTGTAATAGTAGGTACCTGTGGAACGTGCAGTGGAGAAAACTGCCAAAATAGCCCTCCAATTCAGCCAGAAGATGTTGAATGTGACAGCGACTCCGACATTGAGTCATGAATAATAATATTATATTTTAATAATAATAGTACAATTTTATGTAATTTGTAAATATTTTATTCAATAAATGGCAATTTTTTACTCTAAATTAAATTATTTTTAAATATGTTATCATATATATTTACTGTTTTAATTTAGGGGTAGTTTTAAGGGTAGAAAAGCTTAAGAACATGATAATCATTTTCGAGAGTGTGGAATAATATTTAAATCCTCTTCATTTTATATAAAAAAATTAACAATTTTTTATCAAGGGGTAGTTTTCAACGGTTGAAAGGGGTTTAAAAATTTGATAATTATTATAGAGAATATAAAATATTACTTACTCTATACTTACATCTTTTTATTTTGTACATTTATTTATTTATGGACAAAATATAAGCTTACAGTTAACACCAAAGCGCTTATAATTTATACTTAACAACTAAAGATTATGATTACGCTACATTAAAATTCTATTACTATATATCAAATGAAATATGAAATTAAACAACAATAATAAAGACAAACACAAACACACAAATTGATTTTAAGATTTGGCGCTATTTAAATACTCTATTACATTTCTAAATGTTGTACTTACTTATGTCATACCAAAGTATTTTTTTGTGATTTTTTCAATTTAGGGGTTGTTTGCAAGGGTTGTAAGATTTTCAAGGGGTTGAAAATGATTTTAATATGAGGTAATTATGTTAGAAAATACTTTACAATTTCACCCCTTACTATTAGACATGTTTTATAGCGATAAAATGGCTCAACGACAATTTTTCCATTAAGAGGTTGTTTACACCCCTTAAAAATAATAGGCGGAGTTCAGATCATTTTCACTTTTGAAGTTAAGGGTAAGATGAGCCTAATTTCAAAATTTCATGCAAATCGGTTCACAGTAAAAAAATTCGGAGGTAAGACCGTATTTTTCGCTTCAATGACTGCACTATTATTATTGCACACAGAAACATACATAATAAATAAATAAATACAATAAAAATAGTTTATTTATTTTCAGTTCCTTATAGTGTGGTTCGGGCATTCATTTTAAGTAATAAACTACCTGTGTAAGGATGCCCCACTCTTCATATTATACTCGTTAAACAGAAAGAGAAAATTTAAATATATTGGACGAAAAAAAAGAATTCTAATTAAGATATTATGAAATAAAATAACGAAGTGGGTTAATTTTGGGTGTAAAATGTGGAATGGAACGTGAGGGTCTCTGCGTGCGTGTGTATGTGTGTGCGTGCGTGCATGCATGCGTGTGTGTGTGCGTGTGTGTGTGTATGTTTGTGTGAGTGTGTGGTTGCGGAAAGGTCTATTTTATACAGTGCGCAGAGATAAATAGTTGTATTTATTGAATATATTTAATTTCATTGCATAAATACATATAATTATACTTATATTTTTAATACATATAAGTTAAAAGTTATGAAAAGAAAAGGCATGTAAATAGGCGAGCTTAATTCATTATTGAATTTTCTTCCAGCAAAACATTAGAACAGTGAAATTTTTATAATTATGGGTATAGGCAGTGTACAACAAAGTATTATAATTATGTACCTTGTCGGGTAAAAATATTGATAAAATACACACTAGTAATTAGATACGGTACCTTATAAAAATATATATCTATTTAATAAAGAACATAAACGTATATACCTGATATATACATAAATTACAGAGATAAGAAGTGATTCTTAGTTCTGCTCTTAATAATACTCAATGACTGTTAAGAGATGCTCGTAATATCTGGAGGAACGAACGGTGTATTGACTTCATCAGGATGAAAATTACTAAATCATTAGAGAGACAGTGATTTTGCGATGGGCAGAGGAATAGAAAGCCTATTGCGTAAACACGTAAGTCCGCCCCTGCAATTGCAAGAAAAGTGAACTATATGCAACTTTTATTGCTTCGTTATTATGATTGCACTGGTATTGTATTGACTTCATCAATACACCGTCCAATCTCTAATTGCAGGACCAGCCCACGTCTTCACTTTTTATATAATAGCAAGGTAAACGAGACAGCGGGTCACTTAATGGTAAGTAATCACTGCCGCCTAAGAACAACTGCAACACCAGAGGGCCTGCACGTACGTTGCCGGCCCTTCAGAAAGGACTACGTCCGCTTCGTGAAGGTTGCCATGTCATACCGAATAGGAACTACCTGTGAGGTTAATTGATTCCACAGAGTGTAAATGCGTGGTAACAAGTTTCTGTGAAAGGCAGGCTACCAGAGCGCGATCCAGATTGCGACTAACAGTAGGGGCATCCCTCCTAATTTCCCCGATCATCGTGATCGGTGTTCAAATAGATAATAATAATATCCTGGGACATTATTTACTCACGGCCATCTGATCCCAAACTAAACAGAGCTTGTCCGGAAACCAGATAACTGATATACTACATATCATTAAATTTTAATTTTATAGCATTATTCGCAATGCAAAGCGTTTATCTAATCTCAAAAATGGGAAATCGTAAATTTAATCGTCCGGCAGGTCTCGAATCTGCACCATCTACCAATCCGGGGTATCTAACCCCGGATTGGTAGATACGCTGTCCGGCGAGTCTCGAACCTGCACCATCTACCAATCCAGGGTAGGTAGATACCCCGGATTGGTAGATGGTGCAGGTTCGAGACCCGCCGGACGATTAAATTTATCATTTCCCATTTTTGAGATACTACATATTATAATTTTCTTTTGCAAATACATACTTATACAGATAAATACACCCAGACTCAGGACAACCAGACATGTTCATGCACACAAATATCTGTCCTGTGGGAATCGAATCCACGACCTCCGGCGTGAAAAGCAAGCATTTGCCAACCACGCCAACAGGCCTGTCAAAAAGCCTAGTGTGTAATGATTTTGTAAACACGTAAGTCCGCCCCTGCGCTTGGGGTAAAATTATCAAAGAAAAGTGCCCGCGTGAACTGTATGCATCTTTTATTGCTTCGTTATAATGATTGCAGTGGTATTGTATTTGAGCAATATGTGTGTTAACAAAGAGTTCGTCAACGTCACAATCAGTTGCTGTTGTGGAGTGTCATTCAACCGTATTTGATGAAACGTGTTGCCATTAAAATATAATGACATACCGATACATCTCTATAACTGGTATTCACTGAGATATAGTTTGGAAATATTTCAGATTTTGCCGAACCATGTACAGACGCCAGCACATCCAGCTACCCCAATCTGTCAAATTTCTTTTATAGATTTTCAACTTTATCACAAATGCATAAGGTTCACTTTCAATTGGAGAAATTTGACACATTGGGGTAGCTTGATGTGCTGGCGTTGAACTGCTGAACAAAGACCTCCCACAAGGATCTCTACAATTGCCGCATGCCGTTCTTGCGATATCCGCAACCAGCAACTTCCAGCGACTCTCACAAGATCATCAGCCCATCTTGTAGGGGCCTGCCCACGCTGCGTCTTTCGGTTCATGGTCGCCACTCGAGAACCTTTCTGCCCCAGCGGCCATCGGCTCTACGAACTTTGTGCAATGCCCACTGTAACTTCAGCTTGGCAATTCTTCTTATTTACAGAGTAATTAATAATAATCACAAAATCGCATTGGGTGTAAACCTGTTAATATAGTATTAAGTTGCATAAATCACAAATAAATAAATTTTTCGAACGACCAAAACTATTTTCCTCAGATTTATAAAGCCCCTACTCAGTGCCCATTGCAATATGCCGCTTCTGCTAGTTAAACCGGCACTGACGGAACATGTTAACTTTTATCCGGTAACCCTCTGTAAGCAGGTAATAAACGCTTTCGCGCCCCGGAACGGCGTATAACTCTGATAGCTTTAATAGCGGGACCATAATGCTGATATTCGGAATAATGTTTGCGTAAGCAGCGAACAAAATTTAATTCACTAATCAGCAAGCTGCACAGATCATTAAAATGTGTGTAAATAAAAATTCTGCGTCCGTATGTTTGTGTGATATTTCGAAAAGTTGGTGGATTGACTTGAAATATTTACACAACGTTGCAGAATCAGAATCAGAATCATTTATTTCACAAAAATAGGGTACATATAGGTCTTAATCTAGAAAGTGCATGCTGCCTATCTTGTCTGTAGTAGAAGACATGTGAAATTATTACATTTTTTAAGTTCAATATTACTGATCAACAAAATACATTAAAAAATTAACAAAAATCTACTGCAATAAAAATTACGACATAAAATACATTAATTAACAAGATATAAAATTAAACCTAAACAATGTCAAGAGATATAATAATAAAATATAGTTAAATGTCAATTTTTCTTTCTTTGTCCATTAGAAAGTCCTTTAATGTATAATATGCTTTTTCTAAAAGCCATATTTTAAGTTTTTGTTTAAACTTATTTAGCGGCAGATTTTTTTATAGGCTCCGGTAGAGCATTATAGACCTTGATACACATGGCATATGGACTTTTTAGGAACATAGTCGTATTGGGTACTCTATCAATAACTAGTCGGTCCCCTTTTCTAGTGTTTCTTGGAAACATCTCCTTTGCCGTCATAAACAAATATTTGTTTGTTTTCACAAATATTCCTGTTTCAAAAATATACAAGCAAGGCAAGGTGAGAACTTTGAGTTTCCGGAATATAGGTTTGCATGATTCTTGCGGAGCTATACCTATGACTGCTCTTAAACATTTCTTTTGACACAGAAATGCTTTTTGAATATCAGTAGAATTCCCCCATAACAATAGACCATAACTTAAAAGAGATGCTACATATCCATAGTATGCAGTAAGCGCTGTTGTGATATGGTCATCCGCAGTCTACCAAGGGCATATACATATCTATTGATTTTTGCGCATAGTACTTTCAAATGTTCCTTCCAGTCACAATGTTTGTCAACTGTCAAACCTAAAAATTTTGTACTATTCTTTTCTTCAATTAAATGTCCATTATATATTATATTTAAATTATTATGTTTACTGCTTTTATTTTGAAACTGTATGTAGTTTGTTTTATTTAAGTTTGCAGTCAGATTATTATTTAAGAGCCAGTCAATTACTGTATTAATTAATTTATTTATATTCAATTCATAGTTTGCTAAGTCATTGTCATCACAAGTCAGTACGATAGATATGTTATCGGCAAATAAGGTGCATCTATAGGTTATAACATCAGAGAGGTCATTGATGTATAATAGGAAGAGAAGTGGGCCGAGGATACTACTTTGTGGAACCCCGCAGCTATTTATTTCATACGCGGACATACAATGATTTACAACTGAATCCTTATCAACGTTTGATATTTCAACACATTTTTTTCGTTCACTGAGGTAGGATTTAATAATTTCTAAACTGGGCCCTCTGATACCATAGTTGCCTAGCTTTTGTAAAAGTAATTTATGGGACACAAAGTCAAAAGCTTTTGTCATGTCAAAGAAAACCACAGTCGTAGGCCTTTTACCATCTATATATATTACTAATGACATGATTCATAAGATTAAAAGTAGCGAGCGTTGTTGATTTTCCTGCCTGAAAATCATTCTGTTCACTCTTTATTACACTAAATTTATTTAGGAAGCCAATAAATCTCTTGTACTTTTTCGAACACTTTTGATAAAACTGGTATAAGAGTTATCGGTCTATAGTTAATTATGTTCGTTTTGTCTCCTTTCTTATGGATCGGCTTAACTATCGACTTTTTTAACTTATCAGGGAATACTTCCTTTTCAAAAGACAAGTTTATGAGGTGTGTCAGTACTGGAATAATAGACCCTACCTGTTTAAAATGTTGGTATTAATTTCGTCATACCCAACTGAGTTAGTATTTTTAGTGATAGTATTATATTTTTAACATCGGAAATGCATATAGGATTTAAGAATATACTATTACTCAGATTTGTTTTGCAGGTATTATGGCAGGTATTATCTGTGTTTTCTATTAGATATTTATTAAATTCATTAGCTACGTCTGTTGGTTCACGTATGATCCTTTCATTTACTTTTATGTTGTTTATAAAATCGATATAGTAGTCTTCTTTGTCTTCATTTATTAGCTTCCAAGATGCTTTGCATTTGTTTTTGGCATTGCTGATATACTTGTGATTATTTATTATTTTTGAGGTGTATATACATCTACGCAGAGTTTTTGAGTAAATTTTGAAAATATTTTTATTTTCAGCAGTCTTTTGGGTATAAGAACGATACTGAAGAGTTCTCTTTGTTTTGCAACTACATCTTAAAGCCCTAGTTATCCATTTAGCACATTTGTAGTTTATGTTGATAGCCCGTTTAATTTCTGGAAAGCATAAATAATACAGAAGGCAAAAATCATCGTAAAAAATGTTGAACGCTTTATTAGTATCTGTCTCGTTGTATACTTCTTGAAAAGATAATTTTTTAAGGTATTCTGTAAATTTATTCCGGTTTTCCTCACAGTAATCCCGTTGTAATTTCCATATTTTTGATATTTTAGGTGATTTTAATTTGATTGGAATGCTGAATAATTGAGCTTTATCATGGTCAGAGAGTCCAAGGCTCAATAGTTCAGCTGAAGCCGATTTAATATTACTCATAACATGGTCTATACAGGAATTTAATCTTGTTGGTTCTTTTATGAAGAGACGCATATTATAGTTTCTTGCTGTGTCAATCAAATTATTTGTGGCTTTTGTTGGCTTTAGCGTGTTGATATTAATGTCTCCTAGCAATACAATTTATTTTCTAGATTTAAATAATATTTTGAACAATAAGGTCTCCAAATATTCAAAGAATTTATCTATGTTAGACTGTGGTGTTCTGTAAAGGCAGATTACAACCAAATTACACTCTTTAATTTCAATACCACAGCATTCAAATACTTCATTGCACACATACTGTTTGAGAAAGGGCAAATCTTTATACGCTATGCCTTTCTTGATTAATATACACACACCCCCTCTGGATTTCCCCCTTGAGTAAATTGCTGCTAAGTTATAACCCTTAATCTTAATATGCGACTCATTTCCGATCTTAATAAATGTCTCTGAAAAGCATATAACGTCTGGCTCTTTTTTATCTTTATATAGATCAGTCAATGTAATTTCAATAACATCTTTTTTCGATAAAAATGCATTTTTAACTTATAGCAATATAGTGTAGGCGATCGTAGTATAATGGTTATAATACTCAAGAGAGACATTCCAGCCCGTTCTCTGTCTGCTGAGATTTGTTTCCAATAGCCACCCAGCAAATATATGGCAGCGGGCAAGATTGTCGATTCGCCACTTCGTCTCCTGGGTTCTATTCCCGCAAAAGACATGACAGTCATCACAGACATCATCACCCTGATATCGTCCACTGCTGGACCTACGTCATTCTCTAAAGGTTTTTATAACGTTGCCATTGGATTTGTAAAAACCTTTATCATATTAACGTGAATGGTACTCATTAACTCAATGACTGAACACGAAATCGCCAAAACCACTAAACCCTAGGAATCTAACATTTGGCAGGTAGGTTGTATCTATATAGGTAGGTACGACATGTCAGCTAAGATTTTGAGGGATTCTTCGAAGCGCTACCATTTTGAGGCGTACCTAATGAGGCGCTCCTTTTTCATTCCTCGGAGCGCACCTTTTAGTAGCGCTTCATATAGGAATTATTTGCTTCCTATAAAAATATTAAAATTAATAATAATATCCATTATTACACACGACCATCTGATCCCAAACTAAGCAGAGCTTGTACTATGGAAACCAAATAACTGATATACTCTACATATACTACTTTCTTTTTGTAAATACATGCTTATATAGATAATTATACACAGACTCAGGACAAACAGACATGTTCATGCACACAAATGTCTGTCCTGGGTGGGAATCGAATCCACGACCTCCGGCGTGAAAAGCAAGCATTTGCCAACCACGCCAACAGGCCTGTCAAAATTTATACCTTGAAGCGCACCCACGTTTGAAAATAGCGAAGAGCATGAAGTAAACGTAGTATATAATATAGATGATTTTTAATAACTCATGTGTGCATCATCATCATTGAAGTTGCTTAACCAAAATTACGAAATTCAGAGAAAAATATGTTTTTGCTTTCGGCACTATAATGTGTACTCAAAGGCCAATGTTATTGTGTATTCAAAGAGGATGTTATCACAGTCATATTATAAATGCCAAAGTTTGTGAGTGTGTGTGTTCGAACGCTTCGAGGAATACCTCAAGATTTTGTGACGGGCCCGTATTAAGAGGTCTTAAGGCTATCGTAACTTTATACGCGGGCGAAGGTGCAAGCACAATCTAGTTTATTTATAAAGATAATTCGATTGATTTTCATTGATAGAAGAATAGTTTATCATACAGATTTGCCTTGCCTACCATTCAAATCAAGTACACCAGTTCAAATGACAGAATCCTTAAAATATATCCATAATGAATTTGCAGCTGGCTTCTCTAGTTGATTCTCTACTTTTACGAGGCTGATGATATATAAACATATATGATCATGTTATAATATTTGAGCATTTTGTCACATTGGAAGTTTATGACGTCATGAAGAGAGGTTATTACCTCGCCTCATGTCACCATAAACTATTAGTCGTTTATGTGGAAGCTAAAGCTAATAAATCTAATGGAACGTCATTCCACAAGTGTCAGAAATGTGACATTATGTCACTTCATCTTTAAGGTTTTTGTTACTTTTAAGTTGATCTTGATGAGAAAATTTTATTATTAAAATTCATAATTTTTATTTTTATTATTAATCACATATCATAGAATCACGTCTGTTTCCCCGAGGCGTAGTGAGAGACAACGGACTTCCATTTGTCACGATATCCTTGCACACCTCTTTCGCCTCGTTTACTGTCATTTTATTTTTCATACATCCTCGCCGGTTTACTATCCTTCTGACCTGGCCTTTCTGTTGGCCCTTTTAATATTGTTAATTTAAAATTAAATTATATAATTATTCATAATATATAAAATATTTTTAATTATCAGCCTACAAATGGTAACACACTACATTTACTTAATGATAATACAATTTTAAGTGCAACAATTACTTACATGCTAACATATTTTACCTACAGTTAATGTACAGACGCCAGTACATCAAGCTACCCCAATCTGTCAAATTTCCCCAATTAAAAGTGAACCTTATATTTTTGTGGTAAAGTTGAAAATCTATAAAAGAAATTTGACAGATTTGGGTAGATGTGATGCCGTCTGTACACATGTGGTATACATTAATTGTAGGTAAAGTATGTTATAATTTTTTTTATTTATTTATTTATACAAATATATTTTCAAAAGTTTGTACATATGTCCCACAAAACCGTGTAATTGGTTTGACTGTAGGATCGAGTCTCTGTACAGCATCTATTTATCTTATAACAAAAAATAACTAACTACTACATACTAAATGACATAGACCGACTTCGACTTTTCTTTATACTACAACAGATTTCATAATGTCCTCCTGGGTGAATTTTGGCCACGGTGGTCAGTTTTAATGGAGACTAGCCATATGTGTGGGACATATTAAAGTGCACATGTATGTGCGTAAACACAGGGGAATTTACTATGCCATCACTGTCATAATCCGATTATACGACTATAAAAGAGACCTGGTACGAGGCCGACGCTTTACGTGATCTCTGAGCCACAGGGGCCTACGCCCAGACTTCGGGCTGATACTGAGAATTTTTTCTCATCAGAAGAATCTCTCAGAGATTTGAACCCAGGACCTCATTAACTGCGAGGCAGTCAAACAGTCAACTCATTTAATCAAGATTAAAATCCGAAAGCATCCCTTATCTAATATAAAAATAACTTTCAAAATCAGTGCTCAACAATGAAGAAATTATGTATTATACTTAGCTCCATGATTATACTACATATAAAAACCATACATTGGTATAAATTCCTGTTTTGCAATAGTTAATAGATTTTAACATCCCCATGAATTGGGCAATTACCCAGCAAATTAATTGAAAATGGTATGGGTGTTATAACTGTCAATTCAAAACTTTGTGAGTAGTATTTAGGGAGTTTATAACAGATATGTAGCTTTTATGTATTTAGTTTATTCTATAGTTATATTTTTCTTGTAAGGTATCGTATGTAAGTATTAGAGTGTATTTTAACAATATTTTTATTATCGAAGTTATACTTCTTTTGGCGCGATGGAGAAAAATGATAAGAGTGAATTTTTACGATGCGCGCGCACACCGACAACTAAATTTAACAGCATGAAGTTAGTTCTAGATGAGAGTGAATTTTTACGATGCGCGCGCACACCGACACCTAAATTTAACAGCATGAAGTTAGTTCTAGGTGGTATGAAAATTTATAACTATGTTCAAGTTGTATATTCTAGTATTTTTATTTAAATAAAATCTTTTTGATTAATTTTAATATTTATCGTTAATCACTACTGCATTTTAGTTATTTTTTTTCCATACGCCAAAGAAGTATAACTTCTAACGCGTGTACATAAGTACACACAAGTTTTTTACTATTTAGTTGTACACACGGCTACACATCAAGCTATTTATTTGCAGTATAAGCTGATCTCGCGTTGTATAGAATTTCCCTACATTGTAAGTTCAGTTTATATTGGAAATGTATAGCTTGATATGTAGCCGTGTGTACAGTATACTGCTGCCCATTATATTGAAATCTCACTGGAAGAAAATAATGAATTAAGCTATGTAGGTACATGCCTTTTCTTTTGTAGTAATTAACTTAAATGTATGTTTATGTGTGCAATTAAGAATAAGTAACTATGAGAATGAGAAAAAGAATAGGAATCGGACAACAAAAAGTGGAGTAAGTTATGGAGCTTAATTTTCCTAGGAAACTGAATAACTTACACCACAGCGACACGCAAAATACACAAAAAGTAATATTAACTCCTCATACAACCTACCTGACATTTTCTATACTATCCCCCAACCAACCTTCACTAGACAACTTTCACCATCTGCGAGCTCACTCCTGCGTGGGAGCGTTTGATACTTCCCCATGTAATTGCCCAATATTATCAAGATCTAAATACATCAAATATCTAGGAGTTTACATTGATAACCAACTTAATTGGAAATGTCATGTGCAGAAACTAAATGCTCGTGTACGGAAACTTATATATATCTTTAAAAGATTACGCTACTCCAGTGATGTCAGCACTCTTAAAATGGTATATTTTGCCCTATGCCAATCTGTCTTGGGTTACTGATCAGCTGATAATAGTGTATTGTTTGTACCAGTTTGTAATATATATTTTCATATATATTACAAACTGGTTTAGTTTCATTTATCAGCCTGATATTGTCCACTGCTGGAAATAGGCGTCCCCCAAAGGTTTCTTAACGTTGCCATTTTGAGGTGTTGGCGCTTACCTAGTCAAAGCGCTTGGCATGCGAGTTGGCGACCACAGTTAGGTGGTAGCTAGTACACAGGTGGCGCTGCTGCGCTTCTAACTGGTGTATCCCTTAGACGCCTTTTACGACACCCATGGGATGGTCCTGTTATGCTTTTTAGGCCGGAAACCACACTGCATATGGCTGCCACAGGTTTACATTAATAATATCCTGGGACATTATTTACACACGGCCATCTGATTCCAAACTAAACAGAGCTTGTACTATGGAAACCAGATAACTGATATACTACTTATCTTTTTGTAAATACATACTTATATAGATAAACACAGACTCAGGACAAACAGACATGTTCATGCACACAAAAAAAAAATATCCTGGGACATTATTCACATACGCCCGTCCGATCCCAAACTAAGCAGAGCTTGTACAAGGGAAACCAGATAACTGATATACTACTTTTCTTTTCGTAAATACATACTTATATAGATAAACCCAGACTCAGGACAAACAGACATGTTCATGCACAAAAATATCTGTCCTGGGTGGGAATCGAACCCACGACCTGCGGCGTGAAAGGCAAATATCTACCAACCAATTAGTTCAGATTCAAGAGTAGATAGGGCTCCTTAAGTTAACTTCATATAATCGTATAATCTAAATTCGTAAACAACTATACTCTGTATTGTAAATGGTATGAATGTTAGGTTAGTCTATAAGCAGTTTTACCTCCTTCAAATCCAAAAGATAAACAATCTTTTCCTTTAACCAACACACAATACACACAAATTCACCTGATAAACGTGGCGATTATCGCTATTTTCCTCAGAGGCTTTCATTAGAGCGGCATGAGGGAAAGGGCTGGCTATTCACAGCCCCTTTGTTGCCTGGGAAGAAATATTTGATCGATGCTATTGGTTGTGACCTTTCTTGTATTGAGAAAGCACTATCGATTTGTTTAGATAATGCTCATTGTGATGTTGTCTCAAAGTTATCTATAGTATTATAATGTCCTCCTAGCCGATTTCAGCCACGGCGGCCAGTCTCAATGGAGACTAGCCAAGTGCGCCGGATATATTTTGGTGCAAAATTGTCTGTTCAGACACAGGGGCACTTTCTATTCCATCACTCTCATTATGCGATGGGACGACCGGAGAGAGGTCAGGTACAGGACCGACGGCTTTATGTGCTCTCCGATGCTCGGGGGTGTAATATCGCTAACTCCCAGACTTCGGGCTGATACTGAGAAAAGAATTACTTTTTGGAACGACCCGGGATTTGAACCCAGGACCTCATTATCTGCGGTTGACCATGCTACCGCTAAACCTACGAGGCAGATGCTATAGTCCCTACCTAACTATATCCCGTTCTAAGTGACGGAACGTGTGGGGCAGAGGTTAAGACAATCTCCTCACCACTTCGTGTAACGGGTTCGATTCCTACGCAGGACAACTATTTGCGTGTCCCATAAATAACTGTTCTGAGTCTGGATGTACTTGGTGTCCATCAATTATGTATATGTTTGTTAAGTGCCCCGCGATACAGGGATTAAATTCCCTAGTGCAGGCATTGTCTTATAAAAAGAAAACAAATACGAACTCTTATGAGTATAATAAATTAGATTTAGAAATTATATATAATTTCTATAAAACGCTGATAAAACCTGCGTGACCAACATAATAATGATAATTTATTATTTACTAGAAAGAAAGCAATATAATGGTACACGTACAATCTTTTTGCTAGGATTTATATAAAATAATTAACTACAAACACAAAAAAAATAATCTTAGGACAATTAACACACTGCCATCTGATCCCAAAGTAGGCAGAGCCTGTAATATAGCAACCAGCCAACTGATCTATTTCTAACTACATACATATTATAGATAAATAACAAACAACACATGCACAAGTAGCGGGATTTGCTCTTAAGACACCATAAACTAAATCGGGCATTTTATCTTAGATATTGTGCTCTAAAATGCCCGTTCACTCTGGCACAAGCGCATTGAACACAAAAAGTGTAAACATCATCCGCATTTCCTATAACTGCACGGCTAAGCTGTGGAACAACCTCCCAAACGAAGTGTTTCCTGACTCATATAATATGGGTTTATTCAATGTTAGAGTGGACAGGCATCTTATGGGTACGCGCGGTCCACCTTCAACTACATCTTCACTTACCATCTGGTGAGATTGTGGTCAAGCGCAAACCTATTTAGCATTAAATAAAAAAAAAAAACTATTGATCGCACTTCTTCGAAATTCCACCATTAGTGTTCTATTGTCAAAGACTATAGACATTAGAGAAAAATAATATTATAATCTGTTCCTAGTTTTGTCACTCATTTTGCCATCTCTTCTTAGTTTGTCAGTGTGTTAAAAACATGGTAGTGAGTTTAATGTTATTTTATTCAAATAATTTACTTGTAACCCCTATCAAATAAAAATAATAGGTCTTTACCTATGAAATTGCCGTTTTGTATGAAAAAATTTAAACGAATTTTTTTCATGATTTTTTTTATTTGTATTAATCGAAGTAATCACCCATGCAATCAATGCATCTTTGCCATCGCAGTGGCAGTTTATTGATGCCCTTCTTAAAGAAATCAGCTGGACGGGAGGCAACAAATTCTTCAAAGGAATTTTGTACATGTAAATTTTGTGTTGAATTTTTTTCCCGCCAAGAAGTTATCCAAATTCTGGAAAAAGTAGTAGTCTGTAGGCGCAAGGTCTGGTGAGTAGGGCGGATGACGGAGAGCTTCCAACCCCAGTTCTTGCAACTTGGAGACCGTCTGCTGTGCAGTATGAGGTCGCGCGTTGTCGTGCAGGAGCAGCGGAGACGAGCGATTGACCAATGCTGGTTGGAGATGCGCCAGCTTCTCCATCATTGTGCTCAGTTCTTCACAGTACACATCTGCAGTAATGCTCACCCCGTTTGGTAAGAAGCTGTGATGAATCACACCGGCGCTAGACCACCAAACAGTGACCATCACTTTTCTAGGGGTAAGTTTTCGTTTAGGGCATTGTTTAGGTGCTGAACCAGGATCCAACCAACTTGCTGAGCGCTTGCGGTTATCAAACAGAATCCATTTTTCATCGCAGGTAACAATGCGGTTCAAAATTCCTTCATTTGTGTGTCTGTTGAGCAGTGCAAGGCACGTCTCGACGCGTACTTCGCGCTGGCGATCATTGAGTTCGTGGGGCACCCATTTGTCAAGCTTTTTTACCTTGCCAATTTGACGCAAATGGACCAATATTGTTTTGACGCTAACGTCGAAAGCTGCTGCTAATTCAGCCGTAGATTGTGTATCATCAGCTTCCACAACCGCCTTTAATTCGTCATTGTCGACCAAAGTCTTCGGACGACCGCGAGGTTCATTTTTCAGGTCGAAATTTCCAGAACGGAAGCGAGCAAACCAATAACAGGTGGTGCGTTGGTTTGTAGTGTTAGCTCCGTAAACGTCGTTGATGTTGCGTGCCGCTTGTGCCGCGTTGCTGCCACGACGGTACTCATATTCCATAATTACTCGAATTTTTAACGTATCCATGATGACGAAAAAGATTGAAATGCGATGAAAATGTAACACTAATCAATAAAGAAATGACTACTTTTGGAAAAAAGAATCCATGTTTTTAAAATAAAATTAATTTGAAATTAGAATTCTTAGCCAAACAAAAATTATTTTGATTTGAAATGGCCAGTACTGCAGAACGGCAATTTCATAGGTAAAGACCTAATATTAGATTTCTGCACTTCTTCTCCATATGAACTTAAACTTTTCCAAATCTCATACTCCTTTGTCTAAGAATATGGAGGTGTTATAGAAAATCACATTTTCATTATGATTTTACTTTGTATCATTGGACTGATTTAGCAACTCTGCTGCTGAAATATGTAAATCTGTGTTATACATGCAAATGTATTCAGAATTGTGAAACAAAGGGTTCCGGGTGATTTTCTGCGCTGTCTGTGTATATGTTAGACTAACAGTAATGATGATTGGACACGATCTAGCTTAGTATTAATTTTGTGTTGTAATATGACTTTAGTTTGACATTTTTGTATGACTTATGTAAAATAAGTAAAACAAAATACTCCATATTGTATTTAAGAAAAAAGGAACTACCAACACGAAACTTATTTGAATTGTGTTATGTTAAGTACAGACACCAGCACATCCAGCTAACCCAATCTGGCAAATTTCTTTTATAAATTTTTGACTTTATCACAAGAGCATAAGGTTCACTTTCCATTGGGGAAATTAGGCAGATGCACATATCGGATGTTCTGGAACATCGTTCCAGAACTTAAAAACAGTCGACGGAGTTACTAAAGAAACTTACAAAGCCACTTGCATAGATAGTAGTTTACGTTATGCCAAAACGTTTAAAAAGTAAATGTCAACCCGTGCGAAGCCGGGACGTGCCGCTAGTACTTATATAAATAATTACACCCAGACTCAGGACAAATAGACATGTTCATGCACACAAAATGTGTGTGCATGAACATCCTGGGTGAGAATTGAACCCACGACCTGCGGCGTGAAAGGCAAGTATTTCTCAACCACGCTAACCGGGTCGTCAAGGCGATCTAAAGACGTTAATAATTTACTACCAAATATTGAATTGAAAGCTCCCATTATCGAGTATGTAGCTTTGAAATAGAATACTCTTTATTGTACACATTCATTTCATTTTCATTCTTTCATTTATTCACAGTTCACAGTAAATAGAGTTTACAATGTATGTAGGTCTTATTATAGGGTGGTCCTTATAATCTATTTAGCCTCTTCAAGGCATGCGAACATAGTACATAGTTTATAATAATTCATTGTCACAACACAGTAAATATTATGTCACAGCTTTTAGAATTTAGTCAAATTAAAATAGGAGTATATAAATAGGTATAATTTTGAATTTATGTCACATTTACAGTTTTATATGTAGCCATTCAGCCAGGATAAATACAGTGGAGACATATAACACAATCGTATTTCTTAATTAGGTACTAGGTCCTACAAAAATGCCGAGGAATAATGCCGGCTTACGTTCAGGAAGTATAAGTAATCTTGGTCGTCGTGTATGGATTTCGCGTTGATAGATATAGTAAAATTTTATGGTTATGTTTTTTATTTCCTACTGGCTAGTTTTATTGTAGCTATGCTAAGTAGATTTGCAGAAATAAAAATAAAATGTAGAATAAATTACTATGCCTAGCCTCCATGGAGATCTGAAATACGGCCACGAGGAAATTATACGGGCCGGTTAGCGTGGTTGCATGGTAGATAGATATTTCCCTTTCACGCCGAAGGTCATGGGTTCGATTCCAACCTAGGACAGATATTTGGACTGAGTATGGGTGTAATTATCTATATAATTATGTATTACAAAAGCAAAGTAGTATATGTAGTATAATAATAATAATATCTTGGGACAATGTCACACAGATCATCCTAGCCCCAAACTAAGCAAACTTTGTACTATGGGTACCAGGCGACGATATGCATACTTATATAGATAGATAAATACTTATATACATAGAAAACATCCATGACTCAGAAACAAATATTCGTGCTCATCACACAAATATTTGCAGTTACCGGGATTCGAACCCAGGACCACCAGCTTCGTAGGCAGGAGCAATACATACTAGGCTACGGTGACCGTCCAGTATATCAGTTATCTGGTTACCATTGTACAAACTCTGCTTAGTTTGGGATCAAATGGCCGTGTGTGAATAATGTCGCAGGATATCATTATTATTATTATGAGTATTTTAAACTAAATCGTTAGGCAGTGTATTCGTGAGTACCTACGAGTACATAATATTATCTTTTGCTAAAAACGTCTTGATATTTCTCCACTACAGATGTAAACATATTCCACAAATTTCAAAATGCTAATGCACATTTTCATGAAACATTTAACATTTTGAGAGCAAAGTTACAACTTGTGTTAATGCTTGTAGTATGTTCCACCAACCTGCACTTACATTACGTTGTAACTTCCTATTAAGTTGTCCTCTATTTTGGACGGAACCCAGTGGACACGTTTTCTCCTTTATACTAGGAATTAGTCAACATAATAAAAGGGAATATTCCAGTAATTTAAGTAGGAATTCTCCGGCGCTACGGTGGTTTTGTTGGTGTAAATTATTTTCATATTTTGTGGTGAAAGGAAATTTTGGCAGTATGTCCTTTTTTGAAATAACCGAATAAGATGGACGGGAAATCTATTAAACGGTTACACATAGGATATAGTATTTACAAGTGCGTGTAATTAATTAATTTTCTGTTGTCTACATTTTAATTAATGTTGTCTATATTGACACATGACACATTGAACCCATCCACAACTGTGGATGACTTCAACGCGTACAAGACACATTTTTATTTTTCTACCTTAGATAAATAAAAATGTACCTTTTTATTTTCACACACATACATTAATTAAAATGTAGACAACATTTGATAATTGAGTTTTTTTAACTAAAGAATTACGCCACATTTTCCTAAGAAGTAGTTTATTTTTTTAGCAAATTGTATCCAAATCCTTTTGCTTTCAAATTTAATTAGTGTTGTTGATTTTGGTAATAAAAGGAAAAATGTGTTTTGCACACATTTAGCCTATTTAGAATTGCCTTCTCTCGGAGGATGTGTGCCATGTGTCTAGTAAACAAAACCGATAGAGAAATTTATTTTATTGAAACTAGGACTTCAATATCTGCGGTTGAACCTGCTATCGCTAGACCAATTATAGTTAGATGAACACAAATATGTTACGAAACGTTACGTTTTGTTATGATAATTCTATGCAATCAATGTATTAATTATTATAATAAGTATAATTTAAGAGTATAAAAGAGAATAGGTACTCACTCCAAACATGCACACTCCATCCTCTATGCTCGTTCTCCTCACTGTTGCCGGCCGCCTGCATTGGTGATTCCACGTCTTCTGTTTCTGGCAAAGTTCTCCAGCGCTTCAGCAGTTCTTTTGTCTTATCCTTCGTCTTGTCACATGCCTGGCGCCAATTCGTGAAGTATTTTCTCGAGACTTTTGGACTTGAGAGTGAGGCTGTCTTCGAGTCTTGTCTGCGAATGAATACCCACTAATTAGTCGACCGTAAGATATCAAGCCGAAGTATACATTTATTCAGCAACGAAAGGTTTCGCCTGTGTGAGGAAGGCCTACAACACAACATACTATCCTCACGCAGGTAAAAAAACGTGTATTGTAAATATCTGCAACTATCTGTGCTCCGCGGTTTTACACGCGTTAAACTTTATAAATTACAGCCTATGTGTTAATCCAGGGTGTCAGCTCACCCCACACTAAATTTAATTAAAATTGCTCCAGCCGTTTAGACGTTAAAAAGTAACAAACATACACTCACCCACTCACAAACTTTCGCCTTTATAATATTAGTGTGATGTGATGATATCCAGCCCTCTTGGAGGTAAAATTAGATGTAAAGCGTATCAACCAGTTTTGATTGTAAGTCGCGTGTATTTGGAAGCATAATAACGTTTACTTATTTACTTAAGTTTGCGTGCTCGACCTGATGGCACAGACAGTCTCGGTTGCGAAGTCCTTGATGCATTGGAAAGTAGTCTTAAAGATTACCTTGATTAGGTTCAAAATCATTTCAAGAGTAAAAAAATTTACTTAGTGTGACACGCATATAAACACACAATAAATGCTGAGACGGAGGTGACTTCTTCGTTATTGAACGGATCTGTACGTAATGTACATTTTAAATACTAGAAAGACCGGTTTTACGTTGACGATACTCTTATGAATTAATTTGTTTGATAAGGCATGCTAATGTGCATTCACATAAAAACACGTACTAATTCAAGTAGTCTAAGTAAAGCTTATGTCAATCCTAGTTGACCAACATTTTAATTTTGAAGTATTATCACACTAATCTTAAAAGGCGAAAGTTTGTAAGTGTGTGAGTGTTTATGGTGTATACTTCTTCACGCAAAAACAACCGAACGGGTCTTGATGAAAGTTTGTAGTAATATAGCTTATATATTCGAATAACAGATACGCGGTTTCACCCGCGTTAAACTTTATGAACTATATCATAAAGTTGAACGCGGGTGAAACCGCGGGGCACAGCCAGTATATAAATAATAATAAATCACCGAATTGGATAAAACTTTCTTCTATGTGTTTATATGTCCGTTATTGCCAGGAGAAATTTATATGAAAAAAAGAGTAATAGCTAATATTTAAAAAACATATATGATGAACAAATATTATGAATAAGACAGAAGACTGAGACGTCGTTGTTGTTTTTGTCGTTTCTTCGGCAAATCAGCACTCATTGTTTTCTCTCCATAAATAAAAAAAAACATGAACATCATAAAATTTTACAAGAAGCAATATCTTATAACACCAGTAACGGGTTAAATCCAAAATCATTTATAAATCAATTGTAATTTTTTATTAACATCACAAAATAAGGTCTACAAGTTTGTATGGAACCCTCGGTGAGCGAATCGGACCCGCACTGGGCCTGTTTCTGTTAATACAATCGAAAACAGAGATCAATTGTTAATATAAAATAAACACCATTTCGAATGTTATGGCTATCTATCTTTCACTGTTGAATTCGTAAAAAGAACGTTATAATGAAAAATGTCCAATGGTAGGCAATATTTTCGCATGAATTTGTCTCCAATGATAAATCAATGCCCAATCAGTTTCTGCGAAACTATATTTTGTAACTATTGATGTTTACGATTGACTTTATATAATAACATTTTTAATAGAAAATTACATTTTGTAATGAGAAATTTCTATAAACAGGAAAGATATTTGTGTGATTTTGAGAGTCAAGTGCTCCTGCGTCCGTAGGTTAACACTTCAGTTACCAACACGAACACCAGCAAAACACACGGCTAAACGTAAAATAATAGTATTATAAATAAAAACTTTAATTCTCGTCAATTGTCACTTCCAGTACGAGCTCACGCAAAACCTTAAATTAATCTCAATATCGTTCATCTAGACCACTAAAGCGAGGTACGCTTTGAAATTGTCTATTGTGTGAGCAGACCTAAACATTGTTTGGAACCACACTAAATTCCAGCTGGAATCTGGCTAATAAATCATAAAGTTTAACGACCGGCGAACTTTGGCTTAAGATGGAACTATTTAGAGATAGTATTTGCAGCCGTAGCTAAACGGGGCGTGCCAATCAAGGCCAAAAACTAAAACTTCGCTAGCTTTAGAAGCAGGTTTTAGAGATTATGTGTAATTAGTGTTTTCGCTTCTTAATCAGCTTCTAAAAGGAGGAAGATTCTCAATTTCATCTGCATTTTTTCTGTATGTTCAAACGTCAGCACATCAAGCTACCCCAATCTGTGAAATTTCTCTAATTGAAAGTAGACCTTATGCTTATGTGATAAAGTTGAAAATCTATAAAAGAAATTTGACAGATTGGGGTAGCTGGATGTGCTGGCGTTTGTACACAGATTGCTCGTGTATATTCTGCATTTCACATCCGCTATTTCAGTTCCGATTTTCATGTACATTTTTTATTGCTTGCGAGGTGGTTCCATTAAAATTGGTTGTGCCTTTTGTGCAGTTCCGTGCGATAGAGATCAATTAACCTAGTGCAAGCGTCATAATAAAAAAGAAACAAAATGGAATTGTGTCCATAATTTGAAGAGGTAAGCTTTAATCGCCACGGTTGGCAGACCGGTTGGTTAAGCTGTACAATGTACATATAATGCTTAGACAGCCGATGCTGCCCGTTTTCTGGTAGACATTTCAGCATTAATACATATATGTAATTAAAAAAATTATAAGATCACCGGAACACGAATTTCATGTAATAAATAAGTAAATACTTGGGACAAAACACACTGCCATCTGATCAGAAATAAGGCAGAGGCAAATGCTATTTTAATCTGATAATGGGAGGTATTCCTCGAAGCGCTACCATTTTGAAGCGCTACTAATTAAGCGCTCCTGTTTTATTCCTCGGAGCGCTACTAAAAGTAGCGCTCCCAATAGCAAATAAAAATATTAACTTTTATTTCCTCGAAGCGCCACTATGATTAACTTTCGAATAGAGATAGGATACTAACTGAAACTATCGATAATAAGTAAAACACGTTATTTTATACAATTTGCAAACTCCTTGAACATAGATTGGTTTTACAAAATTGAGCTTGCTTTGGCATTGCTTTCGGCACTATAATGAAATAATGACCAATGTTATTGTGTATTCAAAGAGTAAATGTTATTTAAAGAGGATGCTATTAATAAATAAAAAGCACAGATATAAATGATATGCGTATAATAATCACATTGCAGCAGACAGGACCTACGTAATAATTACAAGATTACTTTGGGTGGTGTTATCGTAAATACAGTTTGCTACATCATTAAAACAATTACAAATGAATTATGAAAACCGATTTTGGAAAACCAAATTTACATGTTACGGTGAAAAAAATAAAACAAATAATTTTGTAGAATCAATCAAT
Organism: Pseudoips prasinana; assembly: GCA_951640165.1. Classification (NCBI taxonomy): domain Eukaryota; kingdom Metazoa; phylum Arthropoda; class Insecta; order Lepidoptera; family Nolidae; genus Pseudoips; species Pseudoips prasinana. The sequence goes on from OX621253.1 coordinate 16,229,663, forward strand.
CAATCATTATTCAGAAATTAATAAAAAAATCAACCAAAAGCACGGTGTAAATTTAGCCAAACTGTTAAAATACTTGCAAAACTACTGTAACAATTTTGCTGAAATAAGATTGAAAATGAACATTTCGGAAAATCAAAAACACGCCCAAGAAAGAAACAATGTAATCGAAAATATATTATATCAATACGTGACTGGCTCTATCTCTATAGGACATTGTCTGGAGATGTTAAGATTTTAATATGTTTATAGCTTGTAAGAAATTATTATTATTCAGTATTAATTGAGATATAACAATCTGTGATTTTTAATATTAAAGCTTATTTCTTTTTTATATACTTACTCTTAATGTTGATATTGTTCTTAATGTGATTTTATGTATCCTATTTGGAATTGTTAAACATTGCAAATAAAAATGAACCATTTGTGATTATTTATTATATTTAGTTAAGCAATAACTTTTAAGACAACGAAACAATCTGTGTTATTTTGTAATTTTACTGTTTCTCCCTACTAGTAATTAATGTGATTTTTACCCGTTCTAATAATTATGAATCTGTTATTATTTATATAACTAAACAATACCAAGCAACAAAACAAAGAAGAAATTAAATTAGATATTTTAATTTTTTTTTTGTGATTGAGTCGTTAAAGAGAATGTATGATTTAATATATAATAGTTAACAGTGTTAAGAGTAGTAAAAATTCAAATTAATAATCAGCAACAAAGTCTTATACAGATTCATTCCCTAAGCGGCAGGTAGATGTCGCCTTACATTGTATAATGTGCCTTCTCTCCGCTTACTCACTCGTTTTTGGTTTGGATACATAACATACATAACATAACAAAACAAACATAACATATCATACAATACAAAAACAGCCGTCTACATGGCGGCTTACAGCAATCCAATCAAAAACGAGTGAGTAACAGTTACATTTGCATAATTCATTTGTAATTTTTTTAATGATGTAGCAAACTGTATTTACGATAACACCACCCAAAGTAATCTTGTAATTATTACGTAGGTCCTGTCTGCTGCAATGTGATTATTATACGCATATCATTTATATCTGTGCATTTATTTATTAATAGCATCCTCTTTGAATAACATTTACTCTTTGAATACACAATAACATTGGTCATTATTTCATTATAGTGCCGAAAGCAATGCCAAAGCAAGCTCAATTTTGTAAAACCAATCTATGTTCAAGGAGTTTGCAAATTGTATAAAATAACGTGTTTTACTTATTATCGATAGTTTCAGTTAGTATCCTATCTCTATTCGAAAGTTAATCATAGTGGCGCTTCGAGGAAATAAAAGTTAATATTTTTATTTGCTATTGGGAGCGCTACTTTTAGTAGCGCTCCGAGGAATAAAACAGGAGCGCTTCATTAGTAGCGCTTCAAAATGGTAGCGCTTCGAGGAATACCTCGATAATGGTGATTGTCGAATATATTTCATTTTGTATCTCATTAACTCTGAAAATTAATTCCAATGTTGCGCGTCGCTCGTAATTGAATTTTATTCTGATTTATCAGCACGTTTTGCAATTGGTGTGGTACTCCGGTCTGCTATAAATTCTTTTATTATACGTATCTGTGTCGACTCATACTACTAAACCTATACGTGCCAGGTCAAGCCACTTAGGTAGGCTTGAACTGGCACCTGGAACGTGGCAGACGAAAACACTAGCCAGTATTAACCAAAGGCTATGTTATAGGTTTAATAGTAGATATGAGTCGACACAGATACGTATAATAAAACAATTTATAGCAGACTCTCACATTGCTTATCGACAAAAATTTTAAGGCATAGATTTAAAGCGGCAGTTCAATATTTGAGTTATGGTAGGTAAAAAAATAAAAAAACACGTGTATGCAAACTAGTTTAGCAATTAAAACTGAGCAGTAAACTAAATAAAAATGCGTCATATAAATTTAAACGGGCAGGTCAATAAATACGAGTACGTAGCAGTGGAATAGTTGAATTGGGCGTTTACGCGCGTACAGTTAACAAATCGTAATTGCTTAGTAATAAATGTTATTTTAAGCTATCATAAAATATATGTGGTAGAGGTAGAGATAGAGGTAGAAGATGATAGTATCTAGCGCTCGGCGGTCGCTGCCGCGGTGCGGTCGCTACGCTCGCTAAATGGTCGCAGTTCTAACCTCATCATATCATCATCATATCAGCCGAAAGACGTCCACTGCTGGACAAAGGCCTCCCCCAAAGATCTCCACAATTGCCGGTCTTGCGCTATTCGCATCCAGCTGTTTCCAGCGACCCGCACAAGATCATCGGTCCATCTTGTAGGGGGCCTGCCCACGCTGCGTCTTCCGGTTCGTGGTCGCCACTCAAGAACCTCTCTGCCCCAACGGCCATCGGTTCTACGAGCTATGTGACCCGCCCACTGCCACTTCAGTTTTGCAATTCTTCGGGCTATGTCGGTGACTTTGGTTCGCCTGCGGATTTCGACATTTCTGATACGATCCCGCAGGGAAACTCCGAGCATAGCCCTCTCCATTGCTCTTTGGGTGACCTTGAGCCTTCTAATAAGGCCCATAGTGAGCGACCACGTCTCTGTTCCGTATGTCATCACTGGCAACACACACTGGTCGAAGACTTTCGGCTTGAGACACTGCGGTATTTTGGACAAGAAGATGTTACGTAGCTTCCCGAACGCTGCCCAGCCGAGTTGGATTCTACGATTGACCTCCTTCTCGAAGTTGGACCTACCTAGTTGGATGGTCTGTCCTAGGTAAATATAGTTCTCTACAACTTCGAGTGCAGAGTCACCAACTTTCAATTGAGTGGGTGCAACATGGACGTTTGAGATGGTTTTCGTCTTATCCATGTTCATTTTCAGACCCACTTGTTGAGAGACTCTGCTGAGGTCATCGAGCATTGTACCAAGGTCTTCCATGGTCTCAGCCATGACTACTATATCATCGGCAAATCGAAGGTGAGTGATGTACTCGCCATTGACATTGATGCCAAAGCCTTTCCAGTCCAGAAGCTTGAAGACGTCTTCCAATGCAGCGGTGAACAGTTTCGGAGATATAACATCTCCCTGTCTCACACCTCGCTGCAAGTGGATAGGTTTCGAGATCTGGTCCTGGAGTCGCACTGACATAGTGGCGTTTTCATACAAACACTTTATCACCTCGATATACCGGTAGTCAATTTGGCACCTTATGAGAGACCTCAGCACGGCCCATGTTTCGATAGAATCGAAGGCTTTCTCATAGTCCACAAACGCTAAGCACAGTGGCTTGTTATACTCTTCGGTCTTCTGTATAACTTGCCGCAGCGTATGTATGTGGTCTATGGTGCTAAAGCCTTTTCGGAAACAGGCTTGTTCGGGAGGCTGGAAGTCGTCAAACCTACGCGCGAGACGATTCGTAACGACCCTCGAAAACAACTTGTAAACATGGCTCAGCAGTGTGATGGGTCTATAATTCTTCAATAGGGTTTTGTCACCCTTTTTGAAGAAGAGCACCACCACACTTCTGTGCCATGCTTGTGGCGTTTGACCATCTAGTATGATGGAGTTAAATAACTTCTGAAGGGCCCGTAGGATTGGTGTACCACCCGCCTTCAGAAGCTCTGCTGTAACTCCATCATCACCAGGCGCCTTGTTGTTCTTGAGTTGTTTGAGAGCCATTCTAATCTCGTACAGGCTGACGTCCGGGATGACTTCGGTGTAATGTCGGGTTAGTCGTGCTCTGGGATCTGAGGCATGACTTTTGACAGGTGGCTGTGTTGTCGTATATAACTGTCCGTAGAACTTCTCGATCTCTCCCAGCAACTCAGGTTTAGACGTGACGATTCTACCATCCTCAGTCTTCAGCTTCGTCAGTTGGCTCTGTCCAACAGACAGAGCTCTTGCGAACACTTTAGAGCTTTTGTTTCGCTCGATGGCCTCTTTAATACTAATTGTATTAAATTGCCGCGTGTCGCGAGTCAAAGACTTTGAGATCTGTCTGTTGAGCTGCCGATATCTGATAGCATCATCTGAGGATGTCAGAACCATTTTCCGTCTATCTTCCATAAGTTGCAGGGTAAAGTCAGAGATCTTTTTAGTTCTGTTTGTACGACGGGCCTTGAATACCTTAGACCTAGCCGTATGGACAGCTTATACGAGCCTGTCATAGTATGAGTCCACTTCCTCGCAGTCTGCTAGGCATTCGAAACGGTTTTGCAGTTCGAGCTGAAATGGTTCGGGGTTTTGGACGTGGATAGGTAAAGGTCGGAGCGTAGACTTTATCAGTCGGGACCTCTGGAGTTCGACATTAAGGTTCAATGAGCCTCTGACCAGTCTGTGATCGCTCCCGGTTTTAACCGCATTGATCACGGAGACATCATTGAACATCTGTCGTCTCGTCGACAAGATAAAGTCTATCTCATTTTTAGTTTTACCATCGGGGCTCACCCAGGTCCATTTGCGGTGATCCGGCTTCCTGAAGAAGAAATTCATCATAAAGAGTCCCTCCTTCTCCATGAAGTCAGCCAACATTTGGCCCCGGGGGTTCCGGTCTCCAGTTCACAATTGCCCCACTCTCAGCTCATTACCGAATCGTTTGCCCAACTTCGCGTTAAAGTCCCCCATGACCACAGTGAAATAGGAGTTAGAGGTATGTATGGCTCTGGATATGTCCTCATACATAACCTCGACTTCATCGTCGGAGTGTGTCGATGTGGGTGCGTATACCTGTATAACCTTCAACGAATACCGCTTGGTGATATACAGTATATATACAGTATAAGGTACGCAACCCTCGTCGACACACTCTCGATTTTCACTACTACGTACCCGACACCACCTTGGGATATTTAGTCACCCTCCCGGTAATAGAGCAGGTTTCCGGATTGCAGTATTATCGAGTCCTCCCCCTCTCTTCGGACTTCAGATAATCCTACAATATCCCAATGTAACCTGCTCAATTCTTCCTCCAGTTCGGTTATCTTCTCGTCGGACCGCAGTGTACGTGTGTTATATGTTGCCAGGGCCAGAGGTCGTCGGTGTTGGTAACGTGGAATCTGCCGGGGATTCTTAGCACCCCCTGCCCTGCCGTAACCACGGCTGTTACCACGGCTGGGAATAGCAGGGCTGCCGGGGACTGGGGACCGCGGTTTGGTTGTGTCCATCATTTGAGGGGATTTGCCATAATCACCACGCTTGGCAGACGGGTTGGCGATCGCAGTAAGGTGGACATGGTACTCAGGAGAACGCTGCTGCCCGTTCTCTGGTGTATATATTTCACTCGGGACGACTTTTACGTCCCCCCACGGGATGAGAGGGGGTGGTGATATTCTTAGGCCGACACCTGGTTAGGTTCTAACCTAACCTAACCCAAATTATTTCATAAAAGTACAAAAAGGATATGACTTTGTAGAATAGTGTAGAAGATGGTTATGTTGAGAAAATATAGGAAACAAATAAAAGAATAATAGATGTTTTTTCAATCGAAGTGACGTTCAGATGCTACTGCTCACGGTGAATTGGCATCCTTATTTTCGAACTGCCCATTCCAACCGCTTTACTGCTCATTAATCTATCAAACTACTTCAGTAATTTTTGCACTGACATTGAATGATGTAATAAAATAACAGACCAATATTTTTATTAATTACTGCTTATGTTTAACTGACTCACTAAGTTACTAACCACCGAAAAATTTAATGACTGCCCATTAAATTTTTCAACTGATCATGATCACTTCTGTATTGTTTAAATAACAGTTGTAAAAATTAATTCCCAAATTTTAACTTTCTCCGTACGTTTACGGTTCATGAAATAAAGCCCGCTAACGGATAGACAGACGGACCTTATTGACGAACAGTGGAGGCTTAGTAATATAAACTTTAGTAATCTTTGTTACAATCAAAATTAGTAATGTTTTATGTTACATTGTATCAGTGCAAAGGTAAAGTGCCTTGTTATGTCAAATAGTTAGTTTTTTTTGTCTTATCTGGTTTTATTTATTTATACAAATATATTTTCAAAAGTTTGTACATATGTCCCACAAAACCGTGTAATCGGTTTGTCTGTAGGATCGAGTCTCTGTACAGCATCTATTTATCTTAAAACAAAAAATAACTAACTACTACTATAAATATTTACATTACATTAAATTAAATCTAATACGTATTTTTTTAACTTAAATTTATTTTTAACTGATTCATGCCGAATGTCATCCGGCAGACTATTTAGCAGGTACGGCAACCGTTTTCTTAATGTTCGGTCTCCATAATAGTTTGTAATTCTGGGTACTGTCCGTCTGCCGGTTGACATCGAGCGTGTATTGTACTTATTGCTTACATGTATTAGGTTATGTTCTTGATTGCTATGGTTGTTTATTGCAAGAAGGAACTTATGTTTTTTACTTACAGGTAGAATTTTCCAGATTTTGAAAAGTTGGGTGTAATCATTTTTGCATTTTTGTTTAATTTTTTTGTTTACTAACGGTTTAATGAATCTAATTTGAATTGTTTCTAGTTTTTGCATATTTGTTTTAAATGTTAGTCCATAGCAATCAAGCGCATAACCGAGGATGGAATCGACTAGTGACATGTATAAACATCTTAACGTGCTAACAGGAACTTTAAAACTTAAATGATAGAATTTTCCTAGCAAGACTCTGAGTTTATCACAAATGTAATCAATATGTTTGGTCCATGAGAAGTGTTCATCAATTTTTAAGCCAAGGTATGTTACACAATTTACTTTTTCTATGGGATTACAATTGCAGTTATAAAATCTGTTATGTAGACATGAGAAGTTATGGGCATATAATATAGCAGGTTGTGTAGATTGAGTGAATGTAAGCAAGTAAGGAGAATGAATGACTAAAAACTTTGTTTTATCAGCGTTTAGCACAATTCCGTTATCATGAGACCACTTTACAACTGCATCTATGTCCTTTTGCACTAGCCTACACGTGTCGTAGACATCGGTACCAGCACGGAGGATACACAGGTACTGCACTGCTTATATGTTCGGCGAACATATATAAGCAGTGCAGTGCTTCAGCACATTGCACAAACTGTTCACATGCATAAGATAGCTGATAGGTCCACATCCTGAGCCCTGCGGAATTCCGTACTCTACATGCATTTTGTCACTAATTGCTTCACCCACCTTGACGCAGTGCCCCTTACCGTGTTTTATTATTACTTTTAGAACCACAGGGAAACGGTGGCTATGAACAACTATGAAGTGTGAACCCTTCGTAGCTACTGTAACATAGCGTAGGTGCCGTGGTATGTCGTAGCTGCGTAGTACATCGTACCGTACACACACCTACCGTAGCACACCGCATCGTAGCGTATCGTAGCGCAGTTCTGTTCTCTCGCTCAGATTTGAGCAAGCATCTTGCTTGCATATTGGCGTATTTCGCGTGGCGTTGGCGTTTTTGGCAAATGCTTGCTTTTCCCGCCGGAGGTCGTGGGTTCGATTCCCACCCAGAACAGATATTCGTGTGCATGAACATGTCTGTTTGTCCTGAGTCTGGGTGTAACTATCTATAAAGTATGTATTTACAAAATAAAAGTATTATATGTAGTTTATCAGTTGTCTGGTTTCCATAGTACAAGCTCTGCTTAGTTTCGGATCAGATAGCCGTGTGTAAATAATTTCCCAGAATATTATTTATTTATTTTATTTGGATGTTTAACATCCTATAAAATAATTATAAGCACTATTCCAAAATGGGCTTCGGCCGCCATGTGAAATTAATATTTATATTATGTAATAAATTTATTTCGGAGTTATATTGTAGTAGTACGATACCCCATGCTTAAAGGATGCAGAAATATCTACCTATATGTTTGAATATGGTAGGTACTGGCAAGTACATAAGCATTATATAGGACCTCAAGTAAATGAATGCACTTCAAGTTTCTCACAATAATCAGCCATAGGATGTAGGCAAAAAATTAATATTTATCGTTTTGGGTTTAGCTAAGAATTTTAAATTCAAGAGCCCATAAAACTCTAGTCGATAAGTGACACAACAAAAAATCATCGAGGTATTACAAATTTGGTGACCACTTGAGACATCATGTGCAAGTGTCTCGACCCTAAACAATATTTATTGGTTTCTATCGAAAGACTAAAAAAAACGAGAATTGGTTTGGAAAGGGAAGTAACACGGTTATTTTTATGCATAGTAGGAATATTTCGTTAGTCTTAGAACTGTCGCGCGCCGGTTACAATCGGGATTGTTATATTCTAACATATCGCAATAATTTTATAAGATTTAAACTAAATTCAGTGTGTATTAGTGTTAGAGTCAGTGTTTGCTTATTAAATATTATAACTAAATTAATTAAATTCAGTGAATGTAGCCGGTTTCCTGAAATTGAAAGCTAAGTACTATATACTAAGTACACTAGGCAAAACTTTGTTTACTATTTCATATTTTATTTCCATTAAATACTTAGTACTATATATATATATATATATATATATATATATATATATATATATATATATATATATATATATATATATTACTGGGCATAACACTGTAAACATTTCATTTCAACTAGATATACTAAGTACACTAGGCAGAACGTTGTTTACTATTATTTCAGATGTTATTTCTATTAAATACTAAGTACCTATAAGTAACTTTGGCAAAATACTGTTAATAACTTAACAATTGTTTCAACTTTTATTGCACTAATCATTACTTGTTAGATGTTAATTTATTACTCTTGCATTGTTGTTGTTGCCCAGACAAATAGCTATCGATAATAATCAAATGATTATTATTTTATTGTGTTTGAGATAGGTTCTCAGTCACACTTTGGGTTTTATCCGATCATTATTTCTAATTTTCATGGCTAGAACTGACGATTAAGAATCTAGACATTACAATGTTTACCCGACTGTGAGAACCTAAGGTGAAGGTTAACTAGATCAATTGGTTCAAATCCAATTAAATGATTTATCCGTTATATATTAATGGAGATTTTTATATACGCGTTGCAACGATATTCAAGATATAAGGATAATTGGTTCAAATCCAATTAAATAATTATCTAAATTGTTTTCCGTTATTCATGCATGGATGTTTACAAGATATAAAATAACTGGTACAAATCCTGGAAAGACTTGTCAAAATGCTTTATCAATTATTTATTAAGGAGATTATTATGTACACAACGACGACGACGATATATGATGATGGGTGACTTTTACTTCTGACGACATTTACATGGCCATATACACATAAGTAGAGTGTTGACAGTTAGTAAATATTTAAAATAAAGTAGAATGAATAGATATACATTTTTATGTACGAGAAGATGTGATTTTGGAATACCTATAATGTGACGCAATCTGCGTAAGTGTGCGTAAACTTTATCTATTTCCTGATGAACTCGATACAATGAGAGCGGCTTTTACAGCACACACACACACATATAAAAGTAATGAGACATCTATCTCGGATGGGTCGGATCAAGATGATCGAACACGCCAATTGAATCAAGCTACCATTATATACTATAGTGTCGACAGCGTGTAATCCCTGTATGTGTAGACTGTCTAAACAAGCGGGCATGCGATAAGTCATGTGTGGGAGATATCTGTTTGCCCTACGCGGGTCACGTCCATGTGAATATAGGCCCTAGATGCCTACGCAGACAGAGTCTCTCATCCAACGCGGGACGCGCTAGAAGCAAGCCTACTGTTACAGCATTTTGAGCACACGTCTGTAATCGACCCATATTATAAATCACCGAAACATACTCTATACTCAAACTATTATGGCTATAGATTACTTAGATCTAGCAACTATCCGAGTATTCTCATATTCACACAAACACACATGTACGCATGCACGCATGTTACAACTTAAGTTGTCGAGAATGTTGGATTTAAGCTACCGTAACATTCCTTTCAGTTAACGTAAATAACTGCGCAACCTCAAAGTAATCGCCGCTAGCGTAAAAGTAACAAAAGCTCGTAGAACTGAATTATTGAGTTAATTCACAATCACATGAGTGGGATTTTACAATCAACAGTATCTGAATATACATATATATATAAATCAACTATTTCTGACACACTCTGGATGACACATGACCTTGACAATGACCCTGAGACTAAGAAATAAATAAAATAACTGATATTAATAATTCTAGGAAATCATGGTTAACTCATCATAACTCATGAGACTAATTGCATTGATAATATTTCTTTACAAATTATTACGAGCTATGTTAAGATTAAGTAGACAGTAGTTTTGCATTTTCCGCTTCATCCTACAGGACTCGTGTGAAAACCATTTTCCGGCATATACACGCGGTAGCTGAAACCCGGGGTAAGTTGTAGAAAATAGCCCATATATTATTTTATTTTCATGAATCATTACTGAAACTTGGAACCATATACTGTGTTTAACAACAATTCGAACTAGGATGTTTATTTACAGCACTTTTCTTTTAAAACGGCATTAATTAAATTTATAAAACTAAGGTATGAATATAGGATGTATTAGAATATTATGTTAATTTAATCTAGACGATCACGCGCCCTATAAAACTCAATATAGACGATCACGCCCAACTAAAACTCAACTAAAAATTATTAATTAAATAAAACCTCACACTAGTATATCAGCAGAGGTTAGGTAAGAGTACAGACTTCACGTCAGTCTTTCGACAGGGGGGGGGGGGGTTAGTACAATATGTAGAACTAACCTATATTTTATCATTTCACTGCATTCGGTGGACTGTTATAGCAATTACATTCCACCGGAATGAAATGTTTCTCCGAAATGATAAAACCATAAAGTTTTAGAGGCCCGTGTGTCAAATACAAAGTAATAGTTTTGTAATGTACTTTTACCTAGAGTGTAGATTAGATTATTCGGGTGTGGTTGTTGTGTAATATTTGTGTTTAAGATATACATATAATAATGAAATAATGAAATTTATTCAGCACTTGGGTATTAACATACACTTGTACTTGTCAAGTTCAAAATGCAGTACACAAACATAGTCGAACACAGTATAAAAATTACAAAAATATAATTAGTCTAAAAAAAAATAATCTATTATTTTGAAATTTAGTGGTACAATATTAAAATTAAAGAATTGAAGGAGATGAGCATTTGGCTAGCGTAGAAGGCTCTTAACCAGTAGCTTATATTAAACGATTAATACCCGAGGCCACCCTTTTAGGGTTCGGGCCACAGCTCAGGGGGCCGCTGAAGCAAAAGGACAGAATTCTAAGAGAGGGTGTGATCAGTTGCACGGGATCACCAATGACGTGTTAAGGGGCCAAAGCGATCCTCGCCGCTGAGGAGCCTACCCTAGCTAACCTGCGGCTTTCTCTAGCTACCTAGGTGGACGACCCGGAGAAGAAAGCCACAAAGAAACTCCGGGCTTGCTTTATTCGTCTTTTTTTGCTTTTTGTTTTCGTTCTTTTTTTTTTTAATCATGTATTTTCTTACATTGGGATAGGCGTTATGTAAGCTAATGCACGCACAGAACCGTTGCCATCTAATGAATCGAAAAATTGTGAGATAATAAACAATAACATTAAATTCCACTCAAACAATTAGAATAACCTCTTGCTAGATGAAAAAACGGTGGGTACATCCGCGTACATTCACAAAATTAACCAGTCACACGAAGTCAACCAGAGGCAACGACTGTATGAAAAAATAAAATATTATGAGTACCCCAACAGCAGTTCGACCAGTTACCGCAAGAAGCACCCGTCCACGAGTATGACGTGAGGGCCAGCCATCGTCTCCCTCATATATAAACATATATCTATGTAGTAAGTAAATGTATATACTTTAGATACACATTTGTTCGGCTCAACAATAATGTGATGAGTGTGTGGGTCACCTCAGTGTAGATTTATATCTACTGTTTGTCTGCATAATAATTATTTTGAGGGTTTACCTTCATTATAAGTAAGTTACTTACCTTTATTTTTTGTCATTTATTATGAGTAAATAATATTTGATATAATTACAAAATTTCTAAATCTTACAAGATAATTATAACAAATAAATCTATGATTAAATTTATTAAAGAAGACTGATGTTTATAATAATTATGGTGAAGACGTGTTGTGGTGTAATAATTAAAGAAGACTTCTTTAGTAGGTACATAACCAAATAAAAAAAAAAAACTATATTTATAGTCATAAAAAGAAGCTGGTTAGTGAATTTCAGAAATTATTGTGTGATTTAAAGTAATATGATGAAAAATCAATCTTTTTAGGTTAAATACTTGAACCTACTCGTAAATAGGTATCTAGTAAGATTGATTCATTGGAGTAACTTTAATTCGCAATCATGTATAAGTAATTACGTAGAACAAAACTGTTGGTTTTTGTTCTATTTGGATATGTGCGATTTTTTATTGTTGTAGTAATTTAAGAATAACGTGATCTCAATTTGGTTTCTGTTATTTTTCATAAGTTTATGTAAAAGGATTAAAAGAACTAAGTAAATAAACAATTCATTCATATCATAATAAACATTACATTACATTGATAAACGTGACATTAATATCTGAAATATGATATTAATGTGACGTTATTATAACCTCAAAGAATGATATATGTAATACTAACTGTAATATCAGTATATTATTGATGATATTAAAATAACTGTGTACCATCCTGTCTCAGTGTTTATCTAAAATTTGTAGAAATCAAACCTAACAAAGTACGGAACCCTCGCTGCCCGGCACGGTTGTTCTTAGATGTATCATTCCGGTGAATTTAATTAATTCCGGTGCAAAGTCTATCATTTCGGTGGTCATTTACATCATTTCGCAAGACACTTTTCATTTCAGTGGACTCTTAAAATGTATCCTTAAATATTTATGTAAGTTTTTATGATATTTGGTATCCTCTCACGCACAATGTTATAAAATAGGCTAAAGCTTTATTTATCACTAAAAATATGTAGATAGCTTAAAAATAAAAAAATCCCACCGAAATGATACATAAAAAGCTCTTGTTGAAATTCACCCTAATACTAGTTCTGTTAACTCCACTGAAAACAACTTGTATCACTTGATTATATAAGGTTAAACACAAATAGTGGACGTCACATAATGAGCTTAATTTGCTTATGAAATTGAACATCGTGTGCAACGTGCACATCAACATGCAAAATACACAAATAAATGATTAATTTCCAAAACAAGCACAACCCGTTGGTGCCGTTTGTGTGCGTAGCAATATTTTTTGTAAGTATATCGTATACTATTTCCGTGAAAGTAAAGGTAGAGAAAACTATAACTGTATTTATCGATTTCTTTTTATGCCAAACCACAGCAAAACGTTTACGCGTTAAACATGAGTGCTTTCAATCGGCGTCAACTCCTTGTTTTTACGGATTCGGATCGGATATTGTGCGGAACCGCTCTAACACTACAGACGCCAGCTCACCAAGATACCCCAGATTCTCTCAAATTTCCCCAATTGAAAGTGAACCGTATGCTTATGTGATAAAGTTGAAAATCTATACAAGAAAATTTAACAGATTGGGGTAGCTGGATGTGCTGGCGTCTGTACATAGTTACCTAATTCTGCTCTCCAAAATTATTATTTGTGTGGAATGCCATTAAGTTAGACGTTGGGACAATGTCACCGAGTATTCCTGACTAATTGTCTGAGTTATTAGCCGGCAGCTCGACACCGTATCTCATCGATCATCTAACCGCTTGATGGATCGCATATTGCCTCTTAATTACCGCTTTTCGACCTTACCCATGTTGATGAAGATATTACCGAGGCTTTGTAAGGGTAGATAAAACGATTTGTATGAATTAACTGATTAAATAATAAATAACTAAATATATATATGTTTGTATATGGGTTCACTGCCTGAAATAAATCTGATTTTATTATTTTTATATCACACAAGACGGTTCGGCATTGATTAGAATACTACACTCTGTAGAACTGACGATGGTTCACTACCAGTGCCTATTATTATCAACAGAAATTTATTTAATTTACAGAAATATACGAAAGCTAAAGCTCTCTTAATATATCTTCACTAACTTATATCTCCCTCTCAACTTTCGGTCGCCTCACTCGATCACACTTTTCCTAACGTTTTCTCAAGTTAAGCGAGCGTGAGTTTTACTTAAAATAAAAAGATAATGTTCCTGATATAGTATGGGGAGCCAAAAAATATAATTTGTATTTCACCAACGGGTTCTATTTAATTTTTCAGTTTCCTGGGCAGTTTTAAAGATACAATTAACAATCATTCAATGTTAGTTTGAATTATTATACAATAAACATTGATTTTATTATTAAAAGTAACGTTACACATATAAATATTTAATCTTAAACATAACTTTAATTTTATCTCTTATAACCTATAGTTGCTATTCTAAATTGCTACGCCTTAGCAATTATGTTATGACACATAATAAGGGCCTGCGTCAATAGTGTTAGGTTGTGGCATTGCTAATATTTTGTTCTTGTAATACCTACATTGTTTTTATTTTTTATACCAATAAAATTTATATCAATAAAATAAAATAATAATATAAATTTTTAACAACAAATTATGTGTACAATCACTTTTCTTTTTAATCATACTTACTCCATACGGCTTTATTAATTCTTGTTAGTATAGTAATCAGCTTAAATTAAGTATTCCGTATGTCTCATATCATCATCATCATATCAGCCGAAAGACGTCCACTGCTGGACAAAGGCCTCCCCCAAAGATCTCCACAAATGCCGGGCTTGCGCTATCCGCATCCAGCGATTTCCAGCGACCCGCACAAGATCATCGGTCCATCTTGTAAGGGGCCTGCCCACGCTGCGTCTTCTCAGATAAATGAATTCTATTCATTATAAGAAATAAACGTCTTAAACCATAAAATTATACCTTTTAATGCTAATTGCAGCACCGATAAATATCTTCTAGACATTTTAAAGTAATTTTAATAACTAAGTTTTATGTTAAGTAAGTTAAGACCGTAACTTAATTTTCTTGAGAAACGTTTTTAACGCTAATAAAGTGGGGCACAGGTGCATGCACGCTTATGCCCTCGTTTGTCGCAAATATCTCTATAAAATTGAAGTTACTTTGTCTGTCCCGGTGGTCTAATGGTTAGTGACCCTGACTGCTAAGCTAAAGGTCGTTGGTTCGATATCCAACCAGGA
This sequence comes from Pseudoips prasinana, assembly GCA_951640165.1. Lineage (NCBI taxonomy): Eukaryota > Metazoa > Arthropoda > Insecta > Lepidoptera > Nolidae > Pseudoips > Pseudoips prasinana. Next base: position 16,244,837 of record OX621253.1, read on the forward strand.
CAAATCTTTGTGTGATGAGTACGATTATTTGTTCTGTGTCTGGGTAGACTTTATATATAATATTAATAAATATATAAATATGTTTACCAGTTGCCATGGTATAAAATTAGGCAGTAGTTTAGAACCAGATGGTTGTGTTAGGAGATCTAAGATATTTATAAATTAAAACCGGCCAATTACGAGTCGGACTCGCCCATGAAGGGTTCCGTAGCAGCAAGTATTTCAGTTGATTAAATGAAAGCAAATTGCGGTTTATAACGTATTAAAAAAAACTACTTGCTAGATCTCGTTCTAACCAATTTCGTTGTTAGTTTCTATGGTAATGTACATCATATATTTTTTTTAGTTTTATCATTCTCTTATTTTAGACGTTACAGGGTTACAGGGGGGGGGGGGGGGGACACACTCATTTTACCACTTTGGAAGAGTCTCCACTTTGGAAGAGAAACCTCAATGTGATTTTTGAAGACCTATCCATAGACACCCCACATGTATGGGTACGATAAAAAAAATATATTTGAGTTTCAGTTCTATGTATGGCGACCCCCCAAAATTATTGTTCTTTTTCTATTTTCGTTTAAAATCTTAATGCGGTTCACAGAAAACACCTACTTACCAAGTTTCAGCGAATCTATAAGGGTTCCGTTTTTTGCCATTTGGCTACGGAACCTTAAAAAGGTCATTTATTATGGGTTATTCCATTTTTTAAGCAATTGTCACATAATACCTCTGAAAGTGCATACTTTCAGAGGTATTATGTGACTATTGCCATTAATGTTGAAATAAAACAAAATGTGACATCATATTTAAGATCAATACTGGCATCTAATCCTACAGACGTCGAGTTAAAAAGCATAATTTTTATCCAGTAATTTAAAATAATGGTTGTATTATTTTCCTTAGTCTTAATAAGATGCGAGGAAAGGCGTTGTGCGTTATGGTGAATTTCACTATGACAAATAGCTAACTACTTTACTTCAATAAGCTAAATGTATTTATTACTTAAAAATAACAAAAAAAATATCAGTGTCAGATGAAAATATATTCACAGGTGTACAAATATTTACAGGATATTAACATTAAAAAATTACAAAAGGTACGTGCTATTCTCTAAATTAGGCTAGAGCCTGTATTTTGGGAGAGAACGTTCAGTCGTTAAACGGGACACGGTTGTTCTTAAGGCATGTATTATTCGTTAGTGCATAGTTAAATTGAAGTAACACCCAACCAATATTTAGTGTGTCAGTGAGTGTATGTGTGCGATATATATAGCGCGCGCGCGTGAGGGGTGTGTGAGTAATTGCCCGGGCGAATGTGTATATCACTTTTTTGCGGAGGGATCTCGAAAATTGAGATAAGAACGTACCTACTCTGTCTTTTGGGTAATCTAGTTGCTGTAATTAAGCAGTAAGTTTCTTTTCCGTTTATGTAGTAATAAATCCAAGAAATATTTTTTTTTCTGGTTTATGTTGTTGTATATATATTTGTTCTAAGACAACTATATCTATATTTGTACTACAATAATATCGTCTTCCGAAGGATGTTCTATAAAATACGCTAGGGATTACTCGTTTTTTACTGGGTCTGTCTTTGATGTCTGTGTTTGTCAGGGTTGGGTACAGTCGTATGCTTTCTAAGAATTAATATTCATTTTTTCAACAAATTTAGCAGTTGGATACTTATAAGGTTTTCATTATTACTTTCAGTACAGCCATTTTCGTTTTAGACCTATAAAAAAGCTGCTGCCCCATACTGTGATGCAGCTTCGTATAATGTACTGACATAGTGCCCAATGTACCAGTTTTAATTTTTCTTGTGCGGTTTAGTCTATTTGGGTGTTGAAAAAATAATCAATCATCATAATCGTTTTGTCATAAGGCTTCAGTGTTTATCGCACTTAAGTCCAGTGTCTATTTGCACTTCTAAGTATTTGAGAGAATCAACTCTGTTAAGTTTGTGGCATTTGCATATATTTAACGAAAAGCAGGTATGAAGAAGCCTTATGGAGGATTATTGATCTTTCTTATCGAGAAAGGAACATAATGTGTCAGTCACTTTACAAATATTTCTATACGTAATATCCTTATGTAATAAGAACTAATAACCCACAATGCTATCATCCTCATGTTCTGAGTTCCCGTGGGTACCTACTACTCACAAAATCTAATTCGAGTGATTTATTATATTTCGAAGAAACTTTCACACTTGGACTCTATATTTTGACGGATTAGTTCACCAGTTGTTTTATTGATGGGATCGAAGTTTTACCGGAATCCAATATCAACACAATATTTCTTAGGATCTTCATAGGTATGGTTAGCAACAGATGAATGATCGCTGTTAATGTTTTTTGTTTATGAAACTCCAAATTCATCATCATTTCTGCCAAAAAAAAGACCATTTTTGGACAACAAGATATCATTTGGAGGCAAATGATAATTAATTAAATAAAATCAACGGTATTGAATGCATTACCGTTATTTGGCACGTTCCATAAACTACCTGGGGCTCTACCGGCTAAGTCGCCAAACATCGTTTTCATGAATGGCGTTCAAATAAATAAAGGTTAAAATGACTTAATCAATGGATTCCGGACCATCTATGCCGTCACATGTGGTTATGGAAGCCGATTTAACAATTGATTTAGTAATTTTTAATCTTTATTTATGTGAACGCCATTCACGAAAACGATGTTCGGCGACTTAGCCGGTGGAGCCCCTGAATCGAAACTCACCTTTCAAAAGTATCTTTTGAGCTATCACTGGCTCTGGACAACTTTCTCTCCCTTCTCAGCCCCGTATCTTCACTGATTGACTTTTCTGGTGGTAACTTCAGCTCTTTCTCCGACTTGCTACTGGACCGAGATCTCCCGTCGTCCCCACTGTCCCTCTTCAAGGCTGGCTTCACAGGTGACAGGCTGCCTGTCCTTTCATTCTTTTTCACCTCCATACTGAGGGGTGGGATGTCATCGTCGTCGCCTTCCTGTGGATAGAGCATAACGTAGTTGAAATCAAATCATATTATCTATCACTAAGATAGTAAAATATTAATGATTGTGCTGTTGGTCGAAATTTGGTTAAGGCGACTAATCGTACTGGAATCTAGTCAAATACGCGGGATTCACGGGATACACGGAATATATTTTAGTGCAGGAATATGTGCCCAAACACAGATGCACTTTTGCTACACACTCATAATCTGATAAGACGGCTATCTGACTCAGACTCCTAGAGGAAGATTTTCTTGCCAGTTCAGATTCCAATAACACTTTCAAACTAACTATTGATCAAAGATCAAATAATAATATATCTGATCTATCATGGGCACAATTTTAAATTATGTAACAAAATGGTAAGTATTTATTAGATTACGATACGATTAATTGTTTTATTTGTACCACACAAGACAAGAAAGTCAATTATTTAAAATTATCCCGTCATATAGATAAATAAAATAAATAAATAATAAATATCTTGGGACAACTAACACACTGCCATCTGATCTCAAACACACAAAGCCGGCAAAGCCTGTACGATGGCTACCAGACAACTGATAAACATACTTATATATTTGGTAAATACATAACTACATATTACACTAATATTATTAAGGTGAAAGTTTGTGAGTGTATATGTTTGTTACTTCTTCACGTCTAAACGGCTAAAGCGATTTTAATGAAGTTTGGTGTGGAGTTAGCGGACACCTTGGATTAACACATAAGCTATAATTCATAAGGTTTAACGCGGGTAAAACCGCGGGGCACAGCTAGTTATAGATAAATTAAACCCAGATACAGAACAAATTACCGCGTTTATCACATAAAAAATTGTCCCGAATGGAAATCAAACCCACGAGGGCTTAGCAGTCAGGTTCACTAACCGCTAGACCAACAGACCAGTCAAATGATTATTATGGCTAATGAAGGATCCCTGAAAATATTGGCACTACTATTTTTACACGTTATTTATTTAGAAATTCATTATCACCATAAACCAGCTGAAAGACTCCCACTGCTGGAAAAAGGACTCCCCCAAAGATCTCCATATTTGCCAGTCTTCCGCTAAGCGCAAGCGGGTAATTAAAAATTCTCTTGCTATGTCTCGAAAGTGTATTAAATTCTAATTCTCATATATGTACAACTTTTGGTTATTAATTCATTTCTTTCTGTTTTTGTTTATAAAATCAAAAGTATATTTTCATTTATCAATAGAAATATACAACTCTGCATGTAGTGTAAAGATACTTTGGACTCAATGTTGTCATGTTAGCAAATTGACCGCGTGGTGGGCCTGGTGACCTGTAATTCAGGTTTCTCCAAAACCTACAATAGGTACCAGTCTCTCACAAAGTTAGGTTCTAACTTAGTATCCCAACCATAATTAAGATGTATTTGTTTTAATTAGAGCCTGTATTTCTTTGTGAAGAGAAAATAAAAGAATTTTGAATTTGAATTGAATTTGAATTCTAATTTAATTTCGTCGTCACATTTTTCTGCGGTCTTTGTAGAACGTTTTTATAATATGGTTTATTACAAAGCAAAAAGCGCAATTCTCTAAGGTATAATAAATTAGACTGATCTGTTACAAGCGTATTTCCTTCTCTTGTATTGTTTATCTCGGGATTTTTTATTTGTTTTCATCCTTTTATACCCGGTGTTATTTATTTAACAAATTAATGACGGCAGCATTAATTTATGGAGGGTCAGCCGTAGTACCTTGCACGTTTAAATTTTGAGGGCATGCAGACATTTTTTAAGTAGTAAGGGAGTGTACTAAAATGATTCTATGTCATCATCATCATTTACAGCCTAATGTCGTCTACTGCTGGATAAAGGCGTCCGCTAAAGTTTTCTATAGTGTTGTCATTTGGAGGGATTTGCCTTAGTCATCGCACTTGGCATACTGCGACCGTTGGTGACCGTAGTCAGGTGGTAGTTAGTATACAGGAGGCGCAACAGCGCCACCTGACTACGGTCACCGACAATAAAATGACGGGCCTGTTGGCGTGGTTGGCGAATGCTTGCTTTTCAGGCTGGAGGTCGTGGGTTCGATTCCCACCCAGGACAGATATTTGTGTGCATGAACATGTCTGTCTGTCCTGAGTCTGAGTGTAATTATCTATATAAGTATGTATTTACAAAAGAAAAGTGGTATATGTAGTATATTGACGGTCACCGTAGCCTAGTTGGTAGTGCTCCTGCCTACGAAGCTGGTGGTCCTGGGTTCGAATCCCGGTAAGTGCAAATATTTGTGTGATGAGCACGAATATTTGTTTCTGAGTCATTGATGTTTTCTATGTATATAAGTATTTATCTATCTATATAAGTATGTATATCTTCGCCTGGTACCCATAGTACAAGCTTTGCTTAGTTTGGGGCTAGGATGATCTGTGTGACATTGTCCCCAGATATTATTATCAGTTATCTGGTTTCCATAGTAGGTACATACAAGCTCTGCTTAGTTTGGGTTCAGATGGCCGTGTGTAAATAATGTTCCAGGATATTATTATTATTATTATAATAAAATAAAAATAAAAAGGTTATTATTCACGTAGACTTTAAAAAGCGCGTGTAAATAGTCAGAATATGTTTGTAGTAATATAGTTAAGTTAACATAATTATTTCTAGTTACATATAGATATTTAGGTAAGTACACGGATTGTTAAAACATTTATAAATTTTATTTCATAATTGTAATTATATTTAACTAACTTGTATTAATTTATTGTCAAGGAGTTTATGTTTAGGTTTAATTATCGAAATTTATAGTTTAAGCTATATTTTACAACATATTGTCTGAATGGTTCTGTCTATGTTAAGGTACGAATTCAATATTATTATTATGACGGACCTTGTGTTTATAACGACATTCACGCTATAATGCTACCACCGGATCCAATCTGGTGTTTCTTTTATCTATTTATTCAATAACTAGCTGCGCCCCGCGGTGTTACCCGTGTTAAATTTTGTAAATTATCACACCTCCTCTCCCGTAGGTGATAGCGTGATAATATGTAGCCTATATGTTGACCCGACCTCTTAGTAATATTCATGCAAAATTTGAAGTAAATCTATGCAGTACTTTTTGAGTTTAGCCCGGACATACATACAGACAAACAGACACACAGACAAAAATTCTAAAAACTATATTTTTGGCTTCGATATCCATTGTAGATCACGCCCCAAGTATCCTTTAAAAAAATATTAAATGTACAGTTTTGACTTACCTACGATTTTATTATATGTAGAGAAGATGATATTTAGCTGGCTTGTATTAGTTAATTATTGTCAAGGAGATTATGTTTAAGTTTAATTATCGAAATCTATAGTTTACAGATTTACAGTTTACAGATTTTACAACATATTGTCTTACTCGTTCTGTCTATGTTAAGGTACGAATTCAATATTATTATTATGACGGACCTTGTGTTTATAACGACAGTCACGCTTTAATGCTATATTCTGGTGTTTCTTTTATCTATTCATTCAATAATGGCAAATCGGGAGATGAATTATATCTGGTATAACCCAATATCTACAGCGGGCGAGTCACTTGACAGAAAGCTGCAATGGCGGCGCCGCGGCGTCCCAGGATATTGTCCCGTAGTGAATACGAACCTTTTAAATAATATTCGTGAGCGATGGGCGAGCAGATTGTGTTCTGAATTATTGATAGTTGACGTCACGACGTTGTCAATGTGGGCCGGCCCAGGTGGGATTAAGCGACTTGAGGGGTGTACCTTTATGAATGTAGGGATGAGATTTATACAGGCCGTATAAGAATACGATTGTGTGTGACCCAGATCTGCATGGCGATGGAATTGAGTTCAAGTTTCGTTAACGGTTTACGAATACTTTACTATGTTTAGATTCACTTCGGGAATCAAGTTTTGAGACACAAGATATCTTGTTTACAGTCACAAACACCGGGCATTTGGTCTCCGGCCCAGTGTAACCTGGTAGCAGGTTACAGAAAGAAATAAGATGGGTTCGAATAATGAGAACAATGTGATAAAATAAAATAATTTACTGTTCTGTCCACTTCCCAACGCACTCGATTATAAATGTAGAACTAGGTAGTTAGAGGGAACTGGCCAGACAGAGTGTTGTCTTGAAGGGGCATCATTCTGGAGATAACGCCTTCTTCGGTAGTTCACAAGTTCTCCCAGCGAAGTAGTTCACAGGTTCTCTCAAGTGTCAGCCAACTCACAAGCCAATAGTAGTAGGGAGGTTCCCCAGTGGGAACAATACACAATAAAAGTATTTAACTTCACGTATTCAGTACGCGAGCACTTAATAGTTAAGTATATAACTCGTAGCAGAATTGGTAAACCAACAATCTCACGGTGACCTCCGTAATGAATACGATTCCCAAATCATCGCTCATGAACGATCTAACAATGAGCCAATCAGAGTGAATGGATTTAGAATCTAATCGTACAACTTAGGGATTTCTAATAGAATTTAAAAGCTGGCGGCAGCCGTTACTATTTATATTCGTCAGGCGCCTACTATTTGTATGCGACGACCGACCTTCCCGTGGGTGGGGATACATCAGGTAGTCGTGCAGCAGCGACACCTGTGTACTAGCTACCAACTAACTTCGATCGCCAACTCGCATGCCAAGCTCGGTGATTAAGGCAAACCTCTCCAAATGGCAACGTAATAGAAACCTTTCGAGGAGACCTTTGTCCAGCAGTGGAAAATATCAGGCTGATGATGATGACACCGACACACACAGACCACCGACTCACACGCACATACACACCCACAACCCACATATAAAACTGGTATAATTCCCTTTTTAATTGCCGTCACTCGTGGTCTTAGGTTTATACAAACATGAACGTGGAACCTAAACCGCCTTTCGTCGTCTGACCGTCTGTGTACATAGACAGTTAAATTTTTTGTAGTTCTATAGCCACAATAATAAAAATATAATAAACAACGGGTGTACTTTAAACCACACGATTGAAATAAAATTAAGAAATACGAAACGTGACCGGCTATGAGACAAAGAGAGAAAGAAAATGTGTGCTCGCACTTCCCTCTCTTGCTCCCACAATATATGTACGAAATTTAACTCTCCCTCTCTTTCTATCTTCATTACCTACTTACCTATATCTCTCTCAACTTAACACTTTTCGTAACGCCTTCGTTGTGCACCCACCAGTTTACTACCCAAGTGAAGCATGCGTTAAGAAGTTTTCATTCCATTAAAATTAAAGGCCTCTTTAAAATCATAGAACAAACCCTTCGTATACGACTCGAACCTAGCCGGATTTTTCTTTTTATCTTGCAAATATGTTTGTCACGTTTTGACTACTTATTTAAGCTCGTTTTCTACCAAAGGAGGCGACCGTACGGCGTAACACTTTGTTTGTACGTGCACTTGCGTATCTCCCTTGTTCAAAAATTACAAGATTAATAAATGTATATTTGTCTAAGCGTTCTTCTTCTTTAGAGTCAATGTTTCAACAAAATTAAGTAATTATTAATTAAAGTCGCCTTGATCAGTAAGTGGCTACACTTACTTCATCGGACTTCACATTATCGGGACATGAAGGACTCGCAAGTGCATGCGGTATCGACTGTACTTGTGTACCATAGTGACCTTGCGTAATATAGGGTAAGCATGGATGAATAATGATATATTTTTAAATGTGAAAAGGACAGCGTCATACAAAATGGCGCCAGTGTCAAAAAAATATTTTCTTGATCAAGATACTTTCGGTCTGCTTTCGGAATTCGATATGTAGCTTTATAATCCCGTAAGCTCGTGTAAATATAAATATGACAAGCAGATTAAGTTGAAAATCAATCAATCAAAATGAATTTTGTTTTCTTTTCCAGTTTTATTTCCATTTATATATCCATTTAAACCAGTTTAAAATAATATCACACTCGTAGTAGATTCTACATAAAATTTCAACACTGGCCGGTCCAGCCATAGACAAGTAAACAATAAAGACAACAAAGATATTATTTATTGGTAACGGACTTACGCTTGACCAGAAGTCACCTGTAAACCGAGATGTAATTAAGGGTGGACCACACGTACCTATATTATTTGATAAGATACTTGTTCACATAAAGCTTTTAACAAACAAAAGGATTATCCCCCAGTTTCTAAACTTCTATCTGAATCCACTATAACATTTTCGTTGAAACGCAGAGGCTGCGACCCAAATTTTGCAATGTGAACGATAGTTTTATTGATTTTAGAACGTATCAAAATGCAGATTTGATTTGTGATAGAGCCGCTATTCAGTGGCGAGTTCCGGTTTCCCTCATGCATAGAATATAAAACCATTTCCACCGAGTTCTATCATCTCTTTGTTTGTTGTTACAACTGTAGAAGCATCTTGGACAAAAAATTGTTTCTTTTTCTAGAAATATTATACAAATCGATGGTCAGATGTAGTATGTAATAACTTTTTTAAACACAAAACAGAATAGACTTAGGTTTTGAATATGTTGCTCATGATCGGTATGGCGTATAAGAAAAAAAGAAACGAATTCTGGCCTAATAAACTATCCCTTACATATCTGATAAAATGTTCCTGTGAAATATTTGACAATAATATTTGCGTGACCCATAAATAGTTGTTCTGAGTCTGGATGTAATTTGCGTCCGTTTATTATATGTTTGTAAAGTACCCCGCGACACAGTGATTATATCAATTTCAATTTATTTATTTATTTCTCTCTTCACAAGAAATGGTTACATATCACATACATAACAATTTAAGAAAATTATGCATACTTAATTAGGGAATATATGTAAATATGCAACCAGCATTTGTGAGAGACTGGTGCCTGTGATAGGTTTAGTACAAACCTGTATTACAGGTCACCAGTGCCCCCACTCCGCGGATTCCATGATATAAACCCGAGTGTAACACGCTTACAAAATGAAATTATAACAGAACATAAAAACTAGGTAAAAATAAAGCAAAAATAATGAACTTTTTAAGACAAATAAGGTATGAGTCAAATGCATGTTTGTGTTGTGTATGTTGTGTTTGTGTCGTATGGATATAGGAAAATAGGTGTGGCCTTAGAGCAAAGAAAATTGTACAAAGCGAGAAAGAAAAGAAAAAACCGACTAGATAAAGGATCGAAGGAGATTTTCAGTTTCATCGTATGTTAGTGATTTTAGGTAAGTAACAATCTTTGTTTTGCAACTTTTTTTAGACAGAGGATAAAAAGATAGCTTATTATTTAGTTTATTATATAAGTAAGGACCAAGATAGCAATAGAAGTTACTAGCTGCGCTTGTGTGGGTTATATTTTGGGGAGAGACGGTGCCTTTACGTCGCTTATTTACAAATAAATTTGGATCATATGGCAATTGGGAATGTTGCTTTAGGACTGTATGTAAGATGAAAGATTTTCTTATTGTAAGAACATCCCATCTCTTATACAGTTCTGTCGTTGGAAATCGATAAGGGAAACCTGCGGCAACCTTCAGGATTGCTCGCTGAGCCCTCTCCAACTCTATCATATGGCTTTTTGCTGCACCACCCCATGCAGTAATGCAATACTCCGTAATAGATTGACATAGGGCAAAGTAAACTATTTTTATTGTTTTACGATCCGAAATAGGTTTGAGTGTTTTAAATATGTATATTAATTTTCTTAACCTACTTACAAACATATCGACATGTGGTCTAAAACTGAGAGCCTGATCAATGGTAATACCAAGGTATTTGATAGTAGTGGTTCTGTCAAGGCTAGGACATGTGCAAGATGTGATAGCAGGATCACACTTATGGGCTTTAATATCTAACTCTAAGGATGGTAAGGAATGGGATCTAAAACCAAAGCTAATGTATTTAGTTTTCATTATGTTAAGTGTTAACAGATTGGTACTCAGCCAAGTACAGACTTTGTCAAAGCCGTCCTGAGCGCTACTATAGACTTCTTGCCAAGTGTTACCACGGAAAAGCAATGCTGTGTCATCGGCAAATGTCAATATTTTACCGTTTGTCAGCTCCAAGTCGCAGAGGCCATTAATATATATTAGGAACAGCGTAGGACCTAAAATACTCCCTTGCGGAACACCATACTGCACTGTTTGTACATTGCTGACGTAGTTGCCTATTTTCACCTGTTGTATTCGGTTTTGGAGGTAATCTTGGAGTAGCTTCAATGGCAGACCTCGTATGCCCATCTGTTCCAGTTTCTGCAGCAAGCGCGGGATAGAAATCGTGTCGAACGCTTTCGCTAGGTCAATAAAGATTGAAAGACACTTCCTACCGTTATCCAAATTAGAAATCACCTCACCCACCAACCCATCGACTGCATCACCAGTAGATTTTCCAGAGCGAAAACCAAACTGGGCTGAGGAGATAAGGTTGTTAGCTTCCAAATATTTAACCAGTCGCTTGTTTATGAGTCGTTCTAATATCTTAGATAAGGTCGGCAATATGGAAATTGGCCTGTAGTTCTCGATACAATTTCTATCCCCGCCCTTATGAACAGGTTTAATAACAGATATATGAAATCTTGTGGAAATATACCTGTCGAGAGTGAGAGATTACAGATGTGCGTAATAGGCATAGCAATGAAGGAAATGTATCTTTTTACGACTTTTCCCGAGATTTGATCCAAACCAGCTGTGCTGTTGTCTTTTAATCCCATAATTATCTGAGTCACCTCCGTTACATCTGTAGGAAGTAAGACCATAGAAGCCCTGGGTGTTCTACCGTTGTTAACGTCATGATACTGTGTGTAGCGAGGGCAAATTGATGAAAGTAAACTATCAGCGAGATTCTTGCCGATATTTGAAAACCATTCGTTAACACGATCTACACTTTGTTGAGGTTCTAAGGCTGATAATAAACATGATGCATGATCCTCTACTTTCTTTCTATTGTTGATGTCATTAATTACACCCCATAGTTTTTTGTTATTTTTTGACGCGTTATGAATTTCCCTCTTCTCGTTGGTTTGTTTAGCCTTTTTCAGGAGTGCGTTACAAAAATTACGGTATCTTTTATAGGTTGTTATTAAAATTGGGTTTTCTGGATCTTTTTTAACTTTTTTATGAAGGTTATCCCTGTTTCGCATGCACCGCAAAAGGCCTATTGTTATCCAAGGTTTGCTTGTTCTTTGCCTTTTAGGAATACTAGCGACTTTAGTACTGTTACTGATAGAAGTTGTGAGTATTGAGATAAGGGCATTTGTTGCTGTATTTACATCGTTGCATTCTAGTATTGGATTGTAATTGCTATTTAGTATTTCGTTATCAAGTAGTTGCTGCTGATAAAAAGTAAATTAGACGCCACCTGCTTTGTGGTTAACTCATTAATAACAGACCACGAATGTGTAGCCTTAACCATAAAACAAATATCTAAATTGCTTTATAAACATTCTGTACGCAAGTACATTAACTTAATGTACTTGCGTACAGAATTGATGAGTTAACCACAAAGCAGGTGTCGTCTAATTTACTTTTTATAAACATATGGTCCAGGCTAGTACGCCCGTGTGTTGGAAGAACGTGAGCTGGTAGTAACCGGTGGCTGGCCAGAATGTTTAGGTAGTCAAATGAGCGTTTATCTGTGGTATTCGGAACAATGTCAATGTTTATGTCACCACAGAAGTAAATATTCTTGAATATACAATATTTTTTAAAAAGCAAGTCAAGCGAGTTTACGAAATTTGTTGTGTTAAGTTGACCCGGTGGTCTGTAGATTCCAACCACGCAGGTTTCCGAGTTTAGTTTTAACATGAGACAATTTGTATCACTAATGTTAGGTTCTTCAAATGAGATTTTTAGTTGTTTTCTATAGTATATAACCACTCCTTCATTTTGGGACCTGTGTAGGGTCGTTGATATATAATTGTAACCTTCGAGATCTGGGATGTATTTAGTTTTTGGCAGCCAACACTCTGTAAGTACCATTATGTCCCAAGAGATGTCAGACCTTATGGTAAGCGTTCTAAAATTTTGAAAATTACATGATATGCTTCTAATGTTTTGAGAAATAAGGTTTATACAATTTTTTCCCGTGTTTATATATTTTTTTACATCTTCAATGTCGCAAGAGATGGATTTAGCTACCGTAAACGAGTCCAAGCCTTCAATGATAGGATCAATGTTAGTCATTAATATAATTATGGAGGAAGGTCGTTGTAATTTAATTTAAAGCTTGGATATCGGTAGGTAACTATACTTTGGTAGGAGTTTGGCCACTTTAGGTTAGAGTTTTCCAATCTGTTGGAAATATTTGGCGAGATTATATTTCCCTTTAATCCATTTTGTGTTTGTAAGCAATTGTGTTGTGTAAGTGTATTTTTACTGGCAAATCTATTTATACAAAGAGAACTTAAAATAACATTTACTCCGATGGTTGTAACAAGTGTATCGAGAGTAATAGTAGACATGCAGTAATATATATGTATTTTTCTATATAACTTAAACCTAATAATAAGTAAGTAACAAACACATGTTAATGAGTCCAGTCACTTTTGTAGCTGTAGGAGATCATCCTCTGTAATTATATGTACGGGATTCTGTCCCTCTTCCTTTTTCACGTATAATTTGCCATAGGAAATCCAGGCCGCAATAAGTTCTTTCCGCTTTACGCATTCTCGGGCGAGGTAAAAGAGGAAACCAGTTTTTTTTGTAATAGCCTCTGAGATGTAGATAATCTGGGGTTTTCCGATCAAGTTAATCTGCGACGTATTTAGTGGTTGTTTCTTCTTATCCCAACTTAATTTTTTATGCTTTTTATAACTGGATATATAGTTCTCTTTTTGACAGACGCTGATAAAGTCTACTACAATAGTTTCAGATTTAGTTCTATATATGTTTCGAATTTCCGTGTCTTGCGTTGAGGATGAGAGGCCTAGCGATACACCAATATCAGTTATGATTTTTTTCAGCACGGGTACTGTTTCATTGGGTTGTTTTGGTATATTTCGGACTTCTAAGACAGAACTACAGGCCCGCTTTTCCAAAAAATCAATGTGATTTTCTAACACAGTAATACGTTCCTTATATTCCTAATTAGCAAGCTGTAAGCAATTTATTTTGGCAATTAAATAATCGTAGCGACTATTCATGCTGTCTAGAGATTTTTTAAATTCTAGATTTTGTGTTGTGATAATTTGGATTCCAGTATTTATCAAATCGTACTTACTATTCTGTTGTACAATGAAATCAGCAAGCATTGTTTTAATGTCACTTGAGTCGGAAGATGGTTGTAATTCATGAGAATCTATAACTGAAGACACAGGGAAATCTTTAAGCGTGCATTTACGGCGCTTTATATTTATGTTGGGTAGTTCCATACACGAAGAAACGTTGAGCCCAGGGTCAGATGCATAGTGTTCTAAAGTGGCCGTCTCGAGTAGTTGGTTTGGGCGCGGGGGTGTGCGAGGAACTGTTGTCATCGTGATCACGAGCGAGTAGTCAGTACGTGAAGATAGAAATCGCTGGATAGTAGGTTTCCCTGTCGTGTACGTTAGCCGATAGTTAAGTATCCACCTTTTTGTAACACTTTACAAATGTGTAGCCACCGACCGTTCTCGTCAAAACCGGTATTGAACGCACAAAACTGACAACGCGCCACGCTGCACCGCTGCCGAAGCACTATCACTCAAATCCTTGGTATTCGTTTTATAGTAAAACACTTGTTATTTCGCTGTTTATGAACTAATTATAGATCTGTTTTTTGAGCTGAGTTTGTGGTTCACTTGGGTATACAATTATATAATTTTTACACTTGTATAATTACTTTAAGTATTTGATATGATTTATTTTGTACGAGCACAATCAGAATACGTGTTGTCGCGAGCGAGTCACCTAGATTATATTACCTAAAGCGGGCTTGTCATAAAAAAAATGCGGAGAGAATATCTCCCAGAGAACGGGCAGCAGTGTCTCTCTGTGTATGTACTATGAACATCATAATGTCCTCCTAGCCGAATTTCGGCCACGGCAGCCAGTCTCAACAGAGATTAGCCATCTGCGCGGGACATATTAAAGTGCTCAAGTGTACATCATACTGCGATCGCCAACACCGTGGCGATTATGTGATATCTCTCCAAATGACCGATACAACTCCAATGTGGAAATGTTTTGGGTAGGACTTTGTCCAGCAGTAATGATGCAGAATTCGGCTGCAATGATAATGATTATTGTATATAAATATTATTTCGAAAATATGATCGCTTCGAAAATGATCATTTGACGTTGAACTGTACTGTACATATATCCTTTATATTTTTACGTTAGTTACAAAATTGCATTAGTGACCTAGTTTCATGGGAGGAGACAGGTGCTTTTCCGCCAGATATGTGCTATGCTACACTGCTATGTGTAACCAGTCTGCCAAGCGTGTTGATTACGGTATATCCCTCCAAGTTATGAACACAGCTCCATCGTGGAAATCTATTGGGGAGGCTTTTGTCCACCAGTGGACGTCATTTGGCTGAAATGATGATCATGAATTACATAAGCTATGTTTTTTATACTGATGGATGCTCTGGTTGTATAAAGGACTTCGGCAAATCCCGGCCTGTTATGGACAGCAATTTATTACTATTTAAAAAATAAATTATAATATTTAAAATCTCTCCGTGCCTTTTATTTCCTTGTACAATATGGGAAAATGATTTCAATTCTTAAAAGTAAATCATTTTATTCCAGCATTCATGTTTCTTAAACTGTCTTATAGGGTCTGGCTGCTTCGGTCTTTTGAGGCGTTGGGGAAATATTTATTTTAAAGGTCACTGACGATATCCGTTGGGCCATGGAGAATAAATCTCTCACAGTTTTGGTGCTCCTTGACTTTAGCAGTGCCTTTAACTCCGTGGACTTCGATATTCTTCTCGAAACTCTTAAATCACTCAATTTCTCCTCGGAGTCTGTGGCTTGGTTCGATACATATCTTCGGGGACGCACGCAGCGTGTTTGCTATAAGGACTCTTACTCAGATTGGTGCAATCTTACCACGGGCGTACCCCAGGGTGGCGTGTTATCTCCTTTACTTTTTACCATCTTCATCAACTTTGCTACACGAGTTATTTCCTCAAATTTTCATCTCTACGCAGACGACATGCAGTTATACCGTCATTTTACATTAAATGAAGCAAGAACCGCGATTGCTGCCATGAATCAGGACCTGGGTGCGATCAGTCAATAGGCTAGATCCTTCGGTCTTCAATTATATCCCATCAAGTCCCAGGCCATGATTATTGGCAGTAGGCAAATGCGTGCTGGTTTTGACGTCGGCTCTTTTCCTCCTGTTTTACTTGACAATTTGCATATTGCGTACTCGGATACCGCTAAGAATCTTGGGGTAATTATAGATCGGAACTTATCCTGGAATGCTCACATCAATGAAGTCAGCAAAAAGGTCTATTTCACCTTTCACTCACTTAGGTGCCTCCAGTACTTTTTGCCCTTTGAAACCAAAATCACTCTTGCTCAAACTCTAATCCAGCCCATTCTGGACTATGCTGATGCCTGCTATCTGGATGCTACCGAAGAGCTATTAAACAAACTTGAGCGTTTGCAAAATTTATGTATACGTTTCATTTTTAATCTACGAAAGTACGACCATGTCTCAGAATTCCGCAACAATCTCAAGTGGCTCCCAATCCGCCTTCGCAGGAATACTCGAATATTATGTCTCCTCTTCAATATCCTAAATAATCCCGCATATCCCTCTTACCTACAGGAGCGTTTTTTCTTTAAACATTCTCCCAACGCCCAATGTAGGTCACACCTAAAAAGCATTTTAAAATTCCCATCCCATAAAACTGATTTCTTCTCCAACTCCTTCACTGTTCAGGCGGTTAGGCTGTGGAACTCTCTTCCGCCTAACATTCGAAACTGTAACACAATCTCCACATTTAAAAAAAAGTTAAAAGAACACTACCTCTCCTCTTTGCCTTAGATATATGTATTTTATGTAGTTTATTATTTAAAATTAAGTATGTATTTATGTATATGTGTATTTTTATCGTATGTATGTATATCATCCTACACACTCATATCTTCCTCTCTTCCAAAATCTCCTCTTGCAGGTCTACTGGAAGAGATTTCTTTAGAAATAAGTAGTACCTTTGTACAATGTATTTTCTTGTTTATTCTTTCTTTCTTTCATACTTTTAGTGTGTACATAAATTGGAAATAAATAAAATAAATAAATTGTTTTATTTATGTCCATTCCAGGCCATGTTTGTATGGGCCGGTTGCCGATCTCCTTTAAGTGCAACTGGTAATCAAACCCACGAAACACGAGATAACCTGGTCCATATGCGGTAACTGTAAATGTAAACTCAAAAACTCAATTTTATCGTACTTCAGGAATCCAACCTGTTCCCTCTACCAGCCGAAGCTAGCGGAGTAGCTGGTTTGATAAAGGGAGTTTATATTATACGTATTCCATTCGAGAAATTTGGCCACGTGGATGTAACACTAGAGCCATAGTAATATCATAAGTCATATCATATTCAACCTTATTTCCTATCAACATTAAGGTCCATATTGAATCATGTCGACAGCTGAGATATTGATCGGTCACCATACACTATTTAGGCTGATTGTATCCCCTGGGTAAGTTAAATGGACTTTGTCAAAGTTACTTTACGACACTTGCGCCATTGATACTTCGTTCTCAAGTAAAATTGTAAATTTAGATGGATAAAGTGATATGTAACTGTCTTTGCCGTTCGATTTTATGTTATAGTACAAAGGTTTTACAGTATGAAATAGGATAACATAAGGGCTTAGACACTAAAGCCTCGAGTAGATAGCTACTCGTGGCTTCAATGGTTCTCGAACAAATACCTCTACAAGTTTAGTTAAATATTCAAGGGGTTGTTTTGGTTGGATTTTATTTACTTTACAATTTTGAAAGTTTACGATGACTTAGTTAATGATGGGTTCGAGTGCCGCATCAGGACGTAAGTGTAATTGGGATTTTATCCTAACAAATGTTTGTTAGGCAAAAATCCCATCAGTCGAAGCTGAACAGCTTGATGAACAAGCTCTAGTTGTCCTGATGGAAGTCGCCCTCTGTGCGCATAAGGGCGACTTCCAGCAGGCATGTGCGTAGTCACGATTAGGACCGTTAAAATTTTACTAATCTAGCTAGACTCGCCATATAAGCATACGACCCACTTGGTAGCTTTGCTGGCATATAATAAATACGAGTCACATTTTTTTTTATAATCAGTGGGTATGCCTGCGCATGCCACCCAAGTGTCTGCGGGTGGGTATGTTTGATTCGCACCAACTAAGCTTAATCTGCCGTGGACTTCTCTTGGCGTTTGATGAGGGAAGCGCTGGGAATTATGGTATGCTGCTCCGGTGCCCCCTTTTGCCTAGATGGTCGGGACACTTACCTTGGGAGGCCTCCCAAGGTACGTGTCGCCTATTGCCGACACCTGCTAGTCCGGCTCAGCCACTGCGCCGCAGACCGCTGTCTTCACATGGCGGCAGTATAGGACACTTTCTATACTGTCACCGCAGCCGTAGTACCCTGCAGCTATGTGCAGAGCAGTATAGCTATGGTAGGCGCTCGCATAGCGTCCTCGCGGAGGCGCATTTACAAAGCACATTTTAGAATAGAATAGAATATAATACTCTTTATTGTACACCATAAGAATACATATTTCATAGGATATTACATAAACAAGTTGTACAAAGGGCGGTCTTATCGCATAAAGCGATCTCTTCCAGACAACCTTAGGATGGATAGGAGCTGAACAATAACTAATCGGGGTGCAGTAGGTGTGCAACAAGACATACACCAAAATTGTGGTATATCCATAAAAAAAAAGATATTTAATAAATTTACTGTTAAAAAGAAGGAAATGTAAAAATAAACATAATTAAATAACTAAATAAGAAAAATATTTTATTTAACGTAGGTCTCATAAATTATACAGACAAATAGTGTTCTTTGACTAGCTTTTTAAAAGCTGATATTGTCTGGGCACGTTTAATTTCGATAGGCAAGGCATTCCATAATCGAGCTGCCTGTACACTAAACGATTTTCCCATAAAAATGGATTTGTGCTCTGGGATATGTAGTTTTAAATTTTCTGATGATCTTAAGGATCGCAAATGTGTGTCACAAAGGAACTCGAAGCGTTCTTTAAGATATGTAGGAGTAGCAGGGTTAAAGAGAATGTTATAAAGCAAAGAAAGAATATGAGCATTCCGGCGAAGGCGAATTGGCAACCACTTGAGCTTAGTACGAAAGGAGGATACATGATCATATTTGCGAAGAACAAATATGAATCTTATACAAAAGTTTTGAAGTCGCTCAAGCTTATCGAGTTGCTTTTCAGTAAGATTAAGATAGCTGACATCAGCGTAGTCGAGGATTGGTAGGAGAAGCGATTGAGCAAGCGCAATTTTAGTGGTGATAGGGAGAAAGTTGCGTAGACGCCGAAGTGAGCCTGCTGACGCAAATAACCTTCGGCTAACCGTCTTCAGTTGTGGGCCCCAGGATAATGTACTATCTATTACTATCCCCAAATTCTTAACATTATCTTTAAACGGGATGACAGTACCATCAAATGTAACTTGGGGAAGTTGGGACATGTCTATCCTAGTCACCATTCCAGAGCTGCCGATGATAACAGCTTGCGTCTTTGACGGGTTAATCTTCAGACCAAAGTTATGACTCCATTCCCCAATGCGAGATAAATCAGAGTTGATTATTCTGATGGCATCTGGCAGCTTTGCAGGTGGAGAGTGGTAATATATTTGGAGATCGTCTGCATAAAGATGATAGGAGGAAGAAAGGTTATTTGAAATTGAATTAATAAAAATAGCAAAAAGCAATGGAGATAAAACGCCACCCTGCGGTACACCGGCTGGTGTGTTGCACCACGAAGAGAAAGAGTCATCAATACGGACTCGTTGCCGGCGACCAAACAGGTAGGTGCGAAACCAATCAATCACTATTGGAGATATGTTATTAGATTTTACTTACCCCGCTACCTAGCTAGTAGCTTAGCTTCAGTAGAAATGGTCACATAGTTTCGTAGATTAGCTAGTTTTGTTAGCTGACACCCTCACAGAATAACTGCATAGCACATTTCTGCTGCTAATGCATCTTAATGGGCCCTGGAACAACATACCGGCGTTCCCGGGACTGTTCCTACCAGGCGCCATTTGAAGTCCACCGAAGGTTAGGTTTAGTCGGTGTGAGTCTGAGTCCACCCGACAGATACAATTTGCGGGTGGCATGCGAAGACATTAACAAAAAACATTTTCATACTAGCTGGTATTATCTATACAAGCTCACTGCCCGCATAATTACATCAATAGGCTTTGATGGCAATACATAAAAATTGTAGAAAAGCACCTTAAAATACAAACAACTGAAAATTAAATTTGTGCCTACATCCACATTTAGAATACCTACCTTAAATTTGTATCTACTTACATTTAGATTATTTACCTTCTTAGTCGTATTAAACAATAGGCTGCTTTCAGCTGAAGCACTTATTCGAGGACAATTATCTGAGGTATTCGAGTTGTTTCAAACAAAAGTTTACACATTTTCGATACTAAACTCCGTATCTTATTGTTAAAACACCGAGACAGGCCTGTAGAAATTATTCTCGCTCGTAATACCTTATCTTTATATCTATGCGTCTGTCTCTCTTACACTTCGTTGGAGCAAAAGAAAAGAAGAAACAAAAGAAATTAGCTTCTCAGTGCCAATGGGTCGAATCATATCTTACCCTACCCTTTTACTCCGACTGCCGTAATTTACACACGTTTTCTTTGAGATAGTAAAACTCTAGTTAGAACAAGAATTTCTTTTTTTAACCCCTACGCAAGTTTTTATTAGTTTAATTTAACATCAAAGGAACTATAGTCATTACTTGCTAGGTACAAATATAATATAATACTTACCTAGTAAATAGGTATACACAAAATACCTACTACTTGACAACTATATATGAATCTATACAGAATGGAATACATAATGCCCAAGTATTCCAAGACTTTAAAAATATATTTATCTGACTTTAGAAATCCTCCCGCCTGTACATTAATTACCGTGGCCGATCTGGAAGTACCTAAACAGACTCCGGACTCAGGTGGGCCGAAGCAAAGAAAACATGTCTGGGTTGGGACTGACGAGCAGCCCCAAAATTGACTGTATTTGCGGAGCATCTGCCCAATCCATGGCCCATCTAACAGCATGCCCAGCCTGCCCTGCCACATGTTCATGACAGGATCTTAGAAATGCCCCAATCAGTGTCACAAAAATTTTACCAGGTTGCTATCGAAAGGCTAAGAAGAAGAAGAAGAGCGATATATTCGGTTAAGACTTGGCTCGCAGTCATCTCGCTCGTAAAATTAGATGTTTTACATATTATAAAATAATTGCAAGATATCCTAAAAACGTATCTCGGTCATCTTGTCAACTAATGTTCCTAAATGATCAGAATAAGATTTTACTTTCATGTGTTATTTACTCACTAACAAGAAAAATCCCTTGAAACTGGTCCGTGGACGACTGAACCACGTGTTAGAAATCATATTAGTGGATAAAATTTGCTTTTTTATATTGTATTTTATTTTAGTTTTTTCATTAGTCCTACTATATAATGTCTTACTGAATAGGAGATATAGTTCAAACTATGGTGTCCAATATACGGATAGGGCTTTATAATTAGCTCATAGCTAGGTGCTCTCACCGGTCCGTAACTGATCGGCGAGGTTAAGCAACTAGGCTCGCGGTCACTCCGTAGATGGGTAACCACCAAAGTGTATTAATTTCTGAGCATCTCCGTGCTTCGGAGGGCACGTTAAGCTGCCGGTCCATTAGAAAACTGTCGTTAAGCCATGTCAGAGGTCTACTTGGCGGTTTTAACAACTCTGTCACTAAGGTAACCACTGCCCATACGTTAAGTAAGTAATAGGTTAACATGTTAGTTAAAGTAATACCCATTTGTAAGTAAAGAATTTTCTTTGTTGATGGTATTTTAATTACTAAAGCTGTATTATATTTTTATGTAGGAAAGTTGTTATGAAAAATTTAAACCATTAAGATCTTTATTAACAAAATCATAATTGAGACACTTTAATAGGCTTACTCTTTATAAAGTTTAGGTAACTCCTTTCATTAGGAGATCATTAAAATTTTCAAGGAAAAAATGCTTACCTCATTTTATATAACAAAGTAAACAAGTAAAAAATACTCTTTTGCAACTATAACAAGTATCAGATTCATACTCATTAATAAAATATTATAAAGAAGAATTTTATTATTTACGTATTCCATGTTTAATATCACGATTTGGTACCGATACGACCTTTTCAACATAATCGTTACTCATATTATAATTTTGAAAGTAACTCTTTCTTCTGTCTCTCGCGCTCTCACGGCAAAACTACTGAACCGATTTAAATGAAATTTTGTACACAGATTGTCTAGAGCCTGAGTAGGACGCGCGAAGGAGCGCGGGGCGTGGTACGGCACGTAGGTGGGAAAATATGCCTAGTGTGCTTACACGTGAGGTCAGAGGACTGAGTCACACGCATGCTAATACTGATTTGCGAATACTACCCAAAGACTATTCCTCGCGGACGAATTCGCGGCCACAACAAGTTCACTATAGGAATGTGCATGACAAGTGACTATCAGAATAAATTTTTGCTTCCACATACTGTCATACCTTAGGAATTTGTGAGCTGATTTAAATGTCTTTTCCAACATTATTTTTTATGTATGCTTCAATCAATTTGTGACTTCGATAAACAATAGAATGTCAGGTTATCATTCATAGCATAAGCGATCTATCAAATCCGTTGACAAATTCCCAGTGGGCTTATAAAATAGAGTAGAAGTCTTACGATAACGACATTTTCCCAATTACTTGTTAACAAGTTGTTACTTGTTGTTTTTATACAACTAAGAAATATCTAGAATATATGTGGAAATATATGTTATTGATTAAGTTTTACAACTATATGTATATTTACACGACCTCAGGTCAGAATATATTGGATATAACCTTTTGATAAACATCTTATGTATAATGTTTTATTTTATTTAATCATCTAGAAAACTTACAGCTAGAACAGAATTAAACATACAATAAAGGATGAACGCCAATTACAAGTTTTCGCTAATATTCATAAATTTAAAATAATAAGAAAATCGGTAGACAAAACATAAAGATAAAGAGAGTTAAAAATTTAGAATATTTGTGGAAATTTACATAACATTAAGCAAAATCACAATCAACACAAAGAAAAAGTAGCTGAAAAAGTAGGTCAAATAAAACTAATAAATAGTTATATTTTTTATTATTTGTTTGAGCAAATAAAGATATGATTTGAAATTAAATTTGAATTCATATGAATATAGTCTAATAAACAATAATTAAATATTAATTAAATATCCGGGACATATTACACAGCTCCATCTACCCCGAATTAAACAAAGCTTGTACTATAGATATAAGACAAGGAGTCTAAATAGTAATATACTTTATGTTTGTAAATATATACATATAATACACCGAACAAATAGACAAGACAAATACACATATTGGTCTTGTGCGAGGATCGAAACCGCAACCTTTGAATCAAAAGGCACGATACATAACATTGACTGCACGTGTGGCGCAGCGGTTAAGATAGTTGCCTTGTCACTGGCTGAGATCTATAGAGCGTACTTAGACTTTACTCAAACTTTACTTACGTAAAACTTTGCTAAGTGTATGCTAAGCTTATACTTTGATTTGGTATTTATAGACTTTTTGACGTTAAGATTATGCTTAGCATAAGCTAAGACAGAAAAAGTCAAAACACCAATTGTAATTTCGTTACATGCATTTACTTCTTAATTACTCTTTGGAAAACATTTTAAAACAGTCATAATTATAAAACATGGTGGCATCGTTCCTCTGTGTATTATTATTATTATTGAACTATTAAGAAAATGACGAGTGAGATATAAAAATAGATTTAATTAATGATCAACAATCGACATTAATTTTTATTATGAGAAACGGAACATTGTTGTATCAGCTGTGAACGGAAACATCAACTACTTTTTTTAAAAATTTTATTCCACCCTGGCATCTTCGGCCTTATGGGAATGTCAACTATAGTATATCAATGTTGCCAGATGACAGATTAGATTTCTCTTCACGCCGTATCTAAAATTCCTCGAAAATTTGGTATGAACACATAAATAAATAATAAATACAATGATAATGTCTAATAATTATTGCTTTCTGTATTTTCGAAATATTTATCTATATACCTGTAGTATTCCTTTGAATACAAATTCCGTAATTTCCAATTTCTCTGGAAATCCTATACAATGTGGCATCACTGTCTCTGATAATACGGAAAATCAAAAAAGTCGTGTAAGTTATGATGGTCAAGTATATTTTTGACTACTTTATTTTTATTTGGCTTATAGTGTAAGTTTTTAGTAAGTCGTCGATTTTGTGGACTTAGCATTTGCTAAGCATGCACTCAGAGGGATTTGAAGATTGCTATATAAATACCGACTTTGACTTAAGTCGAAAGTAAAGTCTGAGCAAAGTCTAAGTATGCTCTATAGATCTCAGCCGTGTCCCTGGTAAAATTCACGCGCAGTATTACTAATTGTGTGACCCATAAATAGTTGTTCTGGATCTGGATTCACATTGTGTCCGTCAATTATCAGACTAATATTATAAAGGCGAAGGTTTGTGAGTGTGTGCGTGTGTATGTTTGTTACTTCTTCACATCTAAACGGCTGGAGCGATTGTTATAAGATTTGGTATAGAGTTAGCCGACACCCTGGATTAACACATAAGCTATAATTTATAAAGTGTAACGTGGGTTAAACCACATTTAGTATGTATATAAAGTACGAAAATGGAATTGAACAAATCAAAGAAAACCAATTAGTAAATACGAACGTTATCTTTTTATCTCTCCATTCGAAATGCATCGTTACGTATAGGAAGTTGATCTGTTTTTTGTATATTTTGCATGTTAATGCTGGCTCCCAAAGGTGAGTCCACTATTTATGTAACACTTTGTATATCTGTTAAATATTACACTTGACTTCTGCAAGCAATTAATCGTTACTATAATCGAAACTTAGGATATCGTACATGGTCAAGCATTTTTTCCATTTTGAGCACTGTTCCAATGAGGCCGTTAGTATTCGAAGGATTGTAAGACTAAAAGGTCAAGAGCAAAATATTCCTCCCATTATCTTTATTACGAAGACGGGTGCGAGAGAAATTCTAATTAACTGAAGTATTCGGTGCACGTAATACAATAACCTATTTAAACGTAAGAATGGGATCGCTTAAGTCCTCATGGGATACATATTGCTTTGCTTAATAACAGACGTAGCACATATTTGTTCCAGGAGCCTATTTTTATAGTTTAATTTAAAATAAAAAAGTAGTCACTCCTCCTTTTTTCTTTCTGATTAAATTCGTTGCGGGGTTCAAGACAGTTAAAGCGATTCCCCGGGACATGGCTGAGACTCCCGCTCAGTGTAATTTCATTGTGTGCCACTGTTGATCCTGGCTTACAGAAGTTACAGTGGTGGGTAAGAGAGAGGGACTAGTCCAGTCACGAGGCAAAAAGTATTCATATATTAGCTACATGTCTTTACAAACATTGGTACTGCTTTTGGTATTTTATTATACAGATCTTGTAGTAACCAGGAACAACTTCCATGAGTTTAACCGCTTTTGCCATACATAATAATGTCACGTACGGGGTTCGAAACCCAGTACCAGTTAGGGTTTTTGGTGGATTTTGTAACATTTCGACAATGTTGTAGTTAATACTAGAAAAAGGATAGCTGATGAAAGACATACAAAATACTTAATGCTAAATTGACATTAGATGGTTCTAGAATG
This sequence comes from Pseudoips prasinana, assembly GCA_951640165.1. NCBI lineage: Eukaryota > Metazoa > Arthropoda > Insecta > Lepidoptera > Nolidae > Pseudoips > Pseudoips prasinana. Next base: position 16,270,719 of record OX621253.1, read on the forward strand.
ACAAGAAAGAGATGATGCAAATTTTATAATAGAAAAGAGAGAGATAAGTGAAGACAAGGACTTGTCGCCGGGACTCTTAGTTCGTGTAAGTTCCGTGATCTTAGTTTGCATCAACTGTCACTGTCGACTGCAACAAAGGTTCCATTTATAAACATTAGTTTTCTTTCCAATCCCCTGACCGTTCGTCCTGGTTTGATAACCATCTGCGCGGGACAAAATATAATATATTATATAAAATATAATATATAAAATATAAATAGTACACAAGCGTGGGTGAAAACACAGATGAACTTTTGATTTCCTCCATTTCGTGGCCTGATTGGACTGCTAGTTGTCACAACCGGAAAGAACGAAGGTAAAGGACCGATATCGTACTCTGAGGCATGAGGGTGTAACAGGTGCCTTAACTCGCCGCCGCTAGAACAACGAGGAATACCGTGGAAAAAATATACCAGCTTATTAGAAAGAGCCTTTAATACATACCTTCTTTATTTACAATTCGTTTGTTTTTATGAGGTTCTAGCTTTGTTATGTCATTCTATCTCCCACTTTGCTCTTGAAGGAAGTGGAAGTTTTTCATAACTCCCCGATTCGTCGAGAAGTGCTTGAGCCTCACTACTCAATGTCATTTCATTGTGACCCACTGTTGACCATGGTTTGAGTGGTAGTGATGACTAATTGGGTAGTTCGAGTCAAGCCTGCATTTAGACTGTAAGCTATTTGATTTCAAGAAGAGCGTTTGTATTCCACGTGCAGGGATCCAGAGTTATCAAGCATCATTAGTAATCAAAATGATCAAGTCAACTCAGTTTCATTTTGACCCAAGCAGATGGCTCAAAACTTAATTCCTACATGGAATAAATGCTGCAGCGCTGGTTGCAAATGGTCCTATTTTATGCCGTTGCTGTTGTTTCGGAGTGCACAATGATCCAAATAACCGTTTTGAACAAGACAATTGCGGTTATAAATATTAAAATAAATGACTGTTCCACGAACTACGAGCTTTTTTACCATACAAAAATGTTATCTTGATTTTTCTGGTCTCACCCGCTCGTAAATTTATCCAACTCATTTAAAACTTTAGCTAGGTTTGTGACATATTTTAAATGGGTATCTAATAAGAGTTATTTGCATATTTAAAATTCTATACGCGACTATAATCTCATGGTTTCAAAACTATGATTTCAAAATTATTCAGTAGAATAATAAGAAGCGAAATCTGCAGGTAGTAGTTTAAGTGAAGTACTGTCAGAGCCGTTAAGGTTTCCGTAAGATGGCGTTAGTGTTTTCGAAGCGTCGCGGAGCAATCAAGGATCAAGGGTTGTATAAATATGAGCCCGAACACGGTGCGGAGGCGGAAAGGTCACCGGAAATGAGGCCGGATACATCGTGGATCGCGAGGATATGTCTCATCTTTTTGTCAGACCGGTTGGCTTGGTTGGTAAATGCTTGCCTTCCACACCGCAAGTCGTGGGTTGATTCCCACCCAGGACAGATATTTATGTGCATGAACATGTCTGTTTGTCCTGAGTCTGGGTGTAATTATCTATATAAGTATATATTTACAAAAGTAAAGTAGAATATGTAATATAAGTTAAATGCTACAAGTTCTGCTTAGTTTGGGATCAGATGGCCGTGTGTAAATAATGTACCAGGATATTGTTAGTGGCACTTAAATTTATACAACACATTTTGAATATACAAATATATAATGTCTAAAAGTTACAGTGTAGCATCATTGAATGCTATTTCATTCAATTGTATGTTAACAATTTGCTAGATGCCTACAGTAGTGGGAATTATATATAATATCTGGGGACAATGTCACACAGATCATCCTAGCCCCAAACTAAGCAAAGCTTGTACTATGGGTACCAGGCGACGATATACTATATTTATAGTGCACCTACCTTGTTTTTCTCTGCATCACCCCAAGGTTGACTGGTAGATAATGCCTACCTACGGCATTAAGTCCGCCTGTGTACTTTCATGTGCAAAAGTTAAAAAAAAAAATAATTAAAAAAAAAATATACGTACTTATATAGATAGATAAATACTTATATACATAGAAAACATCCATGACTCAGAAACAAAAATTCGTGCTCATCACACAAATATTTGCACTTACCGGGATCCGAACCCAGGACCACCAGCTTCGTAGGGAGGATCACTACCAACTAGGCTACGGTGACCGTCACGATAAGTTGTGGCTATATAAAAGCTTACCTCTGCACCGTCGTGTAGGTATGCATTATGCTGCTGTTCTAAGGGGTAGTTCCATCTTCGAATACTATAATGTTGTCCTAGTTGCTATAAATTTTACTATTAATAGATTTCTTGATGACAATATAATATATAATACATACATTATTTTAGTAGTTTTTTTACTAGTAGGTATGATACGGAATTTCTACATTGTTTGGGAATCTATTGAGATAATTCTTTGTTTAAATTGGTTGTATTATAAAAAAAAGTTTAAGTTAGTTCTATACTTTTCAAAGTGATTCCAATCTATGGTACTGTTTTGCTGGAGCTAAACCAACATTTCTAATGTAAAATTTTATATCTGGTTCTACACACATCATCCATCTATGTGACAAACTCAGATACGTGCTTGTGAAATTCCACCACCTTAGTTTTGTGCTTGATAGGGCAACTTTGTACATGGTCTACTATGCACTGGTGGACTCACTACTCTCTTATGGGCTGGTATGCTATGGTTATAACACTTTTAAAACATATATGGATAAATTAAAAAGCATACAGGTTAGATTCTTGAAGCTGTTAGTCGATAGAAACACAAAAATCAGATATAAAAGTAGTGCTTACGAAGAATTATTTTTGGTATGTAAAATCCTGCCGGTTCATGAGAGGGCTGTGTTGTCAGTAGCGTTAAATCAATATGGTAGTGACGATTTCAAAAACCATATTATTCGCACAAGATCTCAAAGAAACAATAATATGAGGAGATTTGAAGTGCCCACTTGTGATAATTATTATGGTCGAAGGTGTAGATCTTTTTTAGTTCGAACTATTTTCAATAGCCTCCCAGTCGACATAAACAATGGTATCACAAAGACCTCTTTTAAAAACAAAATACACGTGCATTTATATAATATCTTCTGTAAAAACTTCACCGTAGGGAATATTTGAATATTTAATTGTATAGATAGAAAATAATAAAGTTTAATAGTTACGTAAGTAGAGTGGAAAAGAGTCACTTAAATGTAAACTTAAAAAAAATGTTAAAAAAAGGAGCTACGTCTGCCAACAAACTGCTTTGCAGTTTGGCAGAGGTAAAAATGAATAGTAAAATATTTTTTTCTCAGAATAAACGCCTTTTCAATTTCATTTTTTTCACATTCAAAATATTGTAACCATTGACTGAGAACGACCTAAAGAAATTTCTTTCTCAAACCATCCAAAAAGGTTGAATGGAAGACTTTATAATGGGCATTCCGAGAGTAGCTTTTTATTAAAGCGCCTCAAAGATAATTTTCTGTATCTTCTGTACGAAGTACTAATCTTTCTTCCATGGTTATAGTAGAATAAACTATTTCATTTCCCAAGACGTTCTCGTTGTCTATAGTTTTATTGTACTACGTCGTTCCCCAGCGACAGGACAATAAGCATTAATGTTGAATAAGGTGTCAAGCCAACCGTCTGACCCAGTTGTTGCCGCATTATTATTTCACTTACTGTCCTCGTAGATTATCTTCGTTTATCAAATGCTGCAAGGGATTTTGTAAGTAAATCTTACCATTTTGCTATGTTTTACTTAAATAAAAATCAAGATTTATATTATACCAACTTCCACCTGCATAATTTAGATGGCCGAATAAATTACGAAGGCGAAGCTGCGTTATATTATTACTCTTTACCACCTTAGAAATCATGTTTTTTAAATTTTTGTCAGGCTGCCTGTTAGTCTCGGTTAGTCTCCGGAATGGCTGGACTGATTATAACGAGACTTTCATTGGTAGAAGACACTTCTTGGTAACGTATCAAAAACGAAATTTTAATTTCAAGTTACGAAACAAGAATACGGACCGCCTGATGGTAAGTTGTCACTTCAGTTAAAGAACGGTTCTAAAACCCGTTCTTACATTAAAAAAACCTAAGGAAGATGAAGAAATACCTTTATATATTAACAGACACTATCCATATTGAGATTACTGCGAGATAGAATCAGAAATGTCGAAATCCGTAGGTGAACAAAAGTCACCGCCTTAGCCCGAAGAATTGCAAAACTAAAGTAGCAGTAGGCAGGGCACATAGCTCGTAGAACTGACGGCCGTAGAAGCAGAAAGGTTCTCGACTAGCTACCACGAACCGAGAAACGCAGCATGGGCAGGCCGATGATCTTGTGAGGGTAGCCGGAAGCCGATGGATGCGGGAAGCGTAAGACCGGTAATTGTGTAGGCTTTTGTCCAGCAGTGGACATCTTTCGACTGATATGATGATGATGATCATGAATAATTCATCAATCAATCAATCATTTATTTGCTCGAATGTGGTTACAATAGCAGGTAGTAATAATAATAATAATTTATTTAATAACAGGCAACAAGGCCCACTTGTTAGTAACAAATTTTAACTTAACAGTAATGTTAGTAAATATAATTCAAGATAATTACACATTCACAATAACAACAAACAGAACAATTATTACAGCTGTACCACTGCTACATGGCGCACATGTTTTATATATGCAGCATGCAGCAGTGGTTCAAGTGTAATACATACAATATAGATATTTTTATTTAGAAGGAAGTCAAATAGTTTATTTCTAAATTGTTTGTATGTCAATTTCTTAATGTCTTTTAGCACATGTTTATACAATTTATAGTCATGTATAGTCTTATGGATGTTTTATGGATAATTATGAGTATTATAGACTTGTCAAGTATTTTTTGTATTATCAATGGTTTTTACAGCGCACGCAATATAATGAATTATATTTTTTGTACTTTTATTATCATCATCATCAACATATCAGCCGAAAGACCTCCACGGCTGGACAAAGGCCTCCCCCAAAGATCTCCACAATACTGTACTTTTATTATATTTTATTATTTTGAGTTTAGATGTATTTTCGTCACGTGTAAGTCCAAATCACACTTAGCCAGTTGTTTAAATATAACCTACATGAAAAGTGGTGAAAATCTAAATATCAATAATTATGTTACCTATTCACAAGATACTATGCTTACACGTACCAACAGTAAATAAGTTACAATGTCGGGTAGATCTTTGATATTCTGGTCACAGTAAATGATTTATTATATTCTCGCCTTTTCCCTTAGGATTAGAAGAAAAATAACTCCTGTGTTTCGTAGATATATGAACTTACATCCGATACCTGTACTTTTTATACCAGATGCTTTTCTGGTATACAATAGTTGCTGAGGAATGGCTAATAAGTATCGATGGTGTTTCAAAGTGATTGCATTTATATATAATTGGTTGTAAGTTGTAATGTTTTAGTTCGAATACTTACATACATTTTGATATCTTCGGCTATTAATATCTAATACGTCTTACATCTAGTTTTAAATATGATAAAATTATCAAAACTTTATGTGGCTTAAAAATTAAATTTTGACCTATTATTAGATTTTTGCTTTTTTTCTACGACAACTCACGCTTCCAATGGAACAAGTAGACAACACAAACATTTCAGAGCAAATACGTTTAATTTGGTCGAGACACAAATTATGATTGACAGCATTCTTAATGCGTTGGTTTCCTCGGAAACTGTCACGTCTAAGCTCCGTTTACATTAACCTTACCTGCCTATATTAAGACGATGCACGTCAGTGAATACACAAGCTCTATGAATATCACCCTTACTGCCTAGGAATTAAATATTATTTTAACGTCCAAGCGTAGCCTCCGATGTAACGTCTTTCATACAAGCAGGAGTATGAGATACAACGTGGTGAATAACATCAATTATTTAAAGAATAAACCACGATGGAACACATTTGAGCTGAAATTCGAAATATTTGTACGTAACGTGCTACGGTGAGTATTTGAATTAGGGTTGCCAGATGCCCAGCAAATCCGGCAAAATCCTGGAATGTTGCGTCTCGTTCTATTTCCAGCAATTATACTGAACTGTCTAGAAATTCAGTATTTCGGAAGTGAGCGAATCGAATATAGAAAATAGCCAGCAAATAGTATCAAAATGATACTCGTAATGCTAATGATTATTGATTTAATAAAAATAAATTAAGCTATAAATAAAAAGGGATCTCCGTATATTAAACTTTTCTTTCTACCCAATCAGCACGGAAACTGAAATGCAGTACTAGCTGAGATAGGGCCATTTTTCATACCAGTACGGATAAAATTAATAATGATTAAAATGTATAGGTACCCACATTAAATGTATTTTCCGTATTTGTAATGAAAATAAAATTATTTCTTTCTTTCTTTCAATCTTAATAACGGCTGTATCTTTAGAACCGTAACAGGTAGATTCACATTCCGGCGTAGAAAGAATAATAGGGTCACTACTAAGGAATCCATTAGGTAGTCGGGTAGTAGCGCCACCTATGTACTGGCTACTACACTTCTATGTACTAGTTTTGCTTCGATGGTCCATGGCTGAATCGAAAATAAGTTTGTATGCTTACTTCATCCACTGCTTGATGATAGAAAATTGGACATCGGCGTGAAGGTTTTTCTTGCAAACGTACCACGGGTCCCCCAAGGGATAAACGTGGGGACTCTACCATGGAAAAAATGAGGCTTTTACTGCTTAACCCGACAATTGTCAGTCTGATGCTACTATTCATAACGATTCGTCCGTAACTCAAGCTCTTAGCATGTCTGCTGTAATTTATAAGGTAGTATAATAACAGGCGCATCTAGTAAAAGGATCGACTTAGATCAAACGTTTTGTTTTCTGTGAAAGCATTCTTAGTCTACTGCTTTGGGTAACAATTTTAGGACAAAGTCACTGTTAATGTTTTTAAACTTTCGCGATTTGTACACATTTTTATATACTGTGGACACGGGTCTCCCGAAACGTCGGGTAACCAAGGTAATGATTTACCTAAATCTTTATCGCGATGAGACCCGTGTCCACAGTATATAAAAAAGTCACTGTTCCATGCTACTTACCAGCGAGACTATTCATTCCTAATTCTTCAACATAATCTTTGCTTTTTACTGTCAATTCCTCGATGTTTACTGGCAAGGCGCACGTGTGGTTCCTTCTGGCCGCGTCTTAAATATTTATGTGGGCCTAGAAAATTTTGTGTCACCGATGTGGATAGAGACAATTTTATTTTTTAGTCCACAGTTTATGCTGTAGGGAATTCAAGGTTCGAAATGAACGCCACTCACGTACGTTCCTGACACATAAAATTTTGATAGAATTTTATCTAATCATCTGAATTTTAGCTGCCAAGTTTGAGTAGGAAGGAATGTAATTCGTTTAGTTGTTGACTTGACATTTTGCTGGCGGATTTACCTTGCTTACTTCATCATCATATTCGTCAGCCGAAGGACGCCTACTGCTCCACAATTGCCGGTCTTGTGCTACCCACATCCAGGGGCTTCCAGCGACACACACAAGGTCATCGGTCCATCTTGTAGGGGGCCTGCCCACGCTGCGTCTTCCGGATTGTCGTCGCCACTCGAGAACCTTTCTGCTCCAGCGACCGTCGGTTCTACGAGCTATGTCGGTTACTTTGGTTCGCCTGTGAATCTCAACATTGCTGGTTCGATCTCGCAGGGAAACTCCACGTATAGTCCTTTCCATCGGTTACTTTGGTTCGCCTGCGAATCTTAACATTGCCGATTCGATCTCGCAAGGAAACTCCACGTATAGTCCTCTTCATCACTTACTTGCTTTGTAGGGTTTAAAGCAATTGCTTAATTTTTACTGGCTCAACACAATATTATCCGAAATGGGCATCGCGTGGAAGCGGCTCACGTATCCCCGTTTGGCCGCGGCTTGAATATTTACGTAGGACGAGAAAATTCTGCCACCAATGTGGATATAGACAATTTCAGTTCCTTAGTCTATGGTTTATGCTGGAGAGAATTGAAGGTTTAAAACGAATGCCGCTCACGTAAGTTTCCGAAATATAATTTTTTTATAGAATTTTATATTAATTTTAGATTTTTAGTCAGCATGTACGAGTATGCAGGTATGAAGTACGTTTGGTTGTTCTCTTGATATGTTGCTGTCGCATTTACCTTACGTAACAAAAGTAGGGTTAAAAACAATTGCTTTATGTTAACGGGTAAGGCACAATCTTATCTGACAGGCGCAACGTGTGAAAGCGGCTTAAATCTTTCCCCGTTTGGCTAGAACTTAAATATTTACGTGGGACGAGAAAATTTTGCGTCACCGATGTAGATAGAGACAATTTTATTTCTTCAGTCTACAGTTTATACTGTAGGGAATTGAAGGTTCCAAACTAATGCCGCACACGTAGTTCCCGACGTATACAATTTTGATAGAATTTGTTCAAGGCAATAGACATTTTGACATTAAGTTAATAGGTAGGTATCGAATTCGTTTAGAAATGAATGAGACTGGAATTGATATCTTACTAAAGCACTTACCTATACCTACAGATCGAATTTAATAAATAAAACATATTTTTGTAGTTAATAGTTCTAAGAAACTCCCTGCAGGACAGGCCTAGCCTAGGGCTGGGAGTTTCGCTATTGAATCGGACATTATATCTTATTATGTTATATAATGGATGTAATTTGTGTCCGTCTATTATATGTTCGTAAAGTACCCCGCCAAACAGGGATAAGATTCCCTAGTGCATGCGTTGCCTTTAAATAAAAAATAAAAAATTAGAATATCACCTCAACCCAGGTAATACACTAATGTACAACGATGGACACATACATACAAATACACTAACAAAACTTGAGGCATGTACGGTTAAAGAAGTGACAAAACTCATTGACGATTTGAATGAAAATACCAGTTCAGGTGTTGATGGTATTAGCACGAAGGCACTCAAATGTATAAAAAATGCAATAACTACGCCTATAGTAAATTGCATAAATAAATGCTTGGAACTTGGTATATTTCCCGATAATCTCAAAATAGCAAAAGTGTCCCCCATTTTTAAATCCGGTACTAAAACAGACCCAAGTAACTACAGGCCAATTTCTGTACTTCCAGTGATATCGAAAATCTTTGAACGAGTTATTCATAAGCGGTTAAATGATTACTTGTGCGAAAAAGAATTCCTAATAGATCAACAATATGGATTTAGGCAACAATCAAACACCTTATCAGCAACTATTGACTTAATAACAAAAATAAAAACTTATACTGATCAAAAAAATGTATGCTTAGGAATTTTTATAGACTTAAAAAAGGCATTTGATACAGTTAGCCACATAAAACTGCTACAAAAACTTAAAAACTTAGGTATCACTGGAACGGCATACAAGTTGTTTGAATCTTATTTAAGTAATGGAATCAGGCGTTACTTTGCGGAAATCCATAACAATCAAAATACAAAATCACTAAATATTGATTTTGTATTTTGATTGAATCTTATTTGTCAAATAGAAGCCAAATAGTAACAATAGGGAATTATGAGAGTGCTGCACAAAAAGTTACATGTGGTGTGCCGCAAGGATCAATTTTAGGGCCGCTGTTATTTCTTATTTATGTAAATAATATAAATAAAATAGGGCTAACAGGATATTTAACACTATATGCAGATGACACAAGTTTATTTTACTTTGGCCAATCGTTACATAATATCGTTAATGAGGCACAAAGGGACTTACTGTTAATAAATGAATGGTTTTTACATAATCTATTAACTATAAATACATCTAAAACGTCATTTATGATATTTACGGCAAAAAATAAGAAACTTTTGCCACATGTTCCTCTAAAAGTAAATGGTTACAAAATTGTACAGTCTAAGAGCGAAAAATATCTAGGCTTATTACTAGACGATGCATTGTCCTGGAAACCTCATATTAACCATGTCAGAACCAAATTGGTATCACTATCTGGGGCCCTCCGTAAAATCGGAAACTGTTTGCCAATTCAAGTCAAATCGACTATATATAACTCCTTAGTTAAACCTCAGATAGAGTACCTAATTGAGATTTGGGGAGCTGCTTCAAAGACAAACCTTAAAGACCTACAGATATCACAAAATAAAGTTATAAAACAATTATACTGTCTTGACATGTTAACACCTACCAAACATTTATACAATAGTACTAAATTATTCATTTTAAATCAATTATTCAGTTATTGTATGTGTATTTTAATTAAAAAGATATTAGATAATACTATACAGACAAATCTTTCCCTAACAAGAAAAACAAGTCAATACAGTCTTAGAAATATAGACAAACTAATTTTACGTCACCCCAGAACTGAAAAATATGGAAAAAAGAATATTTTATATGAAGGAGTTCAGTTGTACAATAATCTTCCAAAAGAAATAAAACAGTGTAAAAGTATCCAAATATTTAAACTAAAGCTTAAGGAATTTGTTTTCACAAAAATTGGCATATAACAAATAATAACCCAAAAATACCATAATAAGACCATTAGGCATAAACTTTTAAAACAAATATATAAATCAATTAACACATAAAAATAAAACTTATAAGCTGACTCCTAGACTATAATGGGCCGGGCTAACACTGGCAAATGAACAAATCATACCAATCGACGCGCACCACTCGCTACGCATAGCGATGCACTGTATGTTGTTCTAATCTTTTGTTTTATTCATTTCCAGTTGAAAAGTTTATATTATTGTTGCGTAGTGTTTTTGTCTAGTGTATGTAATGTTTTTGGTACTCGTGCATTGTATTAAAGTGTGTCGTGTGATGTATGTAGGTATTGTCAAGCTACGAGTATATGCATCATCAGCATCTACCAAATTATACATGCTTGTATACATCAATAAACATATATATACGTTAAAACATGTTGCAGCAGTTCTATATACTTTATTACATTTCACGACTATAAAGATAAAAAATCGATAGGTACGCCAGAAATTTTAAGGCACATGCCCGTTGCTTTTAACAATTATATTAATTGTGTGATAAATCCCTGTCCCGTATATGAATATCACTATTCACCCAAGTACTCACACACTAACCCACTCCTTATCACCGTAAACAGGTACAATTTGATTCTTACACATACAGGCACACACACATAGGCACACACACGCACCTTACTTAGCAACTACACGACACAATACGAAAACGAAGGTGGGTATTCTGATGATGAGTAGCTGGCCAGTTTTAAGTTCTGCCTACAACATTAATTAGTTTGTAATCAATAATTGTTAAGTTTGTGTGTGGTATTTTAGTTAGTTATATTTATGTTTATAGTTATTTTATGTACCTATGCTTTATCACAAGACGACAAGCATTTGTAATTTTTTTAAATTCTCATATAAGTGAACTGTAATTGTTCTTTTGAGATTAAATGTTCTTTAAACCTAAACCTAAAAAATATGTTATATAAATATGTATTTCTTTCTTTTGGCAGATAAATTATTATTATAATATTTTAAACCATTCGTTTATTAACATATGAAGTTGAATAAATACACTGGAGATAATTGTATATGGGCCGTTTAAAGGTTTGTTAAGATTTCGTAACATTTACCTTTACCTTATGTAACAAACATAAGGTTTGGAAAAACATATGTAACCTATTGCAAGCTCATATAATTAGACTGGCCAGTTGATCTAGTAACCACTAGATCAACTGGCTAGGAGTCATGACACCTCTGGCTTCTATGTTTGCTCAGGAGTCAGGGTCATTAACCAATGACCCTGACTCCTGAGCCAGAGGTGTCATGATTTTATGTCATGAGCACAATTATTTGCTTATCTGGGTGTGGGTGTAATTTTTGTATAATATGTAAGTATATTTTTTTGTTATTTATTTATTTTTCTCTGGCATAAAAAGCAAGTGTCAAGCTCATAAATACATGTAATATACAATCCGCGGAAAGGAATCCTGGTGACATGTACTACAGATTCTTCTAAACCTACATCAGGCACCAGTCTCTCATAAAACAGGTCGCATACTTACAAATTTCTATGTAATAGGCTTAGCAGTGTGAAACATGTTATGTTAATGTTTTCAACCTATTAGTGATGAGAAAATAAATAGTTATTGTTATTATTATTAAGCAATACACAAGTATATTTATTAGTCGTTTGGTTGCCATAGTACAGGCTCTGCCTAATTTGGGATGAATATGCGGTATTAGTTGTCCCAATAAATTCATTTTATTTGACAGTCCCTAAAGAAAGTAAGTGATCGATGGCTATTTTTGTCATACAATGAAACGAAAATTAGCTAAGAAATATGTGGGTATCTATCTAATAACTTCTTGATATATTGCTGGGGCATATATGTAAATATCCTATAAATCTTAATTCACAATTAAAACTGACAACTTCCTGAGCCCTTCCAGGAATCAGAATCAGAATCAAAAGAAGTCCTTCTAGGTTACGTGGTCCTCGACCATCTGGGACAAGGCGCAAAAGGGGGGCACCGGAGCAGCATACCCGCATACCTGGGGCTCTCCCCATTAGGCACCAGAAGAAGTCCACGGCAGGTAAGGTATAGTCAGGTGCGAGTCTGATACACCTTCAGACCCTTTTTGCCGTAGTATGAGAACGCATTCCCCCTGCCTAGTAAAAACATAACAGGTGACCGATGTCTATTTCATGCCACATGATGACATAAAATTAGCATGCACGTATGTTACGAATAATCTATTTAATGCTTTTTTATAAAATAAATTACGTCAATAGTACCTACTTTCGCCAATATTAAGTTAAGTAAATTTTCTAACTAAGATTCTTAATACATTGTTTTTGTCATGGTACCAGTGCGTACCATGTCATCATTTTTGTACACTGACAACTACCCCAACTATTTTGTTCTATATTCCAATCCCTGCCTAGGTTGTCTGGAAGAGATCACATTTAGTGATAAGGCCGCCAATTGTACTTGGTGTTATTTTACTTGGTGTACAATAAAGAGTTATCTATCTATCTATCTACAAGGTATTTAACTCGATAGGTATTTATCCTAAGATAAATAGGGATAAATCCCTAAAGATTTGAGTTTCATTAAGCGTCAAGCACCTCAAGAAACCGACTTCAAAATATCGTTAATATTTATTTTAGTCCATGGCAGGTACTTTAAGAGGTCCCGGCCTAGGAGGCCGAAAGGCGAGTCTTGGTCGCAGTGATCGGACGGGATCTGTCCCCGCCGGCAATCGTAGGAGCGATGCTGGCGGGTGACTCCTCCAAGTGGGACGCCGTGGTCTCCTTTTGTGAGGCAGTCATGCTCCAAAAGAAGACCTCTGAGCGGGAGCGGGAAAGAACTGGTCCTGCTCCCAGATGGAGGAGGCGTCGGGGCGGCGGCGGCAGCAGGTAGCCCAACTTCCTCTCGGGGCTGAGGCGGTAGTCAGAGAAGTGTCCTCTACTGCCACCACTTGCAAGCAGCCCCGGGAAGACAGCGAACTGTTTGTGGCGCAGTCGCTGTGCCGGACTGGCAGGAGTCGGCAATATGGGAGGGCAATCCAGAGCCCTCCCAGGGTATGTGTCCCAAACATCTGGGACATGGTGCAAAAGGGGGGCACTGGAGCAGCATACCAGCGTTCCCGGGGCTCCCCCCATTAGGCGCCAAGAGAAGTCCACGGTAGGTAGGTTTAGTCGGTACAAGTCCGACATACCCGCAGACACTTTTTGCGGGTGGCATGCGTAGGCATTCCCCCTGCCTTATTAAAAAAAAAAGGTACTTTAAGAGGTGACCGATACACTTTAATATTTAAATAGTACGTATTTACTTACCTACATTAGTCTCTAGAGTCGAATTAATCTCCTTGTAAGTATGTAGACGTAAGTACTAACAAATCTTAAGCCTCTTGTATAAATAACAAGCTTTTCGTAGCTTTATGCACGTGGGAATTGTTGCAGAAAAGAGGCACCTATTTTATAGTAAATCCCTACTGTATGTATTCTATGTGTGCTTATTTATATAAAACCACCACGTGTAATATATTTAATAACAAGATTGGATAAACCAAAAGACCTAATTCTTAGCATTCCATGGATTCACCGTGCGGTAACCGGGTTCATCGCGTGATAGACGAGGGAACACTCGACAGAGTCTGAGACGTGCGACTCAGGCGAAAGTTTAAGGGGACCCCCTGTGATGCATCAACGCTCACCTTCTGGGATTCTCAGTATTCCCCCCTCTTCCTAGCCAAATTTGGTATGATCTGAATAATGCCGTTTTGGATACTCGTTCTAATAGAGAACTTACGGAAGTTCTTTATAATCCTAAGTCTTTTAATAGGTTGTAGAGGGATTTGCTACATATATATCAGCCAAAGTACGTCCACGGTTGGACAAAAGCCTCCTCATAGAATGGGGATGCACTAATCGCCACGTTTGGCAGAGGGGTTAGCGATCGCAGTTTGATGGTCATAGTTCACAGAAAAACGCTGCTGCCCGTTCTCTGGTAGGTATTCCCTCGGAAGATTTCTACGCCCCCACGGGATAAAAGGCGATGATATTCTATGCCGTCACCACATAGTACAAAGTCTAAATGTTTTTTATCATACACATAGCATTTTAAAAACATTTTAACATATAAAAAGTGATTAAAACAAAATTTGCATGGGGACATTCCATAAGCAATCAATTACCAAAATCGGTTAACAAACAATTCAGGGGCTCTACCGGCTAAGTCGCCGAACATCGTTTTCGTAAATGGCGTTCAAATAAATAAAGTTTAAAAATGACTTAATCAAATATCACATGTGGTCATGGAAGCTCATTTTACGATTGATTAAGTCATTTTAAACCTTTATTTATTTGAACGCCATTCACGAAAACGATGTTCGGCGACTTAGCAGGTAGAGCTCCAGAAATTGAGTAACATACATACAATAAAATCATGCAGTCAACCTCCTTCCCTTAAAGTAAAAAAAAAACTAGTTCTCATCCTCTTACCTGCCACCTCGATTCCCGTAAAGGCCGGCCCAGACTAAATGGACGCGGTAGTTATTTTATGATCAAATTATTGTTATACTTATTCCATTGAACTTAGAACTCATATTGCTTTATTTTGATACAATTATACTGCGGCACATAGTGGCATGGCGCGGGACGTGACGTCTCGCAACTACCCGCAAGTCACATAGGTCACAGGATTATGACAGCTAAATTTATTGAAATAAGTTTTGAAACGGTTGCGGGTGTTAAAGTTTTGAAATGCCGCGTTATGCTAAAGCGTCCTTCAAGCTTGCCGTGCCATGCCGCGACTTCAGTCTACGCCGCCGGCCTTAAGCCAGTATCAACAGTGGCACACAATAGAACATGCCTGAGCTTATCATGATGTACCAATGTGGCCATATTGTTTATATTCAAATTTGTTAAATCAATAATTCCTATGCAATGCACTAATTCATATGCTTTTTGGACGTTTGAGTATTTAACTTGTTTATTTTACCTTTTGTTGTGTGGTTGACGGCAAAGAATATCTTCATCCAATCTTATCCCGTGGGGGGCGTAGAAGTCGTCCGAGGGAATATCTCCCAGGGAATGGGCAGCAGCGTTTCTATGTGTAATATGATCATTATACTGCGATCGCCAACCTGTTTCCCAAGCGTGGCGATTATGGCATAGTACTCCAAACGATGGTTACAGCTCCTTCGTGGAAAGCCTTTGTTCAGTAGTGGACTTCATTCGGCTGACATGATGAATAATAATAATAATATCATTTATTTGCATGAAATACGGTAGGCATAAGGTGTTAGTACATGACATATTTCATCCTCAACACGGCGGCTAGATCAAGACGGCAACAAGTACCTATATTTAGTAAGTAGATAACAGTATCACGTATTTTAATTCCGTAGCATATACTCTCCACGAAATGTACAGACACCAGTACAACAAGCTACCCCAATCTGTAAATTTTCCCCAATTGAAAGTGAACCTTATGCTTTTATAATAATGTCGAAAATCTATAAAAGAAATTTGACAGATTGGGGATGTGTTAGCGTCTGTACATCTAACTATCAAAGTTCCGACAAAAGGAGTGTGCTCCGACACTTCATTATACTGTTCTGCATGTTGCATAGGCTTACTAAATTTATAGCAGGTAGCTGAAAATTTGCTTATTGATTCTTTTACTACCAAAACAACATATAAGCCTACGGCCCTACTAATGACAGACTATTACCATAGCCTATTATAAAGAACACATTAACAACGCGCCTACTAACACCGTGCGATTCACAAGAAAATGGTGGTGGTGCCAGGTGAATCTCACGGACCATTTCATATATCATATAGTACTTACAGACGCCAGCACATCCAGCTTCCCCAATCTGTCAAATTTCTTTTATAGATTTTCAACTTTATCACATAAGCATAAGATTCACTTTCAATTAGGGCAATTTGACAGATTGGGGTAGCTTGATGTGCTGGCGTCTGTCCATCACGGACACTTGAGGTGTCTCAGAAAATAGGGTCATTAGAAAAATTGCGCCTGCATAGCCACACCATATTGGTGCATTCGTTAATCAAAGCTTTTGGAATGGCTCTTACAATTTTCTTTTATGTTTCTCGCTTTTATGTTATTTAAACAGTCATTATTTTTCGTATTGTGTATTACTTCTAGAGCATTAAGCATATTTATGTAAACGAAGTGACCCTTCATTTAGTTTATAGTTTTTTGTGTTATAACTTTTTGGTGTATAAACTTGTCTATGTATAAGGGACTGGCCGTTTATATTGACGGATTGGCAGCATGATAAAATATGGAGATTCTGGTAATTTTACGTTAAAATAATTGGAACGAAGTTCCTTATCGCGCGTTGTGAAAGGGGGCTAGACGGAAAAAATTCTTACGAAAAGTTGTTACGACACTTTTTGCAGCTGTGCGGCGTGCGCATGTTTCTCTGTCTGTCTCTCTCTCTCTCTCTTATAGAAAGCAAGCCAGATATTTTCATTTCTATTTCGCATTGAACAGTGTGGTGTCGCGACAATTATTTTTGTTGAGTGTATACAGGTTTTTTGTTCATAATAAATAATAAGGAATAACTTCGTTCCATCCGGGTATCCCTTGACACCTCTCAAGTTTTATATTATATTACAATCCTTAAATAAAAGTCATTTATAAGAACAGTAGGTAACTAGTGAAACAATAGCTCTTAGGCTGATTTCAGAGTCGCGCCGGCGCGGCGAGCGGCGCCGTCCAAACGCGCGCGCTTACAATTACACTAGATAGTAGTTGCGTTTCATAGTCACGCAGTTCACCTCTCTGAGCTCCTCTACTGGCAGCTAGCGTTTCAGAGTGTCGCGCCTCGCACGCGGCTGTTGAGACGCGCTGGCCGCCGGCGCGTGCCGCGCGCGTCACTTCGAAATCAGCCTTAATGTTGTTTTTCTATTTACAGGTAAGTTGTAATAAAGTAATTTTAAATAATGTTTTGTAAATATGCGTGTTAGTATGTAATTCTTTATTAAAATTAAATTTTCTATTTGCAGAGAAACACTTATAGTTTTACTGTTCCCTACAATATCTAATAAATAAAATTTACATATTATATTTATATAACATTTTCCCACAATGTCAGTTATTAGTAAGTAATATTGGTTTATAGTTCTCTAATAATCGATAGTACTTTGAGTCCGATGTAACTTACCTGTGCTTCAGATTACAGTACGTACATATATAATGATAAGGAAGACGCAAGATTGGGTTGAAGCACTCTATTAGTACTTGACCTACATAGCGCACTAGTGTTAGCTACGTAAACTGAACACTACCTTCCAATGGTAATAATATTAATATCCTGGGACATTATTCCGTGTGTGAATAATCCCATCGGATCCCAAACTAAGCAGAGCTTGTGCTATGGAATCCGGATAACTGATATAATACATATACTACTTTCTTTTTTTTTCCGTTTATTGGTCTAAAAAACTGGATATAGACTATATTGGATAAGACAACATCGATTTATAAAAAATAAAGTCTATACCCTACTCTGATGTAGACACAGCTTGCTAGATTAGACAAAACCTTAACTTATCTTAAGGGGTACTTATTCTAAGTTTAAACAAAACTATTACCTACAGTTAGATTAGCAAAAATAGTACAGTAATATTTTCAGTTTATGCTTAAGTGAGACAAAAGAACAATTGAAATATCAATATCATTTTGCATTGCATTGCAACCTTTTGACATTCGGTACATAGGTGAATGAGTGCCAATATTAGTCCTACAGCGTGGTAAGCTAAAGGTTTTATAATTGCACAATTATTTTGTAAGTACATACATACTTATTTAGATAATGACACCCAGACACAGGACAAATAGACATGTTTATGCACACAAACATGTGTCCTGGATGGGAATCGAATCCAAGACCTGCGGCGTGAAAGGTAAGCATTAACCAACCACGCCAACTGGTCCGTAATCTAATAATTTCGTTTATATCTTAATGTCATTTATTGCTGCACGTGTCGCACAGCGGTGAAGACATGTGAGTTGCACAGGTTTCTTGCACAGGACAACTATCTAATCAACTAGCTTAACAAACCTGTTATTAGAGTACCTTTTAAGGACAGTAGATTAACTAAAGCAAAGCTCCTGTATCATGCAGCTGTCTGTTCTGTGCCTGACCTCTTTCCGTTCGTGTCGTTAGGTGTCCCATGGGATCATGAGAGTGAGAGAATGTGTTTACGTACACACTTGTGCACTATAATATGTCCCGCGCGGATGGCTAATCTCTATTGAGACTAGCCGCCGTGGTCGAAATCCGGCTACGCACATTATTATTCTTAATATATAGCTGATTCGCAGGCGAACCAAAGTAGCCGATATAGCCCAAAGAATTGCCAAACTGAAGTGGCAGTGGTCTGGACACATAGCTAGCACTAGAATAGCTAGAAATAGAGGCAGAACCGAGGGCCGCTGGGGCAAAAATGTTCTCGAGTGGCGACCACGAACGGCAAGACGCAACGAGGGCAGGCCCCCTACAAGGTGGACTGGCGATCTTGGAAGGGTCCCGGGAAGCTCAAAGCATCACCTATCAAGGAAAAAATGGAGGGAATATCTACCCGAGGACGGGCAGCAGCTTTACTCTAAGTACCATTACCATCTTACTGCGATCGCCATTCCGTCTGTCGAGCGTGGCGATTAATGCATATCCCCAAAATGAATCTTAGGGGAGGCTTTTGCAGTGGACTTCTTACGCTGTTCTGATGACTTACCAATTATCGTCATTCTTCGAAAGCGTATACAATAATTTTATATCCTACTAGCTGTGCCTCGCGGTGTTACTCGCGTTAAATTTTATAAATTTTCTTTGCTATAAACCTCACGGAGCCCGAGACCTTTCCAACGAATGCAAAACCGTGGAAATCGGTTCGTGCGTTCTGGAGTTATAGCGTCAGGAAGGAAAACACGACTTATTTTTATATAGTAGACTAGCTGTTCCCGCGACTTCGTCCGCGTGTTAATTAGTTTAATTCGTTTTTTTTTGTTTTTTAGTAGAATATAAGACTTTTTCTAAAATAAAAGTAGCCTATGTTACTCCTTATTACATCAGCTACCTGCCAATAAAAGTCTCGTCAAAATCGGTCCAGCCGTTTCAGAGATTAGCCGGAACAAACAGACAGACAGACCGACAAAAATTGTAAAAAATGTTATTTTGGTGTATGTACCGTATATACATTCATATTTATGTAGTAAAACCCGGTAATTTCAATATTACAAACAGACACTCCAATTTTATTTATTTGTATAGATAAAACTTTTGAATGCATGAACAATTATCTCGAAGCCTGCGAAATTCTAGGCCTTAAAAGACGGCAATATTGCCGCAGTTCTTATTTAGATGGATGAGAAACTTTAGTCAAATTCTTGGAAGTAGCATAATGATCCTTAAAAACATTTATTTTTTGCTGCAAAATTGGACCCTGTGACGTAGTAAATTTACATTTACTGCGTATCATGAGAAGCTAATGGGTTATTGTAATCTATGCTAATGGTGCCATCAGCTGTGGGACTATGACAGTTCACTTTTATCACATGAATAAAGTGCTTCTACTAAGTGATGCGCAGCTTTTTGACGGATCAGCCTGATTAATGAACACTGAGAGAAAACGGGTTGTGGAAGAAGCAGGAAAAAATACCTTTTAGAAGATTGAATCACTGATTCACTCAACGATTGAAATACCTTTAATTGTTACCGTAATTGGAGGTTTTATAAATGTGCTTCAGTTATCTTGTGATATTACATATATAGGTACATAAATACCCAGAGGGGTAGACAGAGACAACGGATTTCCGTGATCTTCGATATACCCAATATCTAAGTTAACTCACCAGTACTAAGTGAATAAGTCAAAACCACCAAATAGTTACGTAAATAGTAGGTATCAGTATTCTTAGTTTATCTCTCTAGAATTAATCACCAATGTCCAATAACTTGGTCTTCCACAATTAATATAAAGATCAATACAGTTAAATTTGAATTTTATAGCATTATTCGCAATGCAAAGCGTTTATCTAATCTCAAAAATGGGAAATCATAAATTATCGGCGTCCGGCGGGTCACGAACCTGCACCATCTACCAATCCGGGGTAGGCGCTCTTTGATAAGCTAAGTTCGTAAGTTTGTCGCGTTAAGTTCGTAGCTTATATATATAATGCTACTAAATTCTAATTTAATAATTTAAAAAGTATTATCAATATCTTTCACATGCAACTGTGAACATATCAGTCGGCCATGTTTCTAGAAAACAAAACCAATAGATAATACCTACATCCTCCGGATGGGTGTTAGCAAGGGGATATAGGATATTTGATCTGCTGGCGTGTATCGTTCGTAGCTTAACGTAGAGCGCCTACCCCGGAGTGGTAGATGGTGCAGGTTCGAGACCCGCCGGACGATTAAATTTATGATTTCCCATTTTTTGTTTAGTTTTTGGACTTTTTGGGATGGGTTAAAAATGTTAAACTCACCTCAGGACACGTGACCTGATCGAATATGCGGAGGGACTAAAAGACGGAGGATCTTTTTTTAAATTCACACTGGCTGTTTGTACACTCACATGACCGCAGCATTGAAAAAAAAGCAGCACAGCAGTGAAAACTTCTTTAGCGGCGTTGTGTACTTTTTGTGTTAGATTTTTTTATAGCCTAACCAATATTAGTTCTATGTTAAAAATTTATTCCATTCATAGGGAGGGAAGCAATTACTATGAGTCTTTACCGCCCGAAGGTGGGAAGTAGTACCTGCCACTCGCTCACTCGGATCTAATAAACACTGCTTTCCGAGTATGAGAAATGAAAAAATAGTTTTCACTTCTATCGGCAGTCCCCAAAGACTGCCCCTTATGTTTTTTTTCAAACACTTTGTATGAATAGGTTTTTTTGAAAATATCTAGAATTGACTAATTCAGATGTATGTTTTGGCTACGAGTAGTTTCCTCACCGGATTGAATATAGATAAAATCATAAATCGACGGTCACTGTAGCCTAGTTGGTAGTGCTCCTGCCTACGAAGCTGGTGGTCCTGGGTTCGAATCCCTGTAAGTGCAAATATTTGTGTGATGAGCACGAATATTTGTGTCTGAGTCATGGATGTTTTCTATGTATATAAGTATTTATCTATCTATATAAGAATGTATATCGTCGCCTGGTACCCATAGTACAAGCTTTGCTTAGTTTGGGGCTAGGATGATCTGTGTGACATTGTCCCTAGATATTATTATTATTATAAATAAATACGTGTACAACGCCATCTCTGATACATTGACTGTGCTCTTTCTAATCAGTTGAATCATTTCTGATTAAAATATTTTTTGTGGGTGTTTGCTCGCTCAAATACATACACAATAAATATCTGAATATTCTGTTTTTACAGTAGGGTCGGTAGGTGGTTCTCTATTTTAGGTATATTTTCTATTTTCAGGGGTAAATAGTACTCCCAAAAATATGAGTTAAATATTATATGAAATGACAAGACGATTGACGGGCCGGGCGGTTGCGTGGTTGGTAATATCCCCTTCTGCCTTCAACGCCGCAGGTCGTGGGTTCGATTCCCTCCCAGGACAGATATTTGTGTCATCATCATCATCATATCAGCCGAAAGACGTCCACTGCTGGACAAAGGCCTCCCCCAAGGATCTCCACAATAGCCGGTCCTGCGCTGCCCGCATCCAGCGGCTTCCCGCGACCCGCACAAGATCGTCGGTCCACCGTGTAGGAGGCCTGCCCACGCTGCGTCTTCCGGTTCGTGGTCGCCACTCGAGAACCTTTCTGCCCCATCGGCCGTCAGTTGTACGAGCTATGTGCCCTGCCCACTGCCACTTCAGTTTGGCAATTCTTTGGGCTATGTCGGTTACTTACTGACGGTCACCGTAGCCTAGTTGGTAGTGCTCCTATCTACGAAGCTGGTGGTCCTGGGTTCGAATCCCGGTAAGTGCAAATATTTGTGTGATGAGCACGAATATTTGTTTCTGAGTCATGGATATTTTCTATGTATTTAAGTATGTATCTATCTATATAAGTATGTATATCGTCGCCTGGTACCCATAGTAGGGTAGAGTGGTAGCCAATGAACCACCAAAAGTTTGAAGATCTCTAGCAAGGTGGTTATTGCAGTCCAAGAACATATTTTTATCTTACCAAATAGGTAATTTAATAAACTACCACATTGCATTAAACATTTTGAAAAATATTTGCTATTGCCTATTTGATACCGATTTTTAAAAAACAAGGTAAATGGTTCATACTGTACCCGATGGGGTACACGATGAATCGGGGGGGTAGGACCGAATGATCCAGGTGGTACACAATGAATCACTGTAATAGAGAAACCGATAATTGATTGCTTTTAGTTGAAAATAACTAACGCAGTTGTAAGTTTTGTTGTTTGTTAAGTTTCATAATTATTTTTAAACCTCAAATCAGTCTTAAATGTTAACAAAATACATCAAAGTTTGTACCTACTCACTAAGTAATATTACTGTTATCAGATCACAACCAGTTTTTATTTTTATTAAGTGTAAATCACAATTTGTACTTAACAATTACAACAATAATAATTTCGCTCGTCCTCCGTCATATGGCCATAAAATGTATGTGCACAATCCAATAAATACTTATAATACCGTCTTCTTATACATCATTAAAAAAAATTGCTTGCATCGTAATGCGGCTCCAATCTACATGACGGATTGTTCCGATATTCCTTAATGTATCTTCATTGAGTGTTGGATAGGGAAGACTTGCTGCTTCGGCTGCCCTGCTCAGCCCCGACAAATGTCCGTGCGTTATTCCGTTTTTAATAGCTGCTTCCATGTGATAACCCTTTTTACGGGTTTGCTATCCTAGTGTGTTTTGACCCACGCTGAAATAAACAAATGGTACTCAGTGATAAATGGTTATCTGGAATATTATCCCCACCTGTTTATATGGGTTATATGCCATGGCCATATAATCAGTGTTACCTACACAAAAGCATTATTAAAGCAAATCCCGCAAAGCGCCACTTACATGTGGTACACAATGAACCGTGGTTCACTGTTTACCCAGTCTATGTGGCTCACTGCGTACCCATCCCTTCTCAGGAAATGTAAGGTCATTTTTTTCACAATAACCTTCTAGAAGTCATTTCAAAAAGTAGTCTCAAACAAGCGCAAGGACCCTCATTACACATACAATTTACTCATATTTTAATAAGAGCTAGTATAATAAAGTAATTACAAAAAGAAAATCACGATTTTTCCGTCGTTTTTGATATACAAAACACAAGGACGCGGCGCACTTGTTCATTTGTAGCGATAGGCGGCCGGCGACTAGATCAAACTGAGCAGCATGGCAAGCGTGTCCTTATGAGCTTTTTGCAGGAGCTGGCAACGTTGCGTACTGCCTGTAGGCACGCTGGTTCATACGGTACACGCGGTTCATTGGCTACCACCCTACCCTACAAGCTTTGCTTAGTTTGGGGCTAGGATGAGGTGTGTGACATTGTCCCTAGATATTATTATATTATTACTTTGGTTCGCCTGCGGATCTCAGCATTTCTGATTCGATCTCGCAGGGAAACTCCAAGCATAGCCCTTTCCATTGCTCTTTGGGTGACCTTGAGCCGTCTGATAAGGCCCATAGTGAACGACCACGTCTCTGTTCCGTAAGTCATCACCGGCAACACACAATGGTCGAAGACTTTCGACTTGAGACACTGTGGTATTTGGGACGAGAAGATTGTAGGTGACCCTACTATTTCATACTATATTTATATACATCACATTATTACATATACACATTATTTAACCACAATAACTATTATTAAAATTAAATTAACAAGCATCGCCGCGCGATATTCGTAGTATGCAGTAAGTGGCCGCGGCTTAGCTCGGCAGTCGGCGCGTGCGCAGAACTTACCTGGATGCCGGCCGCCAGTTGCTAACGAGGCTACCGCGGAGCGCATGTAACTTTTTATATTATACACTGTCGAAGTCGAAGTATTTATTTACTTTTATCATCACCCAAAGCAACTAAAAAGATATTACGTAGTTTCCCAAAAGCTGCTCAGCCGAGTTGGATTCTACGATTGACCTCCTTTTCGAAGTTAGACCTACCTAGTTAGATGGTATGTCCTAGGTAAATACAGTTCTCTACAACTTCCAGTGCAGAGTCTCCAACCTAAACTAGAGTGGGTGCAACATGGATGTTCGACATGATTTTCGTCTTATCCATGTTCATTTTCAGACCCTCTTGTTGAGAGACTCTACTGAGGCTATCGAGCATTGTACCGAGGTCTTTTAGGGTCTCAGCCATGACTACTATATCGTCGGAAAATCTAAGGTGGGTGATGTTCTCGCCATTGACATTGATGCCAAAGCCTTCCCAGTCCAGAAGCTTGAAGATATCTTCCAATGCAGCGGTGAACAGTTTCGGAGATATGACGTCTCCCTGTCTCACGCCTCGCTGCAATTGAATAGGTTTTGAGTTCTGATCCTGAAGTCGGACTGACATGGTGGCGTTTCCGTACAAACACTTTAACACCTGGACATACGGATAGTCAGTTTGACCTTTGAAGAGACCTCAGCACGGCCCACGTTTCGATAGAATCAAAGGCTTTCTCATAGTCCACAAACGCTAAGCATAATGGCTGGTTATACTTCTCGGTCTTCTGTATAACTTGCCGCAGCGTATGTATGTGGTCTTCTGCCTTCAACGCCGCAGGTCGTATGTTCATCACAGCACAGATATTTGTGTGCATGAATATATCTGGTTGTCCTGAGCCTGGGTGTAATTATCTGTATAAGTAATTTTTTTTTTTTTTTTTTTTTTATTTATTATAAAAATAAGGAATACACATTAAATTAATATTAGTATTCGCCAAACTGCATTACACAGTTTGTTGGCGAAATAGGCACTCAGTTCTACTTAAATACTACTTAAATACCACAGCTACATACATCCTTTGACTTAAAATAAAAAATAATAACACAAGACAACAGGTAATGATAAAAAAATAACAACAACAATTAAACATGAACAAAAAAGAAAATTAATAATAATGATAAATAGGTATTATACAGAAATACACTGTATAACTATTGTAAGGTTTGTTCTATAATTTGGAGCATGACATTCATTCGTAATTTTTTTTTAACTGTATTGATTTTAGTTTCTTTAGGGTTTACATTTCTTAAACAATCGTAGGTATTGTAGATCACGGGTGTTAAATACCTTCTGGTTCTTTTCCCATAATAATTTTTTACTAATGGTACAGAAAATTTACCTTTTCTACTATTTTTTGTATTGTATTTATGTATTTTTTGTATTTTGAACTCAGTGCTATGGAATTGCTCAATCGCTATTAAATATTCTGCTTTAAGTTGAACAGGTAATATCTTACATATCTTAAATAATTGGTCATAGTTAGGTTTACATTTTTGTCTTACTTTCTTATTCACTAGGTATTTTAAGAGTCTTATTTGTAATTGCTTAATGTAATCAAGCTGTGTCTTAAATGTAAAGCCATAGCTACTAAGACCATAAGATACCACTGAATCAGCAAGTGCGTAGTATAATATGTACAATATTTTCTTATTAAGAAAACCAGATAGGTGATAAAATCTACCCAGAATTGTTCTTAATTTACTGCAAACCTCAGACGTGTGATATTTCCAATTTAAATTCCTGTCCACTGTCAACCCAAGGTACTTGTATTTGTCTACTTTTTCTATATTAACACATCGACACAGAGCTTTATTTTTGTGTAAGCATTCGTATGTATGGCCCAATATGTTTATATTTTTTAACTCGTCTTTAGACTTACTATACGGAGAACAAATAAGCATCACATTAGTTTTTTTTAAATTGATTATTATACCATTGTCATGCGCCCATTTTGTAATATTTTCAAAATCGGCCTGTATGTTATTTTGCGCGATACTAATATTTTTAGATGAGTATAATAGACACATGTCATCTGCATACATATACACTTCACTATGCTGTATTACATTTGCGACGCTGTTTACATGCATTATGTATCCAACTGGGGCAAATACTGACCCGGTTGGTACTCCCTGGTGCACCTTTACCTCGTCCCCAATAGTACCATCAACTACGGTGCGCAACGTTCGGTTTTCTAAGTAGCTCTTAAACCATTTGTTAACTGGGCCCCTGATGCCACATTCATCCATCGCTCTCAATAATACGTTGTGTTCTAGAGTATCGAAAGCTTTTTTATAGTCTATGAACACAGCCAAAACAAATTTACCCTCATTTAGACTCTGATTTACGTAATCGGTAAAGTGCGCGAGCGCCGTGTCAGTGCTGCGCCCCCTCCTGAACCCGTGTTGCGCATCCGATATGATGTTGTTTTTCTCTAGAAAAGTGCTAATTTGACTTATCAAAACTTTTTCCACTAATTTATTTATAACAGACAATATTGCGATTGGTCTGTAATCTAAATGGCATCCTTGTTTATAAATGGGTCGTATTATTGATTTTTTCAACAAATCTGGGTAGATCCCCCCACCTATGCACAAGTTTACAAATTTAGCTAATATGGGGCTTATTTCTATTTTAATAGTTTTTAAATCTTTGGCTCTAATTTTATCAATACCTTGAGCTTTATTTGTATCTAAGGTATTAATATATTTTTCAATAGTACTTGCTTCTACAGGCTGATAACGAAATGTGACACTACTTGGCGTTACATATGATGATCGGCATAAAAAGTTATTGTTACAGTTATGTTTTATACCCATTATTTCGTCTGTGAAAGTATTGGAGAAGTTGTTACAAATGTTCAAAGTATTATCCGTATTGCCTAAATATTTTAATATAACACTGTCTAAGCTGGTTTTTGTTTTACCTAACCATTTGTTTATATTTAACCATATTTTACGAAAGTCTTTTTTACATTTTTCTAATTCCGCGTATTTATATCGGTTCTTAGCTTCATCAATAAGTTTATTTAATTTATTTCTATATTTCGTATATACTAGTCTTTTATTCATGTTTTTGGGTGTCGATTTCCACTGTCGAAATAAAGTATCTCTATATTCTAACTTCTTTTTTAATTCATTATTTACCCATGG
Organism: Pseudoips prasinana; assembly: GCA_951640165.1. Classification (NCBI taxonomy): domain Eukaryota; kingdom Metazoa; phylum Arthropoda; class Insecta; order Lepidoptera; family Nolidae; genus Pseudoips; species Pseudoips prasinana. The sequence goes on from OX621253.1 coordinate 16,298,382, forward strand.
TTGAGTTATTCTATTGCTTTTAACCGGTTGTTGCATTTCACATTTATCTTAAATATTTATAAAAATATTATACATTTTTTCGTATAAAACTACTGGGCAATTTTCTTGTAACAACTCTTTCCAGTCACTCGATAATAATTCTCTAGTAATACTGTTTTCATTAAATATCGTTCGATTTTTACACTTATTGTTAACTTTATTGTTCGTATTTATATCTAATCCCACTAAATAATGATCGGACAGCGTACAGGTAAGTAGGTAAGCGCGCGCGTCAAGCGCTCGGCCGCGGGCGGCTCGTACCCACACGTGGTCAATATTCGACGAAGTTAGCCGTCCGTCCACGATTGCATCGCGAGTGATTTCTGTCGTAGGAATAGCGCATTGCAGGCCGTGTTCACACAGCATGGTTTTGTATTTTGTTACGGTCACATCTGTCTCTGCCAGTAAATTGATGTTGATGTCTCCAATCAATAATACATCCTCACTAGTTGGGATTTTATGTAACAATGTGTTCAGTTCTGAGATAAATAGTAGTTTATTTGTGTTAGGCGGTCTATACGTAGCTACAATATTTATGGTTTTTCCTTTTACTTTCAACTTTCCGTATGTCAGTTCTGTCTCTTTCACTTGTATATTATGTTTTTCTAAATTAAATTTTAAGTCGTCCCTCACGTATAGTATTATTCCGCCTCCTCTTCTGTTTTCCCTAGTATTCGGAAACATTGCAAATCCTGGTATATTAAATAAGGGTAGCTCCTCAGACCTTACGTTCACTTCGGTAAGAATGATTACACTTAGTTTTTTATTCTCTATGCAATCTTCTAATAAAACCAGCATCTGGTTAAATTGTTTTCGTAAAGATCTTATATTTAAATGTATTATATTTAAATTATTGTTTAATAAATGCTCCATCCATAATTTTGTATAATCGTACCTATTATAATCTATATCGCATAAATTTAAATTATCGATATGTTCGTTGAATTTTGTAGCGAAAAATAATCACGTAGTGTGCTCTGGCAGTATATTTGCCTACTTGTGGTCGTCGTTCGTGCTGAGTTCGGATAGCGATTTAATGTCTCTCTCCGATTTAATGCGAACAATTTTTTCACTTTCATTCTTTTTAACAAGTATGTTAGAGTTTTGTATCCAAATGAACTTGTATAATGATTTTAGCGTGTTTCTTGTTTCCCAATACAATTGTCTTGTAGCTTTAGTTAGGTGCTCGTTGATGTAGATAGGATTCTTATTGCCATTTGAGTATAAATCACCATTCGTCATTCTAGATTTTCGTTTTAGTAGCCACTTATCTCGAGCATTACGAGAGCGCAGTTTAACCAAGATAGGGGGTGGTCTATCATTCTCCATCTTTTTCGCGCCTACCCTCTCCGCTGTCTCAATATCATCTGGGTCTAAATTTAGCTTCACCGCAAGTTCTCGTACAATCTCTTTGGTATTTTCATTTTCTTTGTTCTTTACTAAACATCCAATTTCGATATTTTTCTCTAGTTCCTTCTTTTCTAATGTAACAACTCGTTCTTCTAGGGCCATATTACATTTTTCTAGGTAAATATTTTTCTGTTCTAAAGCTTTTATTTTATTTTCCGTATTTTTTCTGAATTCTAACATTTGTTGGTATTGTTCGGCATAAAAATCAACAGTTTCGGTTAATTCATCAATTTTTTTCTCTAACTTAAAGATAACTTCTAGTTTTTTGTTCATCTCCATTAAAAGAGATTCTACAGAAATCTTCTGAGGGTCCATATTTATTGTATACGACATTGTCTGCGGCAGAGATTTATTTTCTTGACATTCCTCACATATCTCAGTTTGTAAGAACTTTTTATTGTTGCGCATACATTTCCTATGAAACACACTCTCACATTTTTCTTTGCATTTTACTACATCATCTTTAGTCATTGATATAAATAATTTGCACTTTTTACACTGTACCATTTTTTATATTGATATAACGTAGGTAGTAGGTATTCAAATAGAGTAATTACGGGGCTTAGATAAGAACACGTCCACGCATCGAGCGCATACGCGGTGAAGTCCTGTAATAAGTATGTATTTACAAAAGAAAAGTAGTAGATATGTATGTATACTAGTTATCATAGTACAAGCTATATATACAAGCTGTCCCAGGATATTATTATTATTAAATGCAGATACCTAGTCTAGTACGAAGTAACCAACTCCAGAGAAGCGACGTTGAGTTCTCTTAAATGGATTAATTCCATCCAGCGCTCATATTTTATGCACTGTTAACCGCGGGAAAGTAATTTATAAAAGACGATCCGGTAGTGACGGTTTTGTTGGTTGAATAAATAGAAATCTTATGTATTTCCAGTAACACATATAAAATTTTGGAAGCAATCTGTGAAATTTTCTAAATTGAAAGTGAACCTTATGCTTTTGTGATAAAGTTGAAAATCTATGAAAGAAAATTGACAGTTTGGGTAGCTGGATGTGCTAGCGTCTGTACCTATACCTATGCGTGTTAGTATCTTTTCTGTTTGCAAGATATGGTGTCCTAAGTAGAGACTGCATCAGCGGTCCGCATGGGATAAGGATGTGCATAGCAATTTTTTCTGAATTTTCGCAGTAAGTATTTGCAGATTATGTTGCCAGCCATAATTTCTATGAACAAGGCCTTAATTGATTTGCAAACCAGTCTAAACCCCGGTTATTGCATATATTTAATATTATATTAAACATATATGGCCTTTGCGTCTGTTACAGACGATTTACGGCGCATTGTCTGAGACACATTTCTTATTGTGGCTAAACAAACCGATGCGAGAGCGACATAGCCTGCCGCAGGCCTGACAAGAGAAGTTTGTGGTGGCTGGTGCCGAGCCGCTTTCATGTCGCTTCTGTCTCTTATCAGCAAGTACTCCAATCCAGGCTTCAATGAAGCCTGATTCGGTGTGATTAAACATAAATTTAAGTAATCAAAACAAAATAATCATTGCATAGAGCATACCGGCTACAATTAGACCATTATTTATTACGAGTAAAGGGATTAATTTGCATGGTCAAGATATAATTAAAAATTAATCTGTAATATAGTCAGATTTCTTAAAAAAAATGTTGGGTTTCTTAATATATACATAATATGTCTAATTTTACAATATTTTTAGGAACCTTATTGATCCCTAAACCCGATTCAAGTAATTTCCCGCGAGAAGAAGAACGCAAAAACTAATATTAATAATACTTTATTTCAGACCACACAACCCAAAACCACACAATAAAAATAAAGAATATTTGCTTATTAAAAACTATTAAAAAGTATATATAATAAATATTATTGTTTATTTGTCACACATACCTACCTACAGTGTGCAGGCATATCCAGTGTCGAAGAAGTGCAGATTCCCACTTGTCCCCAAAAAAGCTTAGCAAACTGATGACCTTTAAAAATACTCAAAACAAAAGGTTCTCGAAAATTAAGTTACATCTATCCACGCAGAGCCATCTCGCCTTAAGCTATAAAATAATTGTTTACACTTGATTCAGTCATCTTGTGAGATTAATATTCGAAAATATTCATAACAAGCGAGCGGGATTTCTGCGCTCTGAAGGATGAGCCTTAAAATGTTATATGTCTTTTCATAACTAAGAAAAGCCTTGTTGTCTAAGGGCTTATGCACACCACGTATTTAAGGCGCGCCGTTGACGCGTGTTTCTAAAACGCGCGTGTACAGGCTCTTGCGTTTATCATACAGGCATCATTTATGATAATGCGTGCAATTTTTCTGTCTTTAACGCAAACATTACATCTCTCTCTAATATACCTTGTATAAAAAGAACAGGGTACACATAGAATTGCCCGCAACGGTCGCATAATTAGTCGATACTCGACAGGAACTAGTTAGTGTTGTATATTTTTCTTCAGTATTTCACGCCAAAACTAAAATGTCACAACTTAAGATACTCTGTCTTTTTCATAAGAACGATGTTAGAAAGAAATACAGTGATATTCATTAATATACAAAAACTGGGGTTTTTTATATATCAACGGTGATATTAGAATTACTGTTTTCTCTGGCATTGGCATATTTTATTTGTAACAGGGACTGGTCAAAATATAGTGCTGTAATAATATTATAAAATAAGATACGGCCGTTATATCGTCACTGAAATAAGGTTAAAAATGGCGTAAAATATTACAAACTTTTTTTGGTTCTTGGGTGGGTAAAGTGCCATGCGTTAGGAACATTCGATTAGCTAATTCATTCGAACGTTCACGTTTATTCATTGATTAACATAATGGATGCTTTGTCTCATTCGTTCAAATTTGAAATTAAGGTTGATAAAATAAAGACAAACACACTTGGCACACTTGTTAACATGTCCCGCGTGCCCTAATTCTTGCACGTTACAAGTACTAATGGTCGCTTTAACTGAGAACGCTCAACTCGTAGCTGAATTCTGGGCTGACTTAATTTAGATTCTCATCGACGTGCTAAGAAGACGACGAATTAAAAATAATAACAAACCTGATTCTTTTTAATTAATAGTGCATCCATGAGGTTTTTATGAATCCAAGTAATGAATTAAAATTTTATCAAAATAATTGATTATCTATTCGAAACGTTTTGTTTTCTCGATATACAACGGTTAACATTATAGTAGTTAGTCTAGAATACTTCATAATAATTTATTTATAATTACAATTTAATTTGAATTATATGAGTGGATACTCAAAGAGAGTATCCCAGACTACTTAATATGTTCCAATGTAGAAGATGACGGACTCCAGGAAGCGGAGGAAATTGTAGAAGTTCAAAGCTATGACTATAGTTATTTTTTATGCTATTAAATTTAAGACATGATTTTGGTGTTTAGTCACGACGTTTACAGTTAGACTATAGAGACGGGTACTTTTAGGCAAGTCCTGGGCGAAGGCAGTATGACCACATGTATGAAGCTATGGAGACCTTCACTCGTCACCGGCCAACAAGTGAGTCTTATAGTTACCCACTTTCCTTTCAGCCATAATGCCTAAATCCGAGTAGTTAGGCATTATTGCTGAAAGAAATATGGGTTTGATTTCTATCGATTCATAGCTAGATGCTCTCACCTGTCCGAAAGCGATCGGCGAGGTTAAGTAACTAGGCTCGCGGTCAGTCCATAGATGGGTGACTGCCAAAGTGGTTTTAATTTCTGAGCCTCTCCGTGCTTCGGAGGCACGTTAAGCTGTCGGTCCCGGTTGTGGTCATTAGATAAAAGTCGTTAAGCCATGTCAGAGGCCTACTGGGCGGCTTGAACAACTCTGACACTAGGATAACCACTGCCCATACGATAAGTAGCAAAGAATTTTCAAGCACAATCATTACTTTTGATAATTTGCAAACTAGAGCCTAATAAAAAAAAAGCGTTCTAAGTAGAATTTATACTCATAACAGCTGTAAAATTCCACTGCTGGACAAAGTCATAAGACAATAAGACAATTTTTTTTAATAATAATAATTAATTATTATCTCTCACAAAGTACACACAGGTTTGTATCATAGCATATAACAAAACTTTTTGAGAGACTGGTGCCTGATGTAGGTTTGATACCTGAATTACAAGTCTGAGAGTAACTAACTTTTCTATTCGAATTTAACTTAATAGAGATGCTACCCATAAAGTTTTGTTACTTACAACTAACAAGTCACTGCTTACCCAACGAGCCGAGGCGGTTTTAATAAAACCCGTCTCCGTACGTCGACATGTTGATATACGGTGATTTATTTCCACAAATTCAGTCGCAACTCGCATGTCTACATAAAATGCCTCTTATGAAAGTTCCTGCTTAGAGGTACAGACGCCAGCACATCCAGCTACTACCCTACACCCTAATCTGTCAAATTTCTTTTATAGATTTCCAACTTTATCACATAAGCATAAGGTTCACTTTCAATTGGGGAAATTTGACAGAATGGGGTAGCTTGATGTACTGGCGTTTGTACGTACTATTGTGAAGGGTGCAATAGTATGATTGTTTTAGCTATAAACCGCCCTGCATTTTCTTTCGTTTTTCATACTTCATACTTTACAACTAACATGCGGCCGACACACATGCCATCACACACTCGTTGGTTGCCAGAACTTTTTTGTTTAATACCTTGTATCATATTTAGCACAGATAGCTAGATGCTCTCACCGAAACGTGCGCAATCGGTGAGGTTAAGCAACTAGGCTCGCGGTCAGTACATAGATGGGTGACCACCAAAGTGTTTTAATGTCTGAGCGTTGCCGTGGCTCGGGGGGCACGTTAAGCTGTTGGACCCGGTTGTAGTCATTAGCCAAAAGTCATTAAACCATTTCAGAGGCCTACTGGGCGGCTTGAACAACTCTGACACTAGGTAACCACTGCCCATACGATAAGTAGCAAAGAATTTTCAAGCACAATCATTCGTTTTGATAATTTTAAAACTAGAGCCTAATAAAAAAAGCGTTCTAGGTAGATTTTATACTCATAACAGCTGTAAAATTCCACTGCTGGACAAAAGTCTCCCCCAAGATTCGTCTAGGGGGGGATATGCCATAATAGAAACGATTAGCAGACGGGTTGGCGATCGCAGTATGTTGGTCATACTACACAGAAAGACGCTGCTGCCCGTCCTCTGGCAGATATTCCTTCGGGTCAACTTGTGCGCCCCTCACGGGATGAGATGGGGTGATGATATTCTGATACAATCTTGACATGAAAGTGCTCTAGGCAGAATTTATACAGGTCAATGTAATTATTTAACGTGCCAGATGCACTTCCAGGTCAAATGGTCATCCTGTGAGATTCCGTGCCAAGAGTAGATTTATGTCGAGATTCAGGAAAAAATATCACGTTAAAATAGGTTGGTTGGCGGAAAAATTATATGAAAGATAAGCATAGTATTAACCTTGCGACAAAACATTTATAATAAACTAGCTGTGCCCGCGACTTCATCCGCGTGTTAATTAGTTTATTTTGTTTTTTAGTAAAATAAATGATTTTTTCTAAAATAAAAGTAGCCTAAGTTACTCCTTATTACATCAGCTTTCTGCCAATAAAAGTCCCGTCAAAATCGGTACAGCCGTTTCGGAGATTAGCCGGAACAAACAGACAGACAGACAGACAAAAATTGTAAAAAATGTTATTTTGGGGTATGTACCGTATATATATTCATATTTATGTAGTAAAACCGGTTATTTCAATATTACAATTTTATTTTACATTATTTACTTTAATTACAATTACTTATTTCTGAATTGTAAATGGATAGTATAAATGAAAAATGTTTCTTCTTTTAAGCAAAAAATACTTATATTTGTACAAACTTATTACACAACTTTTCTGTTGTTAACATTCCTAATGAATGCTTTCTAATCTTCTTTGCTAAATAAGTTCTGTTCTAAATATAACCTTTTTCTTTCTGGTAAGGCAGGGGGACTGCCTTCGCATGTCACATGCAAAAACTGTTCTTATAACAACGGGAGTCTTCAGACACGCGAACCTGGAAATGAAATTTCGCTTTGTCATTTAGATTGTTCCATGCGGGAATCGAACCCGTGACAACCCAGTCGCATAAGCCTGACCGGAGGGCTTACATCACTTGGACACAAAGGTTAAATTTTATACTTTAGTAAGGAATAAAACCTAGACATCTTGACAATCACCGTAGCCTAGTTGGTAGTGCTCCTGCCTACGAAGCTGGTGGACCTGGGTTCGAATCCCGGTAAGTGCAAATATTTGTGTGATGATCACGAATATCTGTTTCTGAGTCATGGATGTTTTCTATGTATATACGTATTTTTCTATCTATTTTATCTTTGCTTATTTTGGGGCTAGGATGATCTGTGTGAATTGTCCCTAGATATTATTATCATTTTATTATTAATTGTCTGTAATGGACAGGAACAGATAACCCACATTTGATAACCTATTTTTAACCAGATTTTGCTGACCTCATGACTACACAAGTCGTTGAGCCGTGATTGAACCAACCCGTGTGTCATCTAATATTTATTTCAGTGCGACAAGGTCTGCTTGTAGTATCCCATGATTGTACAGCTGTCTTTAGAAAAGCATGGTAAGATATACAACATAAAATATGTTCTATGTTAAATTGGATTAAATATCGAAACAAATTTAGTATTAGCCAATAAAGCCAGCTTTAGGTTGGAAAGCATCTGAACAATATACATATATTAAAACATTAGTAATGTGCAGCAAATTATATACCAAACTTATGATATGTCTGAAAAATAAATCTTCTTAAGTTTTCGGTAGACATTGTCAGCCGAAAGACGTCCCCAAACACTCTACACAATTATATGAAGTTATATGTCAACTACCAAGACTAGGAATATTTGACTACATCCGTCGCTACTAACAGAGTCTCATACCTACTTCACAATCACGGTCACCGTGGCCTAGTTGGTAGTGCTTCTGCCTACGAAGCTGGGGTCCTGGGTTCAAATCCCGGTAAGTGCAAATATTTGTGTGTTGAGCACGAATATTTGTTACTGAGTAATGGATGTTTTCCATGTATATAAGTATTTATCTATCTTTATAAGTATGTATATCGTCGCCTGGTACCCATAGTACAAGCTTTGCTTAGTTTGGGGCTAGGATGATCTATGTGACAGTGTCCGTAGATATTATTATCATTATTTAATCCTGAAGCTTGACGGCGCATGCGAAATGTCACCTATCGGATTATAACGGAACTAGATTTGACAGATGTCATTTCTAGCGGAACGTCGTGTCGATGGTCGGCGCGGACATGTTGGATTCATTCTATCTGCAATGGCAATTGCGAGCGCACCACATTATCGACGGATCGCTTTTGTTCCGCGTAATCATACGATAATGCTAATTGTGATTAATTCGTAAAGTAAAAGTGACTATTTGAGTTGCAATTTGAATTATCTGTGAAGTAAAGTGATTTTATAATTGATATTGGACTTTTACCTCTTCTTTATGCGCCCACATGAAGAATCATGACCAATCCTGACGAAGGCACCCCCTCGTGACGATAAGCTTATAATATTGTGTTTACGTTATTTAAATATCTGATTATAACATTCGAAACTTGTAGCAGTATGCAGAAGTGGCTGTGCTGCAGTATGACGTATATATGCAATGACTTGCTATACGTCAGCTTACTAAATTGAAGTAAATCAAGTGTACAATACAACGTGTTTTATGAATAATTCATACAGGTATTATAACTTTTAAACTTATTTGAAAACGTTTTTCTGTATCAGAAGATAGCAGCGGTAACAATTCAATATTAATATTATCCAGTTACATTATTCACACACGACCATCTGATCCCAAACAAAGCAGAGTTTGTATTATGGAAACTAGATAACTGATATAATACATATACTAATAATATAATACATATACTAATAATAATGTATACAACTATATTACTACAAACATGTTCTGACTATTTACAAGCGCTTTTTTAAAGTCTTCGTGAATAAAAACCTTTTTTATTTTATTTTATTTACTACTTTTCTTTTGGAAATACATACTTATATAGATAATTACACCCAGACTCAGGTCAAACGTACATATCCAATTATTCAGGTATTATGGGTGTATATTATATATGGGTGTTATAACTACTAAACTTATTTGAAAATATTTTTGTGTATCAGAACATCACCATTGATGCAGCGTGACTTTTATAATTAATTTCTAAAGGTATGTCTTAATGATCCTCAGCTTTAATTTCAAAATCCTTGTAATATCTTACAAGAATTTCGTTATGAGTTTAATTTCATAATTTATCTAATAAGGTATTAATGAAAAGAAATTTTGTATGAACTTAAGACCAATGAGACCGATGGAGTTCCGTAATTAGATTTCGTTCTGTTCGTTATTATTTTGAAAAGGAAATAATATTTTTATACTAAAAGCCGGCTGCAGTTTGTCATACAGAACGAGTTATGACTCCTCACCGAATTGATCGTGACTAATGGAGGGTCGTATTTCAAAGATTATGCTTTAGTTTTAAAAAATCTATGTGAACATGCACAGTCACTTATGTAGCGAGTTATGATAAATTAGGTATAGAATAGAATATATTCATCATCATCATATCAGCCGAAAGACGCCCACTGCTGGACAAAGGCCTATCCCAAAGATCTCTACAATTGCCGGTCTTGCGCTATCCGCATTCAGCGATTTCCAGTGACCACCACAAGATCATTGGTCTATCTTGTAGGGGGCCTGCCTACGCTGAGTCTTCGGGTTCGTGGTCGCCACTCGAGAACCTTTCGGCCCCAGCGGCCGTCGGCCCTACAAGCTATGTGCTCTGCCCACTGTCACTTCAGCTTGGTAATTCTTACGGCTATGTCGGTTCGCCTGCGGCTCTCATAATTTCTGTTTCGATCTCGCAGAGAAACTCCAACCCTTTCCATTGCTCTTTGGGTGACCTTGAGCCGTCTGATAAGGCCCACAGTGAGCGACCACGTCTCGGTTCCGTAAGTCATCGCTGGCAACACACACTGGTCGAAGACTTTCAACTTGGGACACTGCGGTATGAATTGAAAATATTTAATTTATTGTGCACAGCCATAAAGAATAAATACATTGGAAACAAATAACACTACTTGTATAATGGGCGGTCTTATCGTGTTAAGCAATTTCTTCCAGACAACCATATATGTATGTATATATTACGACGATGTATAAACGAGAGATTTGATGTGACTGGCTAATATTTTTGTAACTAGTATTTGTAACTACTGTAAGTTATACATATATGCTCAAGGCTTTGTGCTTTTACCTAAAAACTTAATTACATACATGGTTATGTAAACTGGTAAGTTCATCTGCTTCAAATCAATAAAGCATAATGAGAGAACAAGTCATTATTTTTACATTAGAAGGTTGCAACGTGATGATGCTCAATGACTTGCGACATTCTAACACGCCGCTTGTAACCAAACATATTATTATTTAGGTGTCATGCTTATATTTCAAAAAACTTGATTTGATACATTGGTTTATAACCAACTATAACATACATTGTTTGGGTTATAAGTAATTACTTTTGTACTAAAAGACGTTTAAATAAATTGTCCAAAAATTTATAAAAGAACAAAATATGTATACTCAATGAGGGTTCGAGTAATTATTTTTATAATAAGCTTATATGGCTGCCGCGTGACGTTAAGCTATTGCTGATATACCACCATACCGAGCGAACCTAACCAATACACATTTTACAAGTTTTATACTTTTATAAACGTGTAAGCTAGTCGGGGAACGTATATAGAACACAATATACTACAGTAAAGTATGGCTTATTTATTACTTTATAGCAGAAGCGATACGAGTGAAGCGTGACTTATGTAATGGCATATGCATGTTTGCAAGTTTTATGTGTTTTTATATAGTTCTGAACGCGCCTAGAAACGCATATAAAATAAAATAAAATAAAAAGGGTTTTTATTCACGTAGACTTTAAAAAAGCGCTTGTAAATAGTCAGAACATGTTTTTTAGTAATATAGTTAAGTATACATAATTATTTTTAGTTACATATAGATAGTTAGGTACACGAATTAATTAAAACATTTTTAAAATTAATTCCATAATAGTTATGATATTTTGCTACCTTGTATTAAGTTATTGTCAAAGAGTCATAGAGAGACAATATACTACATAAAGGTAAGTATTTATCAGTAATGAATTTATGTCAGAAACGGTACGGTTGCCACATACCGTTTGAAATTAGCCATATAGTCAAAGTCAAAGGTACTTTATTCCGTAAAAATTTTACATTTATGTGGAATCGTCATATTTTTTTTACCCTACCGTGCAGTGCATGACGTGGCAGCTACTGAGAAACACTGCCAGAAAACTCAGTAGGAATCCTTTTTTAAAGTAAAATATACTTAAGATTAATTACAATCATGTGTGTTGACTCAGAACAACTCAATCCCAAGCACTTTTATCACTTAAATAATCAGAAATTTTGTAATATGCCCTGCTACACAATTTGGCTTTAATAATTCTTTTAAACTTAATCGTAGACAATTCTCTAATATCATTGGGAAGTTTGTTATAGAATCTTATACATTGCCCCATAAAAGAGTTACTTATTTTGTGGAGACGGGTAGTATGCAATATGAGATTATTCTTATATCTAGTATTTACATTATGTGTATCGCTCCTTTTACAGAAGGAATCGATATTTTTATGCACATATAGTAAGTTTTCATATATATACTGAGATGGTACAGTTAGAATGTTGACCTCTTTGAACTTTTCTCTTAGAGACACTCTCGGGCCAAGATTGTAGAGAGCTCTTACAGCTCTTTTTTGCAATATAAATATGGTGTTAATGTCAGCAGAGCTACCCCAGAGAAGAATTCCATAGGATATTACACTATGAAAATAACTGAAATAAACCATTCTAGCTGTGTCAACATCAGTCAGCCGTCTAATAGTTTTCACTGCATATGCTGCAGAACTTAATTTGCCGGACAGTTTTTCTATTTGTGGGCTCCATTGTAGCTTTGAGTCAATAGTGATACCCAAGAACACAGTTGATTCAACAGGGTCCAACCTAGCTCCATTAAGTTGTACATTGGTTGTCGCCTGTTTCACATTCGGTGTAGTGAATTTAATGACTTTAGTTTTCTTATCATTAAGCACAAGATTATTGGCATTAAACCAATGAACAACTTTAGAGATTGCATCATTAACATCGTCAAAATTGCTTAATTGTCGGTTTATTTTAACCCATGGATGCTCATTATATAGAGTTTATGCTTATTATAAATTACTAAGTTTATCTAGAAAAATGAAAAGCAATAACGCCTATACTACATAAAGATTTAGCTGAGTAATTACTTTATGTCAGAACGGTACGCCTGCAGCGTGACGTGTGCAATGATTCGCTACTTTCCACTACATTTATTGTGGCCAACGGACCTTAGTATTTTAACGGAATTTGTTTTGTGTTTCGGCCTGAATTGACAATTTCTTTGCTACTACACAATAAAGTATATTTTTAAACATTAAACATACTAACAAAAACTTACTTTATAAACTTAAAATCAAACATTAAACTTAATTATAAAAGTACAGCTTTCAAATAAAAGATTGCTTTCAAGTCGCCATTTGCTGATAATGTGCCTAAAAAGCTGGTGACTTTACATCTTTGTATTGCAAGGCGTAAGCGTTGACCGAGGAACTTGCCAGCTTTTTGACCACCATAGTATTCGACAATGTGTCGGGACAACGCCCTAAGAAATGGCCGTGCACCACGGCCAATATGTTCTTGTGTTTCTTCTTACATGTTTCTTTCGTTTGGGGTTAAAACAATGGACTTTTGGTACCCAATAAAATACTGTTATGTGTTTAGAAGTTCATACGACATACCATTGCAAACGTGATGCGCTGTGGCGGTGAACTTACAGATCAGTAACGTACCTGATAATATTTGAATTATTATATTAAAATCGATGATAAACCTAAATAAACTAATTCTTTATAGTTGTATTTTATCTGTAGGATGTAGGATATATGTAACTGAAGTGCTCCTGCCTACGAAGCTGGTGGTCCTGGGTTCAAATCCCGATAAGTGCAAATATTTGTGCGATGAGCACCAATATTTGTTTCTGAGTCATGGATGTTTTCTATGTATTTAAGTATTTATCTATCTATATAAGTATGTATATCGTCGCCTGGTAACCATAGTACCTACAAGCTTTGCTTAGTTTGGTGGTAGGATGGTCAGTGTGACATTGTCCTTAGATATTATATTATTATAGCTTAACCTAACCATTGGGAAAGCCCCAGCTCCAACCATAATTATATCATTTTGGAAAATAAACTGATACTCCTACACTGCTGGACCGATAAACCAAACTATCTAAGCACCACCGCAACGAAACTTTCTGGCTTTCAAATAAACAAAGAAACCGCATCAAACTCAATTCTTCCGTTTGAGAGCCGTAGCTACCGCTCTCATGGTAATGCCACAGACAAACATACACACACACCCACACACACACACACATACATACACAGACAAAGAACCATCGACGTCAAACTAATAACACCCCTCTTTTTACGTTAGGGTTGAAAAGTCCGGGATTTCTGGCGGCAACTACCTTTTCTTTAATCCAGGTTGCTTGGAACAGATCGCACCTAGAAATAAGACCATCATTTCACATTCTTAACCCTTTATTGTACACCAAAATTATCAAATCAATTATAATTATAATATACACATGTTCTTATGTGTATATTATAATTGATAAATAATTTTGGCGGACAATTAAGGATTACTTCCTTACAATTGCACCAGGAATATATCGCCATCCGAGGGTGCGTTGATTCACCAAACTTTGAAAGAATATAATGTCGTAAAAGTTATTTAGTCGGTACAATGGGTTATAGTCGCCTATTCATTACAACCGCGAGTCGACGATTGTGCTTACTCATCGTAGTAAATAAATAAAAATTTAATTCACGTTGCCAATACATCGAAACAATATTCAATATGAAAGTCAATGAACCATCTATATCGAACCAATAGGCAAATTAATATATTTTCAGCAAGCTTATATTCAGCAAGTATCAATCTCATTTCGCGTTGTTTGCGGGAATGGTGTCAGTTAAAGTCATATACTGTAAATAATTGTTTAGCCACGTTAAAACTGTTTTTATAATAAATCATAATCAAATATGCATTTATGTTTATATATAGAGTTAAGTACCTAATACTTTTCTTAAACGTTCATTCGTGCACCTAAGATATTATTATCTCTGCATCACCCAGATGCCGACTGGTAGAGAACGCCTTTGGCTTTAAGTCCGCCTCTGTACACTGTACAGCATGAATGCAAAGTTTTTAAATAAATAAAATAAAATGCTAAATGTATCCGTAAAAATGTAATAAAGTATCGTCGCAAACGTACAAAAAGTATATTTAAATGGCTTGTTGTGAATTTCGATTAAAATAATTAAATAAATATAAGGATAGAGTCTTTGTATTATTTCTTAACTATTTTAAGTGATAAAGTATTTCACTGGGCATATGGCGCAGTGGTAAACGTGATAACCTTGCTACTACCTCAATGTTCTCGTGTTTCGGGTCTTTAACCCCACACAAGACCACTATTTGTGTGACCCATAAAAGATAACGTGCAGCAGTGTCTCTCTGTGTACTAAGAACATCATACTGCGGTCGCCTACCAGTCTGCCAGGAGTGGCGATTATGACATATCGCTTCAAATGATGGACACAATACCATTTAGGAGATCTTTTGGGGAGGCCTTCGTCCAGCTGTAGAGTTTATTTGGCTGGTATGATGATAATGACATATTATTATGAGTATTGATAAATAAATAAAATATACATATAATTTATAACGTACTGTATGTAGCTTAGTCGTGTTTCTTGTATGCGCGATTTTCTGATATTTGTGTACCGGTAGTACTAATTATTTTTATTGGATAGAGATTGCGTTGGGATGCTTACGTATTAGTTTTGTTTCATTCAGAAGATAAGCTAAGGATTTATTAATTAAATAGGAAGTCAACTGTACGTTTTTAAATAATAATGACTACCATTGAATTAAATGCGAAATAACTGAGAAGATATAGCCATAACTGACTTACTTACTTATTGAATAGGCAGTGGTTACCCTAGTGTCAGAGTTGTTCAAACCGCCCAATACGCCTCCGACATGGATTAACGACTGTTACCTAATTTTTACAACCGGGAACGATAGCTAAACGTGCTCTGCGAATCACGGAGACAAAAAAATTAACTACTTTTGCGGTCACCCATCAATGGACTGACCGCGAGCCTAGTTGCTTAACCTCGCCAATTACTTACGGACGAACATTTAGCTATGAGCCTCTCCTTTTATAGTCTCAGCTATAACAAAGAAGGATCTCAATATAGTAATACCTAGATGTACGAGTATGTATTATTCCATTTCATGTTGATATGGGATCCATAATTAATATCATGTGTGCTTCGTGTGTTTGAAAGCCCGTGCCTCAAAGGCTATCTATCTACTTGAAGTTACGTGCTCTATCCCAGATTCTATCACTCAAAATTTACATATTGTTAACGTTTATATCGTTTGGTGCCGTCAAGAGGTTCTTGTTGAGACACGACAGGATCTTCGTAAAACAATTACGCTACACATGTTGGGAAGCATCAATAACAAAACTAGGTATCTCATACATGAATGAAGTCGGCCATAGTTTTAGACGATTGGCATACTGCCCCCATGATGCAGCGTAGTGCGTGGTACCAAACTGTGTTTCTCTGTTTTACTTGTATCCAAATTTAAATGTTTATTTTTAGGTTAAGTTTAATTAACGGTCACCGTAGCCTAGTTGGTAGTGCTCCTGCCTACGAAGCTGGTGGTCTTGGGTTCGAATCCCGGTAAGTGCAAATATTTGTGTGATGAGCACGAATATTTGTTTCTGAGTCATGGATGTTTTCTATGTATATCGTCGCCTGGTACCCATAGTACAAGCTTTGCTTAATTTGGAGCTAGGATGATCTGTGTGACATTGTCCCGAGATATTATTATTATTAATTAGCATTAGTAGTATAGTATTTGGATATTGTTTCTTTATTTGTGTTAAGTATATTTAGTGTTTAGGAATGTTGTATACATCTGTAGAGATTTAACACCTTGTCTTTAACTCAATAACTTGTCATCTTCAAATGTTTAGTGCTAAGTTGATGATGAATCTATTAATAAAATAAATAAATAAAACACGCACGGTCCAATACACAGAACATTCATCTGCATGAACGCACGTGGGTACATGTTCTGTGTGTTGGACTAAAACTTGAAACGGAGATACTTAAAAGCAACGTTAGAACAAGCACCTACGTACTAGGATGCGACACATCATGCGGGGAAGTGTGCTAATCGCCTTACTCCTGTTCATTTTTCGATAGTGGCCATAGTTGCTTAGAACAAAATATGTGGTCCGAGGTGCGAATAGCAGAGGTTAATAATGGTGCGTAGATCCAAAGTCCAAGAAAGTCGGGGTCAGTCGGGAAGTCGAAAATAGAATCCAGAATCAAAGCCAAAGGTCGTCGTAAATATACAAGCCACAAGAAAACATTAACGATACAAGTCAAGCAAGCCTAAACACGGATGTAAATGAAAAAAATACAATCAGTTCAATATGACAGATAAAAAAGTGTTGCCATTACTATGAAGAATTGATTCCTTCATTGATTTATAACTCAACATACCATACATACTATTGATTTATATTATGACTATTGAGGATAATATTAGGTATGTATACAAATAATACATATTTCAATACAGTGAAATTATAACGCCTCTGACAATGACAATATAATAATAACTGCATTACTGGAAAAAATATATTTCCCCAACGACTCAAAAGACCGAAGCAGCCAGACCCATAAGACAGTTTAAGAAACATGAATGCCGGAATAAAATGATTTACTTTTAAGAATTGAAATCATATTCCCATGTTGTACAAGGAAATAAAATGTTTCAACTATTTATTATGGGGAAAATACAATTTGCAAGTAATAATTTTTAAAAAACTTTCTTATAAATCTAAGACAATAACAAATTTCGACTACATGTAAAATAACAATTTAAATTTTAATTATACCTAATTTTCTAATTAGAAGAAATTTATTTAATAAGATATTTTAACTATAATGCTATAAACTAAACTAAAATAAACTAACTAAAGGCAATCCATTAAGCGCTCCGCATCAGCATCTAAGGGTATCGTGCCCAGAAGGCTGGCAGCATTGCCACGTTGTATGGCAATGCTTATTCTCTGTGCAAAAAATAGACCAGCCCTCTGGTCACGTGTGGCGTCGATCAATTTTTTAGAGATGCTCTTGAAGAGTGAACGAACACCTGGACCCCATGGTCCTAGTGTTTCAACCCCAAATGGCTCAAAAACGTAACTGCCGATTAGGCGGGAGTACTTACGCCGCTTGAGGTTCTCTGCAGATGTAGCAGCAGCGTCCGCAGAATTCGAGGTTTGAGGAAGGTGGGATGGTGCCAGGGTATCCACGCATGTTGCGTCCCAATCCCACCAGATGCCTTCCCATCTTCCACGGCAGCAACGACATACCGTCTGGTCGCTTTCCATCGTCACGTGCCAAGCCATTTGGTTCCAGTATGGCAGGTACGCCGGCGATGGAAAATGGCTCTACGAACAATATCATTAATACTAGCGTGCCGCGAAATTCTACCAGCGCTCCTACTACACGAAAGACCATGGTATCCAAGACGATCGACGGCTTCGCCACAACGACACTGATGCGGAGCCACGAAACGGACACTCAAACGAAGGCAAGTTGCGACCAAGGAAATAAAAGGCATGGAGGGATATTAAATTTTATAATTTCTTTTTTAAATAGTAATAAACTTTTGTCCATCACAGGCCGGGTTTTCCGAAGTCCTTTTTAAAATCGCTCCAGTCGTTTAGACGTGAAGAAGCAACAAACATACTCACAACTCACAAACTCTCGCCTTTATAACATTAGTAGGTTTAGTAGGATAAGTATGCACTTAGAAATATATATAAGTATCTAAATCAGTGGTCTGATTGCCACCCACGTCAGTATCCGCCCAGAGCCGAGGTTCGAGCCCCACAGAGGGCGCCCTCCGGCGCGGGTACTTAGTTTGTAGTTGGAATTTTGCTAGGCGGTTAGAGCCCACGCTCACCCCTACTGTCCGGTGAAGCAGTAAAAGCCGAGAGGCTAACTGCACGCGTCACGTTAAAAAAAAAACTGGTTGCCAAAGCTCTGCCTAGTTTGGGATTAGATGGCAGTGTGTTAGTAGTCGCAAAACATTTATGACTTATTAATGTATTTGCGCATACACTCAACAAGCTGCTACAGCCAAAATTCGGCCGGGACACATTATATTAGGTAACCCTAAAAAGATGTTTAGTATTTTTACATTTCGCAGGAAAAGCGGCTATGTTCGACTCGATTCTCATAACGACGTAATTTCCGACGCGGGTCTAAACGACCTGCCCCAATGAGGAAGGTACTGGCCTGATAAAACCCCGCGTGACATGCAGAGCGTTAGAGGGTCGTTATTCAGTAGTTTCACAGTAATTATCCCTAACTGTAAAACGTGGACCGTTGAACAAGGCCTAGTAATGAACGACCTATTCCAAGAATAAAGCTCAAGGGACCTCTTATCTTACAAATTCAAATTGGATGGGATTGTACTGTGAAGCTACAACGCTTTGTTTCCTCAGTATAAGGTAAGTTTTGTATTGTTAGTAGATAAAATAACATAGATAACTGACGAGGGTAGAGAGGTCTGATAACTTCGGCACGTGTTTGAACGCAATCTATACCGGGAACTTGCTTTCCTGACCTATAATACTGCCTTAAAAATATAAATAAAACCCAGAATCTCATCGCAGCGGCACCTACCGGGCCCAATTGTAATTGTAAATCTTCGGAGGACCCAATCAAAAGCACAAAAAACCATTAATCAGCAAAAAAATAAAAATAAAATCTGATTCAAAGAAAATTTTCACCCTTCTTTTAACAACCCCTAGGTAAAAGAAGGGTGAATAGGGTACTATGTGATTTTAAATGGCAAATCAGAATAAAATACAGAATAACAAATTTTATCAAATATATTAAAAACAATAAGGGACATGAACTACATACGTGTAAGGGTGGTCCCCTTTACACATATGTAGTTCACGTCCCTTAATCTTTTTTATTTCTTTTTAGTTCACTTTAATAGGCAAAATAAGCTCTTTAAGTTATGTCCACTATCTATGTTACAACAAATATATATATAGAAAAGATTTTCCTTTTGGTACGTTTGATTAATAATGATTAGTTTTGAAATCAATAAAGTTGTTTTGAGGTTATGCATAATATGCACAAACTAAACAGACATACAAAATAATCTGTTTATAATATTAGTTTATATCGATTAATGTTTTAAATAAAATTTACTTTTGTTAAATTAAAATTTTCGCTGTGTTACGCGTAATTCTAATTAAATTTTGAGACACAAACATTTAGAATACCGACATTTAAACATGTATTAGGTATCTGGGAAAAGCCAATTACGCTATGGTGAATCAAATAGGATTATATTAACCTAACTGACCTCTAGACCAACAGGACAGTCAAAAACCCAGGCTGTTGAAATTACTCAGTCTCTTCCTGACATATATGGAGGCCATGAATTAATATTGCTTAGGAATTATAAGTATTTTTAATATTATATTTTAACTACTATATAAAATGTGTTATAAATACCAGACGTAAGATCAATTTGCCTATAAAACACATCAATATGCAAAATACTCAAAACATTAACTGGTTTTTGACTGTCCTGTTGGTCTAGAGGTCAGTCCGAGGTTCGATCCAAACCCAGGACAAATCTTAGTGTAATGAGCACGATTATTTGATCGGTGTCTGGGTATAATTTATCTGACGGCGTTTACGTCAAACGTCAGGTTGACAGGACTGTCAATGTCAACCTAGCGAAGCGTCATTGTCGATGGTAGTGTGGGCGGCCATCTTGAAGTCACTTTTGAACTAGGCGGCGCCCGCGCACCATGCGCGGCGAATCGATGAGAATCTTCGCCATCACGATATTTTAAGGATTAATTTGATTGATTTTACATTGTAGTTATCACTAAACATCTAATTAAACCGTGATTCTTGTGTATTACGTTGCTTGTAATTTGAAGTATAATTCTGTTCCACCCTCACCTACCCATAAAATTATAAGAGGATGAGTTGTGGTGAAGAGCCTTCAGGCCGTCTTGCCTCTTCATATATATATTATGGACATTGTATACCTCTATGTATTTAGAATAATATATTTTTATGTCTTGTGTGGTTGCCATTACATAGTACAGGCTCTGCCTAGTTTGTGTTCAGATGGTAGTGTCTTAGTTGTCCCAAGATATAAATGAACATGGATAAGACGAAAATCATGTCAAACGTCCATGTTGCACCCACTCAATTGAAAGTTGGTGACTCTGCACTCGAAGTTGTAGAGAACTATATTTACCTAGGACAGACCATCCAACTAGGTAGGTCCAACTTCGAGAAGGAGGTCAATCGTAGAATCCAACTCGGCTGGGCAGCCTTCGGGAAGCTACGTAACATCTTCTCGTCCAAAATACCGCAGTGTCTCAAGTCGAAAGTCTTCGACCAGTGTGTGTTGCCAGTGATGACATACGGAACAGAGACGTGGTCGCTCACTATGGGCCTTATTAGAAGGCTAAAGGTCACCCAAAGAGCAATGGAGAGGGCTATGCTCGGAGTTTCCCTGCGGGATCGCATCAGAAATGTCGAAATCCGCAGGCGAACCAAAGTCACCGACATAGCCCGAAGAATTGCCAAGTTGAAGTGGCAGTGGGCAGGGCACATAGCTCGTAGAGCCGACGGCCGTTGGGGCAGAAAGGTTCTCGAGTGGCGACCACGAACCGGAAGACGCAGCGTGGGCAGGCCCCCTACAAGATGGACCGATGATCTTGTGCGGGTCGCTGGAAAATGCTGGATGCGAATAGCACAAGACCGGCAATTGTGGAGATCTTTGGGGGAGGCCTTTGTCCAGCAGTGGACGTCTTTCGGCTGATATGATGATGATGATGATGAATAGCAGTATTTATAAGAAATGACGTTTACCACACTCAATTTGTAAACAAATATGGCGAATGTTTGTTTTGAAATTATTTATCGTATTGTGCTCCAATCCAGTTCCAATTTGCTTAAAAATGGTTTTAACTTGTTGCGTAAAAGGGTGTAAAAGTGAGGGTCATCTGGGGAGTGGTATATCTTTTCACAAGTAATTGTTATCTTGTAATGTTTCTATATTTTGGCTAAGTTCAGCAACAGGGTAACCATTCGTTACGTATTTAATGGATCGTTTTTCTAGATTTCCCAAAAACGAGGAATTGAAACAAAAATGGATGAATATTGTTCCCGGTAAATAATAATCTGATATAGCAATTAACTGTTTTATTACAAATAACATTCACATTTGTTTTAGAGTTTTTGCACATTGACACAACATACTATTCCCCACTACCAGCCACTAAGCATACGTACTCGAGATTGTTGCCTCTTACAACAAACGATTTTTCCAACCTGTCGTAATGTATATTAAGTATTTTATACCTACGTAATAATTGTCTTCTGTGTGGTGACGGCGACAAATATCAGAATCAGAATATCATCACCCCATCTCATCCCGTGGGGGGCGTAGAAGTCGACACGAGGGAATATCTACCAGAGGACGGGAAGCAGCTTCCTTCTGAGTACTACGACCATCATACTGCGATCGCCAACCCGCCTGCCAAGCGTGGCGATTATGGCATATCCCCTCAAGATGATTCTTGAGGGAGGCATGTCCAGCAGTGGACTTATTTAGCTGTAATGATGATGATGATGAATAATTGTCTATTTCACTATATCTAACACTAAAACGAGGCTACTGTTTCCTCGTGTCAGTGTTTGTTATGAGTAAATAGGTAAGAAATAGACAATTGCTACACTCTTATTAATAACAAAAGATATAAAATTATCTCAGTTGTTTAGATTAAGCCACTTAGAAGATATTTTCAATTAAGGTAGTGAGTATAGTACTATCCGTGGAATAAATTTAAAAATCGGGCCTGTAGTCTATTAGTGTTACCTGATTTTCACAATCTAATCTATATTGAATATATGTATTACAATAATTATCCTACAATACTATAGCCGACTGACACAAAACACTTGTTGCGAAAAAGAATATAAGTAAATAAAACATATAATATACTTGAAAACTATTTGGATACATTACGAATATATAATATTTGGAAAGTCTACTGCCTTTGTCCAAAATATCTACCACTACTCACACTTACATTAGGCGGGAATTGTACTATAAATAATTATATAATTTCCAAACGTTTAAAAAATCTACAAATAATCTTGGTATAATTTAATTTATATTGCTTGCAGAGAGGCATACAAAATAAAGAAAGTATAAGTAACGAAAACATCTCGAATACGTATACCTAGGTATGCAGTGGGGCGAACAGTAACTTTAAAAGCACTGCACAGGTAGTATGATTATACTTCAAAAGTAAGTTTATTCATTCTCATAAAAACAAAATTTTAAAGGTCATGGCCCATAATCCGACCCGGTTCAAAAATCTTTTTGTACCAAAACGAAAATGATGGCAAATAATGCAGGCATAACCCACTGTTCATTATATGTAAAAAGAAAAAAATAATTCAATGGAGAGATCTTGCAGTAGACCATCAATCAAATTGGATAATAATTAGCTGCACCAGCGCACAGTGGTTCGTGTAGAACAAGCTAGCTGGACAATATTATTTGTTTCGATTTTTATTTATAAATGAGGTTATTAAGCAAAGATATAAGGGTCATAATACTATTTGAGGTCCATTGGTCGTTTGAGCAGGTATAGTGAAATAAAAACACAATATTTTTTTAAACAATTTTATAAATAAATTTAACTATAAATGTAACTATAAAATCTAATATCAGATACATAAAATACCTACTTAAAAACTAAATCGATCACTCATCATCACTATCATCAGATGAATCATCCATTGAATAGTCATGATCATGAGTGGCAGAACTATGAAAACTAGAAACTATATTAACATTTTGTTCCTTAAAGCTAGGTTGAACTAATAAATCTAGGACTTCGATAGGGAATGAACCTATTTTCTTCCGGGGAATTTCTCTTAAACCATTTATTACAGGGTCAGATGTTATCAATAACATATTAAGTAAATCTCTATTCGTAGCTATTCTTTGCACAGCTGCTATTTCTTGCACAGCTGCTCCACTTTTCAGCCAATTTTGAAGAATATTTTGAGATGATGACCTTGACGTCTCTCAGGGACTGCTCCGTAACACCATCAAAGTCATGTCTCAAAGATATAAACCGAAAGAGCTCCACGTTTCGCGTTTCCTTCGGGTGTTTTAGCCATTCTTCAAAAAAGTCCATTTTTGAGACGGTGAAAACTGTTTAAAGAAAAAAAAAGAAAAAAATTAGTTGTGCAAATAATTCGCAATATTTTTTTCTACTAATTACTACTAGATACTTGTGAGAATCATATAAAATAGATTTTACAGAGTGGACATGAGTGGACATGTAATATTTTGACTATTGAATTCAAAAATATGGGTGAAAAAGTCCACTTTTATCGAAACATTTAATTTAATAAAATTAAATAATGAAGATCCTGTGATAAAAATTAACTAAAACAAAACTACTTACCCTTATGTACACAATCCATCACAAAAACACTATCACAAATTTCTTTTAGTGACTTAAAATAATGTTAACAATATGGTGTAAAAATGCAAATGAATGCACTTTGAATTATCAACACTTTATATACTTACCTTAATGACGGGCCTAATGAGGGTAATTACGAAAATTAATAGATGTATTCCTTAATGTATAGGGCTAATGAGTTCATCTTAATAATTAACTATTAGGAATTGAAGAGTTGTTTTTGTCCAGCTAGTTTGTTCTACGCGAATCACAGTGCAGCGGTTTCGCCCGTCTCTAAATTATTTTATCCCATGGAAATATGTCACTGGGATAAAAAGTTTACTATGTCCGTCTACAAATCTAATATGTATATAAGATATATTTTTTTGTCTATTCATAGGAATTTGACATGACATGATAGATAAAAAATAATTAAATAATGTATTTTCTTAATCTATGCTATGCACCTAAGGTATTAAACAAACACTCATTCTTTACATGTATATCTCTACGGGGCAAGCAATTTTACCAAAATCGGTTCAGTAGTTTAGACTTGAAAATGAAACAAGCAGACTTACTTTGCCATTGTTTTGTTAAATAAAAATATCATCATGACACTTATATAGCAAACTCGTTCGGTCAGGTAATAAATAACACGTATATTGCTGTCTCGGTCTCACCCGAGCTTTGTTGCGGTCGCGCAATAATACAATGTATTATATTTTATTTCATGATCCCCATCGGCCACAGTAATGCACCACTTACCATTGAAAAGTATAATCATTTGTCTTTGATTCCCCCCATATTTCATTTCTGTACGCCGTAGGTATATTTTTCATACTAAATGGGCCATTACCTTTGGTGCGTTAAAACATTCGCATAATTCCACGACGCATGGTCACTCTATTAGAAGGAGATGCCATCCAAAACAGCTACTTCTTGCTCGGGCCGTTTTTGCTCCCTCAGTGCGCAATCTTGTTATATTATAATATCTTTGGGCTGAACATCAATAAATTGTAACACCTTATATGTTTACCTATATTTGCAAATAAATTATATTGTAATTGTATTGTATTAAATGGAGTAGAAAAAAGGACATTTCTTATTTTCAGATTTAAATTCACGAATGTAAACTTTCTAGAGCACATTTCCGAACAACAAAGCCGTTGAAATTGAATACATAAAGTCACGCAGATAAACTCCAATGCTATCGCAGCTTCCCATATAATGTCAAGACGAAACCAAAATTCTTATTTGCAAGAAAACGAAACGGCTGAACCCTGCTTACTCATCTGTATTCTGAAAACGCAATGGTAACAAAAAGCTAAAGAACGGCAATTGGTACTTTCCCTCTCTAAGTTTTCTAAATGGTTTGGGTACTATCAACAGTAGGCATGATTTGAGCCGTCAAGTAAAATAAATCTGTTGCCTTTGCAATCTCGTATTGACTGTCCTCGCAAACTGAAACATTATTATTATCTATATAAGTATATATTTACAAAAGATTTAATTTAATGTAATCTTGTTATAGAAGAGCGGAGCTTCCTAACACAAGCAAGATTATTTGCTTAAAAGGTGGCTCCAACCACTTGATACTGTTATAGACTAAGTTAATGAAATAAACTATTTGATTTGATTTTGAAAAGAAAAGTACAATTAAAGTACTTATATCAGTTATCTGGTTTCCATAGTACAAGCTCTGTTTAGTTTTGGATCAGATGACAGTGTGAATAATGGTCTAAGATATTATTATTGTTTATGTATACGTTCCTCGTTTATTCGTTTCGTATGTATAGGCATATCTCCTAATATGATACTTGGGGGAGGCTTGTCCAGCAGTGGACTGCTTCCAGCTGTAATATAAAATATGATACGTTTCTCGATAAAAATAAAACGTAGTAATTGACAACCGCCGTGACTCATTTGGTAGTCAACCTCCCTTTTGATCGAATGGTTGCGGGTTCGTTCCACGCGAAAGACAAACATTTATCTTCATCATATATTATTATATCATTATATATTATTATTGCACGTCAATTTTAACCCCCGACGCAATAAGAGGGCTAGCCACCCAGTAGGTTATTAATCGGGACCGAGACCTTAACGTGTCCTCCGAAGCACTTGAAGTGCAGAAAAACCACTTTGGTGGTCACCCATCTATGGACTAACCGGCAGCCTAGTTGCTTAAACTCGCTCATCACTTGTGGACCGGTGAGAGCATCTAGCTATGAGCTATTTTTATTTCTGTCTGTCCTATCAGTGTAGTCAAGTCCAAAGCCGTATTTATGTGAAGACAAATCCCGGCCCGACACAGGTGTATTCCTTTAATATTTAGTTTGGAGCTTTAAAACATAAGACTGTACTTATTCTTGTTAGTTTGGATAATATTTATTTAAATAAAGGCAACTCAACAATAAAATTGATTATTTATGTGGCAACACCAAGCGGTGACGTTAGACAAGGGTTTTGGCACGCGGAAAAAGATGCATCTGGGCATTGTTTCATTTTCAAAAATTGGTGTAAATTCGAGTTTCTATGTGTAAACATGGTGGATTTTTAGACATAGCATCTTCGACAACGTCCACAAATGAAGGAAAGTGCCATATTGCCATGAATTGCGATTTTCTGTGATGAATCTAAATCTCCATATAAGCCTCTAGAAAAAGTCTCCACTGCTTTACTGTGGTACAAGGACTATGTATGACTTGACTGCGACGAAAATAAATGAAATAAAAATATATATCTACTACCTACTGAAGGTGGATCATAAAGGCGGAAAGGACAGAGCCGTAAAACTGAATTATTAAAAAAAAACGTTAGACAAGCAGACTAACCGAATGGGTCGGCACTTTGTTCTGGAACACGCTATGAGTTGGTCATGTCAGAAAAATAAAGTATCATACATGGTTAGTTCTAGAATCTAATCCCTGTGTCGCGGAGCACTTTACAAACATAAAATAGACCGATACAAATTACATCCAGACTCAGAACAACTATTTATGGGTCATACTTATATATAATTTAGATGTAATGTACCACTTAATTTTAATTATTTAATTCTGTAACCTGAAGCATGAATGAAGCACTTTTTATTGTAAAACAATCCTCGACGGACGAGACTGGATCCTGCAACACAGGGTATCCTAGTGCGGGTTCCAGTGTCACCTTAAATATCTAAGTGCAACCATTTAAGAAACAATAAATTTTATTTTATTTTATTTTATTATTTATTTATACAAATAGTTGTACGGCTCGGGACTTGAACCCGCGAAACGAAGCGGCGAGGCGACTGTCTTAGCCGCTGCGCCATACGTGCAATCAATGTATCTAAATCTGTAATAAATATATCTATGTCACCCATTATGGAGTATTCTTAAATTTTTAGCTATTTATATAGTTACTTTTAAATAAACTTGTTCCTATTCCTTGTCTATTTAATTAAAATGAATACTAAGAAAACGATTAATGTAAATTTACAATAACAATTAATAAATCATAAAACCGACTCCATCTTTTCATTAGACATTAGATTAAAATAAAGTTTATTTAGGTCCGTTCCGGAAGTTTTCCCTAACAATTAAGAATGATTAAAATCAGCTTGTAAACAATGAATAAATCGCGTAATGTTTTGTGTTGGATGTTTTTGTACAGCAAAAGCTTGGCTGAGTGGGATCAAGATTCGAAATCTTAATACATTCATATTGAGTTTCTGTGGGTTAGGTGAGTTGAATGTGGTTTCCAAACGCCGTATCGACTGTAACCCCTCAACATCAAGCAGTTCGTATGTCTTTTATCTGAGTTACTTACACGAAAATCCTTGTACCTTCGAATAGACAAGTCTATGTATACTTAATAGACCACCCTACGACACAGATTATAATACCACTACGGAATAAGTTTCCGAGTTTATAAAACCAGTTTTCAATTATAATGTTTTAGTGAAGTTGAAAATAGAACTATCACAAGCTTTGAAACATTGTTAAAACTGAAGCGCAGTGTGATAAAATAATGCATAAAGCTCTTCATAACTCAAACTATTAATAATTTAATGTTGGGTTTCTGAGTGTAGTAGTGAGTAAGGTCACCAGTGCCTCTAGCACGAGTTCCTGCAGTTTACTTACTCGATCACACGTACAGTTTCTCCCATACATTGAGCACCAGCGCCTCTCGCGGAAACTATTAAGAACTAAAACTCTGGTGCTCAATGTATGGGAGAAACTGTACGTGTGATCGAGTAAGTAAACTGCAGGAACTCGTGCTAGAGGCACTGAGCTCATTGGGGTGGCGGGGAAGGGTCGCAACACTTGTTTGCTCTCTTAAAGGCCGGCAACGCACCCTTGACTCCTCTGGTGTTGCGAGTGTCCATGGGCGGCGGTAATCACTTACCATCAGGTGACCCCCTTGCTCGTTTGTCGCCCTCAGATATATAAAAAAAAAATAATAATATATAAACCATTGACAATTTTAGACTGATTTATTTACGTACACGTTTTTAAAGATTTCGAACTTTTTAAAGAACATTTACCATATTACAAATGTTGTTCAAGTCGTCACCCTTACGTTTGAATACGAAGGTGATTGGCCGAAGCACGACACAAATACTGCACGACTTGCACTTTACAACAAATTGGATCAGTTGAGTGCTCGAGCCTTGCCAAATGTAATGTTGTGAACTCGAAACGGGACGTATTATCAAAGCCTAATGGCACCGTTTCAGAAGCTTTGGAAGTTCATTATGTATCTATAAATATTGGAGCAAATATTCTTCGTAAACCAATTATATGAATATCATAGTTGTTCTCCTGAAACGTAAGCATAAAGCAGTTAGCTTATAAGAAAACCTGTGCAGCAAATGGTATGAGTAATTTCATTGCATCCTAGTTACGTTTTTATACTAGCTGTGCCCTGCGGTTTTACCTGCGTTAAACTTAATAAATTATAACCTATGTGCTAATCCAGGGTGTCAGCTAACTCCATTAAACATTTTATTAATATCGCTCCAGCCGTTTAGACGTGAAGAAGTAACAAACATACACACTCTCACAAACTTTCGTCTTTATAATATTAGTGTGACTAGAGCACTTGTTCGAAATTCTATTGTCAAAGGCGTTAAAGATCATCATCATCATATCAGCCGAAAGACGTCCACTGCTGGACAAAGGCCTCCCCCATAGATCTCCACAATTGCCGGTCTTGCGCTATCCGCATCCAGCAATTTCCAGCGACCCGCACAAGATCATCGGTCCATCTTGTAGGGGGCCTGGCGTTAAAGATACCTAAATAATATTAATCTGTTCTCAGTTTTGATACTTAATTTGTCATCTCTTCTCAGTGGGTCAAAATCATGGTGGTGTGAGTAATGTTTTTGATATTTAAATAATTTTCTATGTCTATTATATAAATATACTAGCTGGTGCCCGCGACTTTGTCCGCGACAATTTTAATGATGACCAATGTAACTTACTTCTAGGTTAATCTAAAAAATATAACTTTTAAAAGAAATATGCAATATAAATTTATGAAAACCTAACCTATAAATAACCTAGCTAAGAAATAAACTAAAGACTACTTTGCTAC
The DNA here is from genome assembly GCA_951640165.1 of Pseudoips prasinana. Lineage (NCBI taxonomy): Eukaryota > Metazoa > Arthropoda > Insecta > Lepidoptera > Nolidae > Pseudoips > Pseudoips prasinana. The sequence continues at coordinate 16,328,248 of OX621253.1, forward strand.
TGTTATTTAAAAAAAGGACCCGATACCATCAACCAAAAAATCAAAGAATACTTACTGACTTTACTTAAGGACAATTGATATGTATCAATTGTTCTTAAGTAAATTCAGTAAGTCAAATAGAGTAAAATAATAATCAACGATGGATTAAGCACAAAGGTAACTCCCATTAGATTAGGTTGCGACCACGGCATTGATAGGTCTAATATCACATTTTGTGGAAACCATAGCGCAATCTAAAATAATGATTACGCCATCTACTAACAAAAATATAAACTTGTAAAGCGGTAAAATTAAGATGTGTGCATATTTTTTGGGTGAGATTTAGGCGATCATCTATTGATTCAGAAAACTGAATCAATAGGTGATCGCCTAAATTACACACAAAAACAAAAAATTTGGTAGTCAATTAAATTTTATTTGCTCAAAATAAATATCCAGAAGGACTACCTTTTATTTCAAGCATTTATTTATTTTAACCGATGTTCCAAATAAGTTCTGCGATCTGAAACGATATAAACGCAATCTAGTTACAAAATTGTGAACTTGTAGATCAGTAAAATTCAGATGATATTTTTTGGGTGCGATCATCTCGACACGAACAATTTATACTACGCTAACTCAAATTTTAGGTGGTAAATTCTTTTTTTATCCCATTTTGATAAAAATGTCGTTTTTTTTAATTTGTTATAAAAGTTACCAAAAATAAAAAGTAGTTACAAATCTTATAAAACGCTAAATCTTTACTTAGACGACAACGACCACGACTTTTTAAGCAACTTGGCATAAGAAACGAATTTCTCTAAAATATGAGTTGGCGTAAAATAAATTGGCGTGTTGGTGTCGATCTATTGAATCAGTTTTGGATTACCTTTTTTTAACAACAAATTATTCCCTGGATTGCTTTATTTTTAACCGAAATACCAACTTATATGCGTTTAACTTCAAAAAGAAAAACAGATTTTCATACAAACTTACACCCCCTATTTTAGTCGTCCTTAGTGGTGGAAATTCCAAAAATCCTGAATATATATATAATTTTTAAATAAAGGGTCAAATACCAATTTCCATTCATCCAAAAAATTCACAGTTTTAATACAAACTTCCATCCCCTATTTGTCACCCTAAAAGGCTGGAATTCCCAAAAATCCTGTAACACATATTTTTAATTTTTTAATTAAAGCCATATACCAATTTTCATGCGTTTACCTTAAATAAAGTCACATTTTTCATACAAACTTACATCCCCTATTTGTCACCCTTAGGGGTGGAATTCTCGGAAATCCTGAAACAGATATTTTTAATTTTTAACTGAAATGCTAAATACCAATTTTAATGCGTTTAACTTAAAACTTGTTGTCACATTTTTCATACAAACTTAAATCCCGAATTTTGCGCCCTTGGGGGTGGAATTTTCAAAAATCCTGAAATATATATTTTAATTATTATCTATAAGGCCATATACCAAAGCCTTAAACATCAAAATAAGGGATTTTCATAAAAATTTTCATCCCTTATTTTTCACCCTTAGGGGTGGTATTTTCAAAAACCCTTCTACAGTGGATGCCTGCGTCATAAAAGATAGCTACTGTCAAAATATCATGTCTCTAACTCCAGCCGTTTAGGCCGTTGATATGTCAGTCAGTCAGTATAAACTTACATCACCTATTTTACGCCCTTGGGGGTGGAATTTCCAAAAATCCTGAAATAAATATTATATATTTTTAACAGAAAGGCCAAATACTCATTTTCATGCGATTAACTTCAAAAATATCGCATTTTTCATACAAACTTTAATCCCCTATTTTATGCCCTTTGGGGTGGAATTTTCGAAAATCCTGAAATATATATATTTTTCATTTTTCACTGAAAAGCCATATACCAATGTTCATGGGTTTAACTTCAAGTCCCAGCTTACATAGAAACTTACATCCCGTAATTTTCGCCCTTAGGGGTTCAAAAATCCTGAAATATATATTTTTTACTTTTAACTGAACGTCCAAATACCAATTTTAATGCGTTTAACTTAAAAAAAAAAACAGATTTTCATACAAACTTACATCCGCTATTTTGCGCCCTTGGGGGTGGAATTGCCAAAAATCCAGAAACACATATTTCTTATATTTAACTGAAAGGCTAAATACCAATTTTCATGCCTTTAAATTAAAAAATGACAAAGTTTCATACTAACTTTGCACCCCCGTTTTACCCCCTTAGGGGTTTAATTTCAAAAAATCCTTCCTTATTCCTTGTCTACATTATAAAGTAAATATCTGTGCAAAATTTCAGCTTTCTAGGTCCAAGGGTCTGGGCTGTGCGTTGATGAGTCAGTCAATCAGTCAGGACTTCTCTTTTTATTTATATAGATTAGATTTCTGTACTCCTTTTCCATACGAACTTTAACTATTACATACTCCTCGGTCTGCTCAATTTTCTTAAAATGGGGTACCTACAAAGTTTTTGCTTCCGTTTTAATTTTATGATATTCAGTAGTGCCTATAGAGAAGGTTTAAGATGTTTCAGAGGGAATGCATTCGTTAAGATATTAAAAAATATGTACTAAGGACATTATTAAATATATACGCGACGAAATAGGCGCAAATTATTTAAATTTGCCTGAAAATTGTGTAGTAGTTGAGTGTAAAGCGCATAATAAGAATATCTTTATTACAGTAAAGCTTCACAGAGTGTTAAAAATAACTTTGGTCCCAAACTAGGCATTGTGCCTGTATCTTGGGTACCGATCACACGGGTTGTACTTATTATAATACAGGTTTACATGGACAAGATTCATAATCAACTAAATAAAGAAAATTTACAACACAGTTCAATACATATTAACATAGTGAGATCAAAATCACTAATCTTAATAAGCAAGGGAGCTAGTGTAAAATAAAATTAAACTTATCAACTAATGAGGGTTGTATGTGTGTAAGTGTAGAAAGAAGAGAGAAAGTAAGAGAGATAGAGAGAGAAACAGAGAGAAGTGAGAACGTGCTTCGTAAGAGTAGTTGTAGAGTTCAGACAAGATTTTCAGTTTCGGTATAATTTAACGAGAAAAGCCATTTTTTTAAGGTGATATGTAGTTTACCATAAGTTTGATTTTTGATGTTTAGAATAGCGGATACTTTGTTGTACGAGTGAGGATGTGAGAAAACTGGACAGCGTCGGGCGAGGAGGGAGTTAAAGGGTGGAAGTGGTATTGTGAAAACCCGTTTTGATATAATTTCGTCATAATCAGGCCTATTGTGGAGATTTTTATGAGCGCTGGTGATCGCTCGTAGAATAAAAAGTTGTCTAACGCGAAGTACTTCAATAATCTCATATAGAATGTCTGTGGGAAATCGGAAAGGTTTTTTTAATGTTACTTTTAGTAATGCCCGTTGAGCTCTTTCAAGAAGAACTAAATAGCTTTTCCCAGCGCTTCCCCAAACTGATATACAGTATTGAATAATGGGTTGGCATAAAACTAGATATACTCTGCGTAGTAAGTCAATAGGGAGGCAGTCGCGAAGATTTTTCATAATATATATGAGTTTACGAACCCTGCCCGAGATTGTAAAGATGTGTGATTTAAAAGAGAGTGTTGAGTCTATTATGATTCCTAAATATTTAATGGAGGAGGTACGCTGAATTGGTTTGCAAGAACAAACCGGTAAAGTAAAGTGAGAATTAGAAGGACAGGAGTGTATGGTTAGGGTAAGGTTTAAGGGCGGGTTGGATATCGATGATTTAGAAAAGGCTATGAGTTTAGTTTTTTGGATATTCAGAGTTAGTAAGTTACCGTTGAGAGCGTTAACAACCTCGGACATACCTACGTTAGCGCTCTGAAACACTCGTTCCCATGATTTATCATGGAATAATATGACTGCGTCATCTGCATATGTGACAATGTCTGAGTTGTTTATGTGTAAGCGTACAATGTCGTTTATATACAATATAAATAGTGTGGGCCCTAGTATACTGCCTTGTGGGACACCAAAACCAATTTCTAGCTGGTCGCTGGTTTGGTTACCTATTTTTATGTATTGCTTGCGGTTGCTTAAGTAGCTCTTAAACCAGTTGTAAGGAATACCTCTAATTCCAGAAGCCTCTAGCTTTTTTAAAAGTAAATCTATTGAAACTGTGTCAAAGGCCTTGGCTAGATCAAGAAACACTGCAAGACAATTCTCTTTGTTTTCTATGTAAGTGGCTATTTTATTAAGTAGTGTTGTTGCAGCATTTTCAGTAGATTTACCCCTCCGGAATCCAAACTGGTTATCGGATATAAGCAGATGTCTTTCCATGAACTTTACAAAACGGTGGTTGACAATTTTTTCTAATATTTTAGAAATTACACTAAGCAAAGCAATAGGGCGGTAATTTTCTGGGTCGCATTTAGGGCCTGCTTTATGGATGGGGGATACGGCGGCAACCTTCCAGACTTCAGGGAATACACCGGTTTTGAAACTGAGATTAAAAATGTGTGTTAGTGGGGTAAGTATGGAGCTGAGTGTTTTCTTAAGAAAAAGAGCATTAATAGAATCGGGCCCAGGGGCACTGTCATTTTTAAGTTGAAGGATAATAGATTTTATTTCTGATGGATCTGTTGGTTCTAGGAAGAAAGAGTGGTTATTGGTGAACGTTGGTGTGTATTTCCTAACGAGTGAGTCAAGAGTGTTATCAGTGTTAGTGAGAATCGTACTAGCTAATTTTTCGCCAACAGTAGTGAAATGTTGATTGCAGTAATTTAATATAGAACTCGTTGCGTATGGTTTAGTAATTAATTCAGACGGATGAGCCTTTAACTTGGATGTTCCTGTTATGTTTTTTATGGTTTTCCATAGTTCTTTCGGATCTGTCGAATTTTCAGATATAATAAACTTGCTTCCGTTGTTTTCTTTATTTGCAAGTTCAAATACTAGATCTAACCACTGTTTCAGAAATAAATAACGCTCAAATATCGCTAAATTTAATTGAACGCTCTATTTCTATTAAATTTAGAGTATGGAGGTATCGAGTGTAAAATACGTACAACAGTTAGTTTTATTACATCCACTATTTAAAAGTTTTATTGCCTCAATTTAAAATATAATATGAATATATAGAACAAATTAAAGAAATATTTATATCCGAGTGCGATTAAAATAATAATAATAATATATATTATAATAATTTTGTCAATTAATAATCTTGTCTGGAAAGGAAGTGTTCAATAAAAATGAATGATTGTGGTTTTGGAATAGAAGATTTAAAAAAACACCGTTTAAATGTTATAATGAAATATATTTACGCCTCGACTGAGAGGTATGAAAAGATTTAATGTCAAATTTAAAACTAATGGTTTTAAATAAAAAAGTCAAAAACCACAATCATTCATTTTTATTGAACACTTCCTTTCCAGACAAAATTATTTATTGTTAATAAACAAAATATAATCATTACAATCACAAACTGAATATGATGATGTCCTCCCGACCGAATTTCAGCCACGGCGGCTAGTCTCAATGGAGACTAGCCAATTGCGCAGGAGATAACAGTGCACAAGTGTGTGCGCAAACACAGGGGCACTTTCTATTCCATCACTCTCATGATCCGATGGGACGACTAGCGACACGACCGGAAAGAGTTCAGGTACAAGACCGACGGCTTTACGTGCTCTCCGAGGCACGAGGGTGTAATACCGCCAACTTCCAGACTTCGGGCTGATACTGAGAAATTTCTTTTTACGGAAAAATCCCAACATCGCTTTTTGGCTCGACCCGGGAATTGAACATAGGGCCTCGTTATCTCCGGTTGAAAACGCTACCGCTAGACCAACGAGGCAGTCAACCGCTAGACAAACTCAAGTCGATCGATGTTATTCAAATTCTGTAAGCGGACAGCCCTATAGTGTGTTTACACGTATGTAGGTAATTAATTATTAAAAGAATAGAGCTGAATTGCAATACTGTTTGATAACATTACCGTGCCCTGCAACGTGCTCGTTTTTTATTCAATTAATAAGCCGTACTTTCATAGTAAAACATGTTTAACTTTTAATCCATATAGCTTGTTAATACACTACTCGGCTGCTGCATTGCTGCGTATAGGAAACCTATTAGTGTAAGAGCTGTATGGATCGATAAATAGATATGCCTTCATCGGAGCTTTTGGATTATCCTGCTATACAAGATTTTATGCCCGTGATGCAAAACGAAGGGATGTTTACACATTTTGCTGCACAAACTCAGGTACTTACTTATCTTATATTATATATGGGCAGTGGTTACCCTTTTTTTTACGTGGTGGAAATACTCTAGTCGCACGTGATGTGGGGCTCGACCCACTAAAACCACCACAGTGCCAGCCTCACAGTGCTTGTAGCGGGGGCTCTGGGTACTCGTGAACGATCTCACCAGTACCTCCGCTGTACACTGAGCGTCCGCGAGACTCTCAATACAATACGGAGAAACATATAACGCAGTAGGTAATAAAAAAGAAACAAATTACGTAGTGGGTACAGGAAAATTTTAACGCAGTGGGTAGGGCACATATAGCTCGTAGAGCCGGCGGCCGCTGGGGTAGAAAGGTTATCGGGTGGCGACCACGAACCGGAAGACGCAGCGTGGGCAGGCCCCCTACAAGATGGACCGATGATCTTGTGCGGGTCGCTGGAAATCGCTGGATGCGGATAGCACAAGACCGGCAATTGTGGAAATCTTTGGGGGAGGCCTTTGTCCAGCAGTGGACGTCTTTCGGCTGATATGATGATAGGAAAATTTTAGACGATCGAAGTCGGTCGCTTAGGTATGACTCGCGTTCCAACTGTTTGTTAGATAATATAACCGTGGTTAGAATTACTAGCAGAATAGTTTATTCCTGGGCAAATTTTTTTCAAAGTGTGTCTATGGACACTTACCGGGTTCACACCGACAAAACATTTAAGGATACCTAAATGACATGTTTTGTGACATAAATGCCATGTCCAGGATTTTAATTTATAGATTTATAGAAAAAGTTATTATTTAGAGTATGTGCTATTTCAACCGGGTTCGTAATCGTTCTTATTTGATGAATAGATTTATATTAACGTTGGAATCTATGAGTGTAATTTAATTGTGTGCAAGTTTTTACCGAATATGACCTGCATTTTACGGCACCCTTCTTCATCCTTTCGCGGGCATCTAGCTTCTTTGACTTAGTTCTTGGACACACCATGCTGCCCACCATACTGACCTGCAATTAAAGAAAATTTATATTTATCCACGTGTTAGATATCTTTACAAAAGACGTGTTTTAAAAATATGCATATAATATGTTTTGATAAATATATTTTCATCTTATTTCAGTGTTTGAAACCAACGTTGACAATTTTCTTTGTAAAGATATACCTACTACCGAGATGGTCTTATACAATGTTCGTTGAACCTTAGGATTTGGAGGGAAAATGGCAGTTAAAAATGTCATTGATAAGTGATAACCTTTATGTGTAATCTTAGACCATCTAGTGAACTTAAAAATTTAGTTTACTTATTTATTATTCTTTTATAAGCGCTCTTAGCCAGTGTTCCTACCGGCCCTTAAGTGATGATGAGATTAAGCACTTATTTATGCCGGTCACATATTTAAGGCTGATCTCGTGTCCAGCGCGGTCAGCCTATACATATGTGACCGTAAAATTGGTTTAATTTCGGAGTAAATCGTATGGGCAGGGGATATCCTGGTATCAGACTTTTTCAATCCGCCCAGTACCTAGACCTCTGACAAGGCATATCGATGGTTGCCGAATCACAGTAGCCGGGACCGACAACTTAACATGCCCTTTGAAGCACGGAAGTGTTGAGAAATCGATCTCCCATCTATAGATTGACCGCATGTGTATGTGCTTTACCTCGCCGATCACTTACGGTCCGGTGAGTAACTAGCCATGAGCACAGAATTTCTGAGTCATAAAATAACAGACGGTAAGCCATATATGTCAGAGGCCTACGGCTTGGTTTTAACAACTCTACACTTGAGTAATCATTGCCAAAAATAAAAAAAATATATATGTATATGTTTTATGTTTGCGCACATACTACAGCACTAATATAGGACCAGCAAATATGATTAGTGTCCGTTCAACCGCCATAATGACCCAATTTCACTTAATTAGTGCATAAAACTCTTGCGTGAAATACGTCTCGTTCAGTTGAAATTAAGAAAATTATTTAGCACTCGGGTATTATCATACACTTGCACTTCTAGAGCTCGCAATGCAATAGTATAGTCAAATAAAATATTAAAGTAACTAGACTTTAGAACAAGTAAGTCCGGTCGGTCTGTATTATCACATGTTGTAACTTCAAATTTGGTGAAATCCTTAAATATATTATTAATTTGCTACTACATATTTTTACATTTAGTATTATGTTATGAACTGAAGACACCGAACAGTTGGTGAACGTAGAATGATCTCAACCAGTAACTTAGCGATAAATACCTGAGGGCACCGTCAAGGGGTTCGTGCCGCAGCTCGGGGGAGCAAAGGCAGAAATATATCTAAAGAGGTTGTGATCTGGGGACAATGTCACACAGATCATCCGAGCCCCAAACTAAGCAAAGCTTGTACTATGGGTACCAGGCGATGATATACGTACTTATGTATATAGATAGATAAATACTTAAATACATAGAAAACATCCGTGACTCAGAAACAAATATTCGTGCTCATCACACAAATATTTGCACTTATCGGGATTCGAACTCAGGACCACCAGCTTCGTAGGCAGGATCGCTACCAACTAGGCTACGGTGATCTGTCACGGAATCACAGATCAGGGGCTACCCTAGCTAAGCTGTGGGTTTCTCTAAGTGGATGACCCGGAGAAGAAAGTCAGAAATATAATATATTTTAGGAAAATTGTTAAGTGCAACTACCCTCATCTCTGTTACTCCTTTCTCCGATCACTACCTAGGTTACCTGGAAGAGATCACACCTTGTGATAAGGCCGCCAAATGTACTGTTATAATTTGTATATTTTCTCAGTTTGTATTGTTTCTTGAGGTGTAAGTAATGATCAGCTAATAAAATATATAGCCAAAATTTCATACAGCGAATCTGTAAGGACTATTTTTACTTTCGAGTAGATCGGTCCATGCAGTTTTCTTCTGCCATACGAACTTTGTTCATTTAAGTAACTATACGAAGAACTTTGATTAACTTGATAAGTAAATAATTGAGTGGTTACACTGCACGACGCGACGTCGAGCCAATTCGTTTGTTTTGCAATTAAATTAATAATTAAGTGGCATTCTTGAAGTATCGAGAAATTTACCTGTTTTTAAATGGAGTTACATGATTTGCTTTTTTTGTACAAATATCTCATGTTAATGTAAGGTTCGGCGTCGTCGTGTTTCATGTTGGATACCCGCACAGGACAACTATTTGTGAGATATATAGCTAACAGTTGTTCTGAGGTTGGGTGTGTTTTGTGTCCGTGTGTTTCAGATTCGTAACGTTTCATGTTACCTACAGGAATTAATATCACACCTAGTGCGGGCATTGTCTTTTAAAATAAGACAAGAGATCAATTTTCCTCTAGCGTGCTTATTCGGGAAAAGGTAAAGGTGCTCTATATATGTTCTTAGATTAATTATGTTTAAAGACGACTGTAGTCTTAGTACGAGTTTACAGAAAACGAAACGTTAGAACGAATTAAAGCTCTCAATGGAAAGGAAGCATTGGGATTGGTAAATCTTATAGCGTTAAGACACAGTCACAAATTATGGCGCTGATTGCCCGGCGGGAGCTCGAACTCAGTCGTACGCCTAAAGCTGATTCATATGAGTATTTACCCCACTATAAGGTCCTATGCAGATCTGCCACCTATCCTCTATTGTAGGGTTATAGTCACTGCACATTGACATCATTCTTTTATCTCTAACTAGCAGTGCCCCGCGGTTTCACCCGCGTTAAACTTTATAAATTATTACAGCTCCTCCCCCGAAGGTGATAGCGTGATAATATGTAGCCTATATGTTGACCCGACTTCTTAGTAATATTCACGCAAAATTTTAAGTATATCCATGCGGTACTTTCTGAGTTTAGCCCGGACATACAGACAAACAGACAAAAATTATAAAAACTATATTTTTGGCTTCGACATCGATTGTAGATCACGCCCCAAGTATCCTTTTAAAAAAATATTCAAGGTACAGTTTTGACCTTTCTACGATTTTATTATATGTATAGATTACTTATTGTATGGACAGTGGTTACCCTAGTGTCAGAGTTCTTCAAGATGGAATAAGCCATGTCAGTGGCCCATTAGGCTTCTGACATGGCTTAACGACTGTTCCGACCGGGACCGACAACATAACGTGAAATAAAAATAAAATAAAATAAATAAAAAAGGTTTTTACTCACGTAGACTTTGAAAAAGCGCTTGTAAATAGTCAGAACATGTTTGCAGTAATACAGTTATAATTCTAGTTACTTATTACAGATATTTAGGTACACGAAATGTTAAAACATTAAATACAATTTATTTTATAATGGTAGTGATATTTAGCTAGCTTGTATTAAGTTATTGTCAAGGAGATTATGTTTAGGTTTAATTATTGAAATTTATATTTTACTACATATTGTCTGAATGGTTCTGTCTATATTAAGGTATAAATTCAGTTTTATTAATATAACGGACCTTGTGTTTAAAACGACGGTCGCGCTTTAATGCTACCACCGGATCCAATGCGCCCCAACTGAGAAGACCCAGCGAAATAAACTCAGCAGGTTCATCTACTAGTTCTACTACCGGTTTCAACACGGCCCGGTTGAGACGGCCCGGCGAAACATACTCAAGCGGGCATGTACACGGGATTTGCCCTCCGAAGTACGAAGACGCTCAGAAATTAAACCACTTTGGCGGTCACCCGTCTATGAATTGGCTGCGAGCCTAGTTGCTAAACCTCACCGATCACTTACGGATCGGTGAGAGAATCTGCCTATGAGAGTCTCATGTCTACTCTTTACCTCTCAGTTACTCTATTTAAGAGTATTTTTAAAATAAAGTTTGTAGTTAGCCTTGTAGGCTCTTACTGCTTCATCGGACAATTATTCACGAGTGCAGTGGTTAAATTTTTTTTTTTTTGCTTTTCATTGTTTTCAAACTTTGTAGCATGTTTTAGTAGTTTTATGTGACCAAATTGAATTTAAATCAATTTTATAGTTCCGTTGTAAACAATCGTGTGTCGTATAAATAAGCTAATTTTGACATTTGACAGTATTATTTTTCGATTATATTGATATTATTTATTCGATGGATCGGAATAATTTAATGGGACGTGACTTTCATCAAATTATTCCGATTGTTAAATAAATATAACTAATTGGTTAAATTTAAACTGAACAGAGCTATCTCTAAAATAACTTCAATTTTCGTTTCCCTTTCAGAAAAATAACTGTAGCAGACACAACGTAAAGGGATACCTTAACAATTTCCAAATCATTTGATATCTAAACAATTACATAAATCACCGGTTACCGGTTTCCCGTAAACCGTTATTTACGTTTAATTTTCTTTTGGATTTACCTTCCTTCTTTCAACATTTTTGTAACATTGCCACGATTTTCCTTAAGTTATCGCGCCGACAATCCTTTTCATCCTATTCACGAGATATGGGATTTAAAAGGAGTTATAACGTGTTTGGCTGTGATCGTATTGCTATCAGTCTTGTGGCTAGTGAGTGATTAACAAAGAATATATGATAAAAAAGCCGAAACCTACACGTAATAACCAACTAAATGAAAATTTTACCGTAACTAGACTCGCTGAAATAAATTCTTATTTCAAATATCTAGTTGTATGCCAACGCTTGTCCAAACATGTGATTCGAATAAGGTTTTAACTTGCAAGACCTATTTCAATTTACCATGTTTATAAATTGTCAAACAACTGCGTAATAGTTATGTCGCTAAAGGTAAAGCTATCGAGGTCATCAGATTATTACTTACAAATATTAATTCTACATCTTGTACCAGTGTGAACTATGGTGATTTGCTATGATTATAGTTTTGGAACCAAAACATGTAGTGAACTAGAACATAATTACATTAATTACATCAAACATTATTGAAATAATTTATGAAATTTAGAATTAGGAAAATTAACAAAAGCGCATAAATTGATTTAATTTATTATTAAAAAAAATATCTCACTACTCACTCGCAATAAAACCGTTAAGCAGGGTTCATGTTAGCTAGTGAGACCGTATTGAGAACTGCATATCCGTACCTGCGCCGGTGCAGTCAGCAGCCGATGCGGGCGCAATATAGTATACTGATTCGCAGAATCGTTGCTGGGGTATCCATTTGTCGAGTTCTCGTATTCTTGTAATACGGGACCGAGTGTGAGCGACCACTCTCCTCCCCGATGAGTACTGACTAGGAACTCATCTGGTTATTATTACTGCATATTTATGCAAGGTGAAGGAACTTATAATTTTTAATTTTAATGATGTGTTTCCGAGTGTGATTAAGGTTGCCAGAGGTCATTGGGGTGGGGCGAAGGGTCAGCAACACTTGTTTGCTAACTTTTAAAGGCCGGCAACGCACCCGCGACACCTCTGGTGTCGCGAGTGTCCATGGGCGGCGGTGATCACTTACCATCAGGTGACCCACTTGCTTGTTTGTCGCCCTCTGATACAAAAAATTAACACTTTGTATTCGGTTCACGTTTGACTGCACGTGTGGCGAAATAATTATGGTAATAACCTTTCGATCCCAATATAGGATAACTATTTGGGTGACCCATTTATAGATGTTTTGACGTTGCGTGTACTTCATGCCAGTGATTTTTTTTAATCCCTCACGATACAGGGATTAATTTGCTCGATGAAATTTGCATTTGCGTACACTTAGTAACTGCGCCTCTAGCAGAAACTTTAATGAACTTAGCATTTCTATATAAACTACGGTAAGGTTCGCCGAGGAAGTAAACTATATAGAAATGTAGTAGATATACTGTTGTGCCATCATAACAGCTCAAAGAAGTCCACTGCTAAATAAAAGCCCCCCCCCCCCAGGAATTATCTTGAGGGATATACCATAATCGTGACGCTTGGTAGACGGGTGCCAACCAAAACTAATAATTGTGGTTATCACACAAAGACTTGGGTGGAAATCGAACCGACGTTTTTTATCTTAGCAGTCAAACTTATATATCAACAGGCCAATCAAAAAGTGTACCTTTTATGTTTTCATGCAACAAACGTTCTTCTTTTTTCGAAGTGCTGAGTAAATTTCGTTTATTTCATGACCCGTATACTACATAGTCCACTAAAAATGTATCAGCCGCGTAAAATAATATCACTCACTAGGGACGTGTCCCAGTTTACTTACAGTCGACAAATGAATCTGGGCATATCATAAATTTAAAGTATTCACTTTATTCGCCGAGTGGTTTCGTATTCATGGTTTGAATATTTTACTTCTTTCATAATTGGACACGTGAATGAAAGCTCTCGATGGAAATTTTCTTACGCTCTAATTCCTGCGGAATTAAAATGAAAAGCTCTGTAGTGGATTTAATATAATATTCAGTATAAGGTTTCAATTGCAGAATAGGAGGTCCAAAGAGTATTTTTTATGATTTTTAAGTCTGTATATTCTTTCCTTTAGATCAAATTTGGTGGAAAGAGAGAGAGATTGCACGTATGTTTACGTACACACATATGCCGTTGCATTTGCTGCAAATGGACTCTGTATTCGGGGAGAAATACAACGTTTAAAAGGACTTTCAATAATTGATAGACGTTAAATTTGGCTGAGAGCCAGTATGCACCAGTTTTAACCCTTGTAACTACGCAATGTGGGCTTGTATATAGTTTAGAGTTATTACCAGACTCGATCCAAGTCAATGCAGGAGTATTGTTCTTAATGGACTGTAGAATGTTTACAATACAAAACGGGATATCATGTATTCTTCATAGAACTTCGGATGACAGCACTATGTCGCAGTGGTTAAGGTAGTCATTTCGTTACTACTTCAGCAACCACGTGTTTGAAGTTTATTGACCACCCAGGGGCTCTACCGGCTACCGGCAGAGCCTATACATAGAAAGTTGACCTGGGGCTCTACCGGCTAAGTCGCCGAACATCGATTTCTTAAATGGCGTTCAAATAAATAAAGGTTAAAAATGACTTAATGAATCGTTAAATCGGCTTCCATGAGCATATGTGACGTCATAAATGGTCCGGAATCGATTGTCAACGTTGAAGCCGATTTAACGATTGATTAAGTCATTTTTAACCTTTATTTATGTGAACTCCATTTAAGAAATCGATGTTCGGCGACTTAGCCGGTAGAGCCCCAGGTCAACTTTCTATGTATAGGCTCTGCATAGTTACGGATCAGATAGCAGTGTATTAATTGTCCCGATGTATATAGTAATATAGTGTTATTTTACAAACACCAACAACCTCGCAGTACTAGATAGTTAACACCACACACAACAACTTTTATTCTACAACTTTTCATAATTTGTTAGATTTAATTTTCATACAAAAATAAGTACTCATTTAATTTCCCGATTGATTATTTATAACTCTATGAGCATCGCAAAGACGAGCACCCGCGCGCGATGTAGTGTTGTTAGCGCGTCGTCCTTTCGTTTACGAATGAAACAGACCTACAAATTTCACGACAGTACACAACAAAATGTTTTAATTTTTTTTTCGTACGTTATGTCCGAACTCGTAGAACAAACGTTGTTGCTTGTGATGTCAATAATCTAGTCTTACATGGTTGTTGGTGTTTTACAAATAGCCCTGTACATAGGTAATTAGTGTACACAGTTTGAATCGATTGTTGAAAAGAGTTATCAGAATGCGATAAACTTTGTTAGCGTCAGCAACGTTGGCCAATTTTACAAACGATTTTTTTTATTTTAATTATTAATTTGTTAATTATGTTTATCGTGTTCTTCTAACTATTTCCGATTAAAAACATTAGAAACAAATTAAGTGAACTCTGAACCTTAAACCTAAGGTGTTCTGATTCTTGCTGTGTTTATGAGTTGCGTGTTTTATAAAGTTCCCTGCGATACAGGATTTTAAAAATAACAAATATGCCATATGTGTTCATATTTTATGTCTGTACTCTGTGTCCCTTGAAAAATTCAGATATTGTTACATTACTACTTAGGCGGGCTTAGCAAGTACTATTAAGGCGGCAATTATATGTGGCCGTTTTCCGATTAATATTATAGTATTTTTTTTTTTTTTTATTTAGGCCATTTTTTAAGACATGTGACATGTGTGATATTATTTATTTTATGTTAAAAACTAAGAACTTTATAGGCATATATAAAGGCTTTACTTATCTATTTATATATGTAGACGTTATAATACACATTGAAAATATTCATTATATAGAGGGTGAAAAATAAATTCAAATTTAAAATTGTGGTAAATCATTGTGTAAAATTAAACTGCCCGATATTTATTTGCACTATGTAAAGTAGAAAAAATACATGAAACTTCGAAAGTGATAAGTTTTCTTGATTTTAAGTATATTTATTAATTTTTTTTTTAGAATGTAAATGCCCGTACTAGGGAATCTAATCCCTGTATCTCGGGGTACTTTGGTACTTTACAAACATATAATTGACGGACACAATAATATCCAGCCCCAGAACAACTATTTATGGGTCACACAAATAATTGCCCGGCGCGGGACTCGAACCCGCGACACGAAGCGGCAAGGCGACTGTCTTAGCCGCTGCGCTACACGTGCAGTTCTTCAGATGTTCCGTTAGTACGAGTATATGTCCCAAATACCTGAACAACCCCACCCTCCTTACCAGTGCATTATGTAGGTACCGGGGCCGCACTCGCTGCGCACCTCCCACAGCCTTAAAAAGAAGCATCATGGTCTTCCTGACATTGTATTTTATTTTTAAAGATCTACCAAAGATGTTATATTGCTTAATAAATAGGATATTAGCGATTATCATAGCTAGATGCTCTCACCGGTCCATAAGCGATCGGCGAAGTTAAGCAACTAGGCTCGCGGTCAGTCCCGGTTGTAGTCATTAGACAACAGTCGTCAAGCCATGTCAGAGGCCTATTGGGCGTCTGGAGCAACCCTGACACTAGGGATACCACTACCCATACGATAAGCAAGCAAGCAATTATCAGTAAACGACCTAGATCTAACAAATAAGATGTCTTTTGTGTACAATATTCCCGTCTCAGAAGAAGGTAGATTTATTACACAGGTAATTTTGCGAGCGCGGTACAATAAGATCATTCCTTAGCCCATTTACTTTTAAGTACTGACTCATATCAATAATTCTACATCGAAGTTCCCTCTCGTTCAAAGTTCCTCTCCATTTATTATTATTGCCCCCCATTACTCAGCCACGTGGAGCGGGATTCCCGCGCGTGCAATTACCGCGAAGGTAGGTTACTGTATAACCTACCTTTTTTCTTCATGTTCCCACGTGACGTAGGAAATAATTGGAGTAGCAATTTGGGTAAAGGTTAGTTGGTTACATACATGACATGGTATGCAAATACTGAAATTTATTTCCATCATCATTATCTCAGCCGAATGACGCCCACGGCTGGACAAAGGCCTCCCCAAAAGATTTTTACAATGGAGTTCTTTATATTTTATATCAGAGAGCGACAAACGAGCAAGTGGGTCACCTGATGGTAAGTGATCACCACCGCCCATGGACACTCGCAACACCAGAGGAGTCGCTGGTGCGTTGCCGGCCTAAGAATTAGCAAACAAGTGTTGCTGACCCTTCCCCCACCCCGATGAGCTCTGGCGACCTTACTCACACACAGAAACACAACATTAAAGTTATTATTAAGGAATGACTTCTGTAAGGTGGAGGTACCTACTTCCCCAGTCGGGCTGCTCTTCGAGCGATTGAACGCTGTGCCCTACCTACCTCTCTTAATTTGGAGGGATATGCCATAACCGCTACGCTTGGCGGTCGGGTTCGCGATCGCAGTATGATAGTCATAGTGCACAGAGAGAAGCTGCTGCCCGTTCCCTGGTAGATATATTCTGGGTAATTCTTCTACGTCCCCCACTGGATGAGATGGGGTGGCGATATTCTATGCCGTCAGCCACACAGGACCGAAATATATTTAAGGAGTTTAAACTTACACATATACTCGTAAAACGGAACAAATTTTTATAATATTAGCGGCTGGAATACGCATAAAAATAATGAATTCTTCGTATAAAATGCGTTAGCTGAATGGCTTGTTTCTATGGAGAGTAAATACATTTTTCCTTTATGGCCTGTTGGTCTAGTGGTTAGAAACCCTTACTGCTAACAGAGGTCGTGAGTTCGATCCCCACACAGGAAAAATATTTATTTATTTATTATTCAAACACATTTACAACACCTTTACAGAAAATTCCACAGTGATATTGTAAGCTATATGAAACATAATAATTATATCTTAATAGTATTAGACTACTATATGGCACTGTTTACAATGCAACTTTGTGCAACTTCTGCAAATTTCGGCTGGCTACAGTTATATATATCTACTTCCATAGCTATTATATTAATGAGACGTATGGCGCGCGACGCGTGTGTGATGAGTACGATTTTATGTTCTGTATATAAATATGTCGAAAAAAGTGTGGATTATCTCTTGAATCTTCACAGTCTCACGATTAAGGCGTAGGTACTTTGTACGATTACATTTAAAGTAGTAGATTTACTTCCAAATCTATTTAGGTTATATACTTTGGCAGACAGTTTCTAGGCACTAGTTGTCCGTTCGGAGCTTCGAAGAGAAGTGCTCCAGCACGCAGTCACGCTTCGTCGATTCGTACGAACCTCATGCCAGACTTTGTCGTAGCGCGCCAACTTCACACTTGCGTTTCGTATTAAGCCGATATTTCGTACTTATGATCATTCTGACAAATATAAATATCTTAAATATTAACACATAAATATCTTGAGACTTATATCTGCTTAGTTTAGGATCAGATGGCAGTGTGTTAATTGTAATACAATGCCAGTTTGAGCTAGATGACACTCTGATATAACCCGGATATTTATTTATTTCGGCTATTTAGAAGAAGAGGATTTGAATACAAGTAATAAGAGTTTCTTCTGCTGTTTCCTCATGACTATTAACTATGTACGTTACAAAAATACAGATGAGTAAGCAACGTTGCTTTGTTTTTTGGAATAAGAGTTTTGTAGCTCCTTGACATGCATATGGGGAGCTGAGATAGCATTTGGGAGTTTTAGACTTAATGTATTCTATTTCAACGGCTTTGTAGCGCTTTGGGTGTATTGCATTTGTTAAATTCGTTATAAGACAGGTTTAAAAAAAATATGTTACCATCTAGGTCCATCATGGTAATTACTTAAATCACTGTGTCACAAAATGCATCCCGGCTTGAAACCGACAATTAGCGGAATTTACACTACATGTACATTGGATTATACAAATTAATTATGTATTTTGATTACCATGAACTTTATATTAGTGATGACATAACTTTACTATTAAGTAATGGAATAACCACTAAACTTTTTATTTGGAATGAATATGAAATTCCATGATAATCATAGTACGTAATGTGGATTTAATTAAGCTGGGGTGCAATTTGCATAGCCCTTTAGTCCGCAAAAAATATGCAAATACAAGAAGTACTATATAAAAAGCTTGGTAGTCTAGTGTGCGACACCAGAAGTCGTGAGTTAGATCCCCACCCAGAACTAATCTTTGTGTGATAAGCACGATTACTTGTGTTGTATCTACTCGTATAATATAAAAGTAGGTACGTTTATCAGTTGTCTCGTTTCCGTTGGTACAGGCTCTGCCTAATTTGGGATCAGATGACAGTGTCTTACTAGTCCCAAGATATTTGTTGACAAGATATGATATTTGACAGGGGCACTCTCTATTGCGTCACTCTCATGATCCCATGGGACCCCTAGCGACGCGACCGGGAAAAGGTCAGGTACAGGACCGACGGATTTACGTGTTCTACGAAGCACGGGGTAATTATACCGCCAACACCCAGACTTCCATCTGATACTGAGAAATTTCTTTTTACGGAAAAATCCCAAAATCACTTTTAGGCCCGACCTGGGATTTGAACCTAGGATCTCATTATCTGCGGTTGAACACGCTACCGCTAGACCAACGAGGCAGTCAGAACCCTTCTTAATAAGATCCTTAATATATACCTACCAAAGTTATCAGACCTCGACATATCGAAATCCACTACACAATACTTACCCAATACTGAAGGAACAAAGCTTTGTAGCTTAACAGTACAAACTCGTGAGACAAGAGGCCCCTGTATGGTTTATTCATAGAATATGTTGTTCATTACTCCTTGTTCTACAACCTGCGTTCTATAGTTAGGGATAATTACTCCGAAACTACCCTATAACGGCCCTCTAACCCTCTCCACGTGACGTGGGGTTTTATCAGGCCGGTCCATATCTCAAAGAGGCAGCTCGTTTACACGCGACGGAAATTACGTCGTTGTGAAGACGACCCTGGTTTAAAGATCGCGGCATTTTGGAGCACCACGAAAAATATACGGACCATGGCGTATATTTACTGTTTACTTATAAACGACTTAGACAGTAACTTTCTCCATTATTAGGTCATACAGGGCGTATACTATAGTAATACTATCCTAGGACATTATTCACACACTGAAATAGAAAAGTTGTTATCTGTACTAGGTATCTGAACAGTGTACCTAGACAAGATCTTACTTAACTTTTATAATTCACGAAATTTTAATATTAATATTTGAGATCATCATATTAAAACACATAAGGCTTCATTGAAGTACACTTTTAAATATGCACTCAGTGCTTATACTGACAGTAGGTACATTATGTTACGACTAGTTGCTGTACTAAAGGAATGAGCTATAATGATAATAAGCAATAGTTCTCGTAGAGCGTGTTTGTATGCTCCACGCATTTTACACACGGCCATATAATAACAAATTAAGCAGATTGTACATACAATTGTACGTCTATTATATGTTCGTAAAGTACCCCGCGACACAGGGAATATATTCTCTAGTGCGGGCGTTGTCATGAAAAAAAGAAAAGAATTATACTCCGAGCGGTTTTCCAATTTTTATTATTCATTGAATAAACGGGGGGAAATAACGTTCAAAATTAACGCACAAGTAAAGAAACAAAGGCTACAACTTCTGATCGAAATCACGAAAAGTTAGCTTTTGTTAGCTGAAGCAAGTTCCACAATTGGTTAAGAAAATGCTTCGTTCTAATGAACGCATTCGGTCGCAGAAGTTAAGACAATAGTATTTTCGGCAGCCGAGTTAATAGTTACGGCGGTTATTAGTCACACACTACTGAGGACCAAGGTTTAGAAGATCTATATAAACCTAATTGGCGTATGTGAATTCTGTCCAGAGTATCCTTAGTTCAAGCTTGGCTTAGTTTGATCTAGAAGGCCCTGTGTGGTAACTCCCGGACATTTTTTTAAGTGAAAACATCTTTAATGTTATTGTGCACCTTTTTTGGAATGGGGCCTGATCGAATATTACTAAGATGGAGGGTCTTTTTTAATTCACACTGGCCGAAAACTTCTTTAGCGGCGTTGTGCACTTTTTTTTAGGGTTCCGTAGCCAAATGGCAAAAAACGGAACCCTTATAGATTCGTCATGTCTGTCTGTCTGTCGGTCTGTCTATCCGTCCGTATGTCACAGCCACTTTTTTCCGAAACTATAAGAGCTGTACTACTGAAACTTGGTAAGTAGCTGTATTCTGTGAACCGCATTAAGATTTATACACAAAAATAGAAAAAGAACAATTATTTTGGGGGGTCACCATACATGACTGAACTGAAACTCAAAAAATTTTTTTCATCGTACCCATACATGTCTATGGATAGGTCTTCAAAAATGATATTGAGGTTTCTAATATCATTAGAAACCTCATATATTTTTCTAAACTGAATAGTTTGCGCGAACTGAATAGAAGTTAGAGGGGGGGGGGGGGGGACACCCATTTTACCACTTCCAAAGTGGTAAAATGGGTGTCCCCCCCCCCCCTCTAACTTCTAAAATAAGACAATGATAAAACTAAAAAAAATATGATGTATATTACCATGTAAACTAACAACGAAAATTGGTTTGACCGAGATCTAGCAAGTAGTTTTTTTTTAATACGACATAAACCGCAATTTGCATTCATTTAATCAACTGGAATACTTGCTGCTATGGAACCCTTCATGTGCGAGTCCGACTCGCACTTGGCCGGTTTTTCTTAATTATTTTAGATTTTTTGCAGCCGATTGCCAAAACAAATTTGGTTCTATTTTAAAAATTTATTACTATCATATTGGGGAAGCAAGCAATTACTATGGGTTTTTTCCACCCAAAGGAAGTCGCATTTTCCACTCGCTACTCGGATCAAATAAACACTACTTTCCGAGTATGTGAAAAGAAAAAATAGTTTTCACTTCTATCGGCAGTCCCCAAAGACTGCGCCGCATGTTTTTTTTATTATTTATCAACACAGCCTACGTGTTGATAAATAATAAAAAAACTACTACCCTGAAAATAAATGGAGCACAGTTGGTATTAAATATAAAATGCAATTTTACCAATATCATTTAAGTTCTTAGTAACTCAGTTAGTTGCGTTTTTTTAATATAAGTGACTATAGCTGTACCCCGCGGATTTACCCGCGTTAAACTTTATAAATTATAGCTTATGTGTTATTCGGATATGTAAGCTGTATTTCTACAAAGTTTCATTTATTCGCATTTATAATGTCATTGGGATAAGTGATATAAAATCTATGAACCCTTAGGGTCAGCGCAGACAGAGAGCAGCGCAGTGGAGAGGATTTTATTAAGGCACTAGAAAATCAAGTTAAGAGCTATAGGAATAAAGTGCATATCGCCGTCCCCGTAGAATAAAATGATAATTACTAAAACTCCACTTTTCAGGAAAAATAAAAAACATGTTTTCGTCGATTACTTCTTAAGTACTGGACGTAGACTGGTGATTGTTAGTTTAGAAAAAAAGTTATTTTTTGAATGTTCGACATGTTTTAGTGAAAGACGCCTAATTATTAAACTAAAGATATTATATATAAAAAAATAAGAAGTTAGTAAAAATTAATCACCGTCTAAGTTCTATAATGTCGATTATCCTTTTGTTCTCCGTACAGCCTGACCAGATTCAAATATTGCACTCTTTACTTATCATTTTATTCTACGGGTTTTTAGGATGCAAGTGTTGATGATAATAGTTTCATATCGTCTTCTTCTTGTAAATATTGTATATATTTTTTTCTGTAAAGGATTTGAATTTGATTTCCCAATGAAACTATGATATGGTAAACAACATTAGTTTTATTCAATACAAGTGTTTTAAAAATAACTTGGTATAATAACTTTTTCCAAATCGTTGTTTAAAAATATCTAGGTTCTCATTCCAAAAAGTGAAAACATAAAAAAACTAAATATTGAAAAACAATAGTATTTTTCTTAACTTTACACTTTTTGTACCTTCATTTAGTATTAATATTAAAGTCAGCCTTATGATCCGATATAATCTGAATTATTATTAATACAAAGATTATTGTTATTACACGAAACAAATTATTAATATAATCATAATTACTTACATAATTTGTCTTCAATATAACAGCTTCGTTATCACATGTATCATATAAAATCAGTTCCTTATATAATGTAATAATGTAATAATGTTCATAAATAAAATAAAGATGGGTGACTAATCATAATGATGTTCCTCATTTTCGTTACTGCTACCAGAACAGCTTCTGTCATAAGTCAAGGGCTCGTAAAACCACGATAGTAAATTGGAATATCTTAGTGTAACACGTTTGGAGTCCGCGCACATAGACAGGACTTGGGACTGCTAACTTGCTGGTACCCCGTCTGCTTCTTATTCCTCTGACAGACGCTGTATTTAATTGGAAAATTCAGAATCAGAAGAAAGAGTTGTATTTATAATTTAAAATTGATGGATTTTAATGTGAGGCATTTACTTCCATGATATTTTTGGCTCCTTGTTTTTTAACCAGTTCTTATTGTCTATTAACTTTTTATATTGTAAAACTCTGCTTGCGTCATCTCTTTAACTTGATATTTTTTCCATGTAACTTCGCGTTCATAATGATTGTGTACATCTAATCAGGCGTTTATACAAATGTTGGAATGCTAAAGTTGCCATGGCCAAAGTGAGGGGGATTCCATCCCCTCACTTTGGCTATGGCAAATTTTAAAGAATCGATGTGTAATTAAATTAAATCTCTGTCTGTCTGTTTCTGTTTTTATTTTGTCCGCGACAACCGTCGGAGTAAAATGATAGGTTATGGGTGTCTGTTTGTTTTTTATTAAGTAGAAATTGCCATAAGCAACTATCAATTTCATTTGCCTCCCTTTTAGCAATCTGACCATGCCTAACATAACAATTACCTTTACTCTGAGTAGCATCATAGACAGTGAAACTATAAATGACATACTTCCTTTTGTAGTGGAACGATCCAACTTCAGATTGTGGGATGCTCAAAACTTTTTCCAAAACGAAGATTGCTACAGTTGTTTCTGAGGGATCAATAGTGTAAATAATTAATCATTAAACTTAGTGGTGAATATTGTATCGTATTGATGTTTAGTGGCTAAAAGGAAGTCAAATACATGTTGTCGCTCTGTAGAGGTGATACATTTTGGTTATATTAAGTAGTTCTGAGAGGTATTTCCTTGTAGAATCTTTTCTTACGTAATGAGACTCAACAGTGGAGAACAATTAAATGTGCCTTATGATATTTTCTTCCGTTGCAATGGGCAATTTACATGGCCTATTTTCATGTCACCCTCTTTTTGTGAAAATATCGTCAGGTTAAGAGTTTTCTAGTACTGTATAAACAGTTTGATGTGAAATGCTTAGAGTAATTATGAAAATTGTTTTGCATACTTGGTCTTTTTTTAATCTATTGTAAAGAAGTAATGGATCAATTGGGTTCGGGTGTGTTTTTGGTCTACAGTGACTCGCTTAACATCTTTGACTAATGCATGATTTACGATATATTGCCACCGTCTCTCATGATCTCCTATTTTATAATATTGCGATGCTACTATCGATTGCGATGATACTCTTTGCTCATGAGTTATCTTTTCGCCACATTACTTCGTGCACTTACAACTAACTTTTAAAACATTTTTGTCGTACATTTTCTTGGATCTGCTGCCGCTATAGGGTTCTCCTGATTTTTTTCATTTTATGTTTTTAACAAAAAATGAAAAAACTTCGTTCTTTCTTTCGTTTTAAATCTTGTTTTCATTTTCTCGTATTTTCTCCCTGTGTGGATTTTTGAACTGTACCTACGTAATGAATGAATTTCGGCTTAGTCTTCTGAATCATGGTCTTCATTATGATCAGGGTTCTGATAGTCGGCTATGTTACCATTTTGTCCTTTTTGTGTCAGATTTTGATGACTTACTGTTATGCTTTCATTGATAATAATCTTATGTCCGACAAGATAGAATCGGAAATATTTTCAGGTTCTAATGTTGCATCCAAATCAACAAGAGACGGTGTTGGTTCTCCTTCTTTTTCACCTTCGCGATTATTAAGAGTATTACTAGTAATACTCTTAATAAGGTTGACGGCTGATTATCGTTTTGAAATATTTGATTTAAGCATCTTTTTGATGACAGCTTGGTATTTTACCTCTATTTTCCATTATCTTCATGTAGTGAAGTAGGTTTCAAATGATGACAATATGTCTTACTGTTCAAAACTAAAAACGTAGTTTCACTAACACATCTTTACACTAAGCGTCTATTTGGTTTGAACGAGAATAAAATGATAACTGCATTTATCATTTTCTAGTAGAATATTTTTCACGAGAACATAAGTCTATGAATGTTTATCATACTAATAAGTAGGAATACATTTCGATAATATTATATTAACAGTTTTTTCTCGTAATTTAAGGCCTGCCTTAAATCTTTGAATACTATTGTAAAATATTGAAACTTCGTAAAATAAGTGTATAAAAATTACGAAAAAATTGAGCTGATGTATTACCACCCACAGATTCCAAAAATGACATAACACTAAGACTAAGACAATGGCAGTTATCATTTTATTCTCCGGGGACGGCGATATGTGTTTGAACCTGACAATATGCTCGCGCAGTCTCGCGCATTATAATGTTCAAGCATACATGCACTTTATTTAAATAATGTTAAAGTTGATTTTCTAGTGCCTTAATAAAATCCTCTCCGCTGCGCTCCTCTCTGTCTGCGCTGGCCCTTAAGCGCCCCATGATATAATAACCTCATTTTAAAATCTACTGTGTTCTAATAAGTGCTAAAGTCATTCATTTATAGACCCTACAGGATGGACCAATGATGTTGTGAGGGTCGTTGCAAGCAGCTGGATGCGGATAGCGCAAGACCGGCAACTGTGGAGAACTTTGGGGGAGGCCTTTGTCCAGCTGTGCGAGTCTTTCGCCTGATATGTATGGTGATGATGAATAGTTAGTCACTTATCTTAGATACTAAATTTAACCTGCTTGATACTACATCACTGCGATAAATTGTCAATTTGCACATTACATATACATAGCACATGATATTATTGGAAATTGAATTAATAATTTATGAGCCAGCCGCCACGTTTAACTCAATACTGGTATTGTTTACTGATATTTGAATTTACTGATATCGCTGTAATACATCAACTCGACTGACATGCACATGGTATGCCCGATGACGTGTTCAATATTAATGAAATTTAGTCGGGAAAATAAATAATAATAATAATAATAAAAAGGGTTTATTTCATCTCCACAAATTACATTCTTAGGTATTACAGGTATTACAAATACAGTTGACAAAAGGTTTGGCAAATTTGTAACTTGTGGGAGATCTGGAGTCTAAGCTAAGCCTAGGCCTGTATTTTAGCACTCCAGGCCCCCCCAAAACTTAAGGTGATACATTATAAATATGATGTCAACGGGATAACAAATGGATGTGTGTGTGAGTGTGTGTGTGTGTGTGTGTGTATGTGTGTGTGTGGGGGTGTGTTTATAAGTGTTTGCGTATGTATGACAATGTATATATATTACAATGACTCATATACGAGATTATATATATATATTCATCCATACTTACTTACTATCGTATGGGCGGTGGTTACCCTAGCGTCTTCAATAATACTGCAATTTAATCGCGTCGGCAAAATAAATAAGCTGGATGCTTAGCAACTTACTTATCGTATGGGTTGTGGTTAACCTAGTGTCAGAGTTGTAGTAGTCCAGTAGGCCTCTGACATGGCTTAACGACTGTTGTGTAATGACTACAACCAGGCCGACAGCTTAACGTGCCCTCCGAAGCACGGAGACGCTCAGAGATTCAACCACTTTGGTGGCTACCGATCTGTGGATTGACTGCGAGTCTAACTGCTTAACCTCGCCGATCGCTTACGGACTAGTGAGAGCATTTAGCTATGTGCGCCTCAAACTCATTGTTTTTTAACATCGCCCGCATTAGGCGATTGGCACACTGCCCCGCATGATGCAGCGTAGTGCGTGAGTGCGTGTTCTAACGTTGCTTGTAAGTATCTCCGTTTGTATAGAAAACACGAACAGTCCAACACACAGAAATGCATCCACGTGCATTGCACTGTGTGTTTGACTGTGCGTGTTTTCTATAGTCCACCTAGGTAGCTAGAGAAAGCCGCAGGTTAGCTAGGGTAGGCTCCTCAGCGGCGAGGATCGCTTTGGCCCCTTAACGCGTCATCGGTGATCCCGTGCAACTGATCACACCCTCTCTTAGAATTCTATTCTTTTCCTTCAGCGGCCCCCTGAGCTATGGCCTGAACCCCAAAAGGGTGGCCTCGGGTATTAGTCGTTTAATTTAAACTACTGGTACAGAGCCTTCAGCGCTACCCAAATGCTCATTGCCTTCAATTCTTTAATTATAATATTGTACAACTAAATTTCAAAATAATAGATTAGTAACTTGTTATTTATTTTAGGATTTAAGAAATATATCTGATAAAACAGACCGCACGGACGGACTAATTAATTTTTTGTAATTTTTATACTGTATTCGACTATGTTTATGTACTGCATTGTGAACTTGACAAGTAAAAGTGTATGTTAATACCCAAGTGCTGAATAAATTGCATTATTTCATCATTATTTAATTATTTCATTATACAAACGGAGATACTTACTTACAAGCAACGTTAGAACACGCACTACGCTGCGTCATGCGGGGCAGTGTGCCAATCGCCTTAGTAAATTAATCACGTGTCACGGGTAGGTACTTTACTGACACATAAATCCGTCAATTATTACACAGCCAGACTCCGAACAAGTATTTATGGGTCCCACAAATAGTCGCCCTGCACGCGCGGTAATCGAACTGTCTTAACAAACTGCTCGGAGCCTTCAAATTAAAATATAGTACTAAATAAAACAAATATATAGTTGCAAAACAACTTGTTATTTATTTAAGGTTTTCTGAACGTATTTATGTAGTTTAAGGGACGGAGGGATGGACGGACTAGATTTACTGCTAACTGCTGCTGCTATTAGAGTAGGTATATATGACGGGTCTGTTGGCGTGGTTGGCAAATGCTTGCTTTTCACGCCGGAGGTCGTGGGTTCGATTCCCACCCAGGACAGATATTTGTGTGCATGAACATGTCTGTTTTTCCTGAGTCTGGGTGTTATTATCTATATAAGTACGTATTTACAAAAGAATAGTAGTATATGTAGTATATAAGTTATCTAGTTCCCATAGTACATGCTCTGCTTCAAATTTTGATCAGATGGCCGTGTATAAATAAAGTCCCAGGATATTATTATTATACTGCTGCATTGTGAGTTTGCAAGTACAAGTGCATGTTACTATCCAAGTCTTGAATAAATTTCACTTCATTTCTAAAGTTTACTTTAAGGAATGTCTTTTGTAAGGTGGAGGCACTTTGTCAGCCGGGTTGTTCTTTGAGAGAATCAACGCTGTGCCTTACCTTACTTAATTTTACTACTATTCACTCTGACTATTGACTGCCTCGTTGGTCTAGCGGTAGCGTATTCAACCGCAGATAATGAGGTCCTGGGTTCAAATCCCGGGTCGGCCCAAAAAGTGTTTTGGGATTTTTCCGTAAAAAGAAATTTCTCAGTATCAGCCCGAAGTCTGGAAGGTGACGGTATTACACCCCCGTGTCTCGGAGAGCACATAAAGCCGTCGGTACCTGAACTCTTTCTGGTAGTGTCGCTAGGCGTCCCATCGGATCATGAGAGTGATGGAATAGAAAGTGCCCCTGTGTTTGCGCACACACTTGTGCACTATAATATGTCCTGCGCAATTGGCTAGTCTCCATTAAGACTGGCCGCCGTGGCCGAAATTCGGTCAGGAGGACATCATCATTCACTCTGTACTATAGACAGTCGAATAGCTACAATATTGAATAACCACAACATGATGTTTCATGTTAAAATATTAAACAATTTGTTTGTATTAATAATTTTGGTACCAGTCGCCGGATTATCTCAATATTGGTTTGTTTACCGATATTTTCATTTACACGTATCGCTGTGATATAAAAGGTTAACTGACGTTTACATTGAATATTGTATTTCGTTTCGAATATGTTTTGGTATCGGCGGAACAATTTAATTAAATGTAACGCGATGTGGCAGTCAGGCGTTTCATTGTGATATTTTAAGTTACCTATGAAAAAAAAAAACCGGCCAAGTGCGAGTCGGACTCGCCCATGAAGGGTTCCGTAGCAGCAAGTATTTCAGTTGATTAAATGAAAGCAAATTGCGGTTTACGATTTATGACGTATTAAAAAAAAAACTACTTGCTAGATGTCGTTCCAACCAATTTTCGTTGTTAGTTTGCATGGTAATGTACATCATATATTTTTTTTAGTTTTATTATTCTCTTATTTTAGAAGTTACAGGGGGGGGGCATTAATTTTACCACTTTGGAAGAGTCTCTCGCGCAAACTATTCATTTTAGAAAAAAAAAATATTAGGAACCTCAATATCATTTTTGAAGACCTATCCATAGACACCCCACAAGTACGGGTACGATGAAAAAAATGGCTGTGACATACGGAAGGACCGACAGACAGACAGACAGACATGACGAATCTATAAGGGTTCCGTATTTTGCCATTTGGCTACGGAACCCTAAAATTGCAATTACTTTTATTAATACATGCATAAATTATGGAAATCCATTGTCTATGCCTACCAGGAAACAGGCAAGATCTATGTTATGTTGATTTCATTAGAATAAAATCAGAACTTACACTAATTGCAGTAAAAATGTACAAGGAGAACTAACCTATTTGTGGTATAAGGGTTAGTTGGTCATGTCACGTCACTCACAAATGTCACGATATGGCGTAATATTATGTCACGCAACCAATGTAAGACTGCAGCTTAATTTTTCATTTTTATTTCTGACTAGATGTGCCCGCAACTTCGTCTGCAGAATTTGTAATGACTCCGTAAATATCTCATAATATCTCTAATATTTTGTCTCTTGTCGCAAACTTTTAAAACATTCACATAAACCTTACATATTTCCATAAAAACGTTCATCCCCTATTCTCCATTGTTATTTTACACCATTGAGGGTAAAAATTATTTATTTTAATATTATTTACGTATTTATTTATATCGAATCAACAGTCTAAAAAAATAATTTCAGGCTTCTAGCTCCAAAAATGACGATACTTCCATACAACTTTTCATCCTCCCTTTCAACCCCTTACAACCCTTTTTCGCATTAAAAAAGGAGCCTATGTCCTTTCTCATGCTCTAGACTATTTGAGCACCAAAATTCATTTAAATTGGTTATTTAGTTATTTTATTTTATTTAGTTGGAAAACCTACAGCTGTTGATACGTGATTAGATATTTGTTAACCGACTTCAAAAGGAGGAGGTTCTCAAGTTCACCGGTTTTTTTTTTTTTTTTATGTATGTACACCGATTACTCGGAGATTTATGATTCGATTTACGTCATTCTTTTTTAGTTTGATGCGGAATAGTTGCCATTTGGTCCCATAAAAAAAATTATATAGTTTGACCCATTAGTTTTCATTTTATGGCCGTTTAGTATGAAATTTTTTGTTTATGTGGACGATGTAATTGTCTTTGACACAGACGTTTTTAAAACTTAGCCAGTCTAGCTAGACTCATACTGTTCAAGTGTTTCTTGGCATGAACATAAAGAACAGTTTCAGATGACTAGCGTTTAATACTCGCGTATATGCTCGTTTTTGGAAAAGCATGTAGGCGCACGTTTTAGCACAAGCGCATTTTTTATGTACGTACACCGATGCCATAAAACGGAACGTCATGTCTGTCTGTCTGTCCGTCTGTATGTCACAGCCACTTTTTTCCGAAACTATAAGAACTATATTGTTGAAACTTGGTAAGCAAATGTATTCTGTAAACCGCGTCAAAATTTTGACACAAAAACGGAAAAACAAATTATAAATTTTGGGGGTACCCCATACTTGTAATATAACTGAATTCAAAAAAAAATATTTTCATCAAACCCATACATGTGGGTTTGATGGGGTATCTATGCATAGGTCTTCAATAATGATATTGAGGTTTATAAAATATTTTTTTCTTAACTAAATAGTTTGCGAGAGAGGCACTTCCAAAGGCGTAACCCCCTCCCCCCTGTAACTTCTAAAATAAGAGAATAATAAAACAAAAAAATATATATGATGTACATAACCATGCAAACTTCTACCGAAAATTGGTTTGAACAAGATCTAGTAAGTAGATTTTTTAATGCGTCATAAATCGTAAGCCGCAATTTACCTTCCATTTAATCAACTCAAATACTTGCTGCTACGGAAAAAAACATTCCTCCTTTCACGGGCAAGTCCGACTCGAACTCTCTCAATGTCTTAATCATCAATACGAACTAGTCTATGAGCCTTCTTCTCAGTACACTCGATGGCTAATGAATAAGACCTAGCCTAACAGCCCTCTGCCCAGCAGACTCATTAGCTAATCAATCATTAAAAAGACCTAGGCTATAAGCCCTCAGCAGACAGACTCGTTAGCTAGATGGTTATAAATACGGCCTAACCTATGCGCTTGCTGTTCAGACTTTCATGAATCTTAGCGAGTCTAGACTCGTACTATGCAAGTTTTCTTAGAGTGAACGTAATTTTATGTAGTTTTTATTACTTTACAAACGGTTTTTTTCGGTCATTCACTGTCTCACAAGAACGTGATAAGAGTTTCGAGCAACATTTTTTCGGAGGATATTTCTTTTTTCCGTTCTCGTTTGTTGGGACCTATAGTTTTGGCGCGCGGCACCTTTCGTAGTGCTACCCATAGCTAGACACTAAAAAGTAACAAATAAAAAAAACTTCGTTTAAAAAAACCGACTTCAAAAACTAAATGTTAAAAAAAAATATCTTAATAAAGATTCAATTTAATACATCTCTTATGCAAACGTAATACCTTTAATATTAATGAAATACTATAATTTTTATGTGCTCCCTATAATTGATAGGTTTGAAGTCGGTGCCAAGCCCTAAGCAAAATACAAGTTAATATTACATACAGTTTTCATACTTTGTGATGAAATTTCTACACTAAAGGTTATGAAGAACAATGTGAGTTAATATGAAACAGATGGAACTGTATCGTAAACATATATTTAATATTAATAACTGAATGAGTTACTATAGTTATAATAAATGTATATTATGCATATATATGAATATATTTAGCGCTGAAAAACAATCAGATAAATTATTAATTAGGAGACAACGCTTCAAAATTTTACTATATTGCGAAACGACCGTCAACGTCGTCTGCCAGTATGGGTTGTTTGTGTAGAAATTCGAAGCTATCCCGCTGAAAGTAACGCGTGGCGAGTGTGGTACCTGCTATTACATTTGGCTTGGCACCGACTTCAAACCTATCAATAAGTAGCACATACAAATTATAGTATTTCATTAATATTAAAGGTATTACGTTTGCATAAGAGATGTATTAAATTGAATCTTTATTAAGATATTTTTTTTATACTTTTTAGTTTTTGAAGTCGGTTTTTTTAAACGAAGTTTTTTTTTTAATCATATATAATGTAGAAAGCCAATTATGGCGTTATGGCGTGAAAGCGCGACAGACAGACAGACAGAGATACTTTCGCATTTATAATATTAGTAAGGAAGGACTAGCTGTAACCAGTGCGCGTGTTACGGCAATAAATGACATTCATTGGAATGATAGTGGCGCTATATGTCGACTGCACAACACTTTGCTGAAGATCATTCATAATCAAATGCATAGTTTACGATTCTATAAAAGACATACAGAGAAACATTAATTTATAAAGCGACAATCGCACTGAACTCACTTAATCTAAACACGCACAGTCCAACACACAGAACATGCATGAATTACAAGCAACGTTAGAACACGCACACACGCACTACGCTCCATCATGCGGGGCAGTGTGTCGATCGCCTAAGCGCGGCGTTGCGCGTCGTCTAGCCGTAGCCGAAGCGTTGCCTAGCAGAATCGATGTATCGGAACTGCTGATCAACTTTGGTTGCCTACGTTAGGTTGACGTCTGTTTGACAGCGAGGCGAAAGGCGATCCGGTGACGATCCCTTTCCTCTTTGATATGTGCGCTGACTCCTCATTGCGGGCATTATCAAACTAATATTATAAAGTCTGAAGGGTATGAGGTGTGGTTTGTAACTTAAATAAAACAAATCACTACACTCAATACCTTACAAATTTATTATTTAATATAAAAGTTAATCGGTCATGTGTACTAAAGCCCGTCAATATTTATGCCCTATGGAGGTAGGCGCGCTAAGTACTCTCCTGGCTTCCTCCATGACAGAGATGACGCGGAGATCCAGGAGGTTTCCAGGCCAGGTTACAAGGCAAAAGTTTGTGAGTGGGAGTGTGTTTGTTTGTTACTTCTTCACGTCTAAACGGCTGGAGCGATTATAATAAATTTTGGCATGGAGTTAGCTGACACCCTGGATTAATACATAGGCTATAATATATAAGGTTTAACGCGGGTAGAACCGCGGGACACAGCTAGTCTATATAAAAATGAATGTTTGTCCTTTATAGAATCGGAAACTATGCATTTGATCGTGTGATGATCTTCAGAAAATTGTTTTGCATGAGCCCACGAAGGACCAATCTTCGACAGAGAAACCGCCGGGCACAGCTAGTCATTTTATAAAAGCAAGAAACATATTATGCTAGTTTTACATGTGAATCTGCAAAGTATCATAAATTAATAGGACTCAAGGTTAATGTTAGGTTAAAAACCCCAAAACAGTTTATAAGGACCTAAGGGATAATGTTATTCAATACAACGATACGGTAGTACCCAACTAAGCTAGCCCACTTATTATATAGCGTGCGGGTAATGTGCGCCATTTTACTAAGTTACCTTTAATAATTGGCGAGTAAGAGCTTGACTAACATTGTACCGTAGTTACTGCTTGCGTATGGCCACTTGTTAGGTAATAAAATGAAAGGTAATATGGGACTAAAAGCAAAAAGTACTTAGCTTATTGAGAGGAATAACAGTCTCAATACTTATTTCTGACTGCCACTTTGGCTTGTATTTTTTTCTTATTAATTCCGAAAGAAAAGGGAGATTATTATGAGGAACAATACCGCATAATATTGTTCCTTGGTTTATATACCCATTTTTGAAATATTTATGCCACTCCTCCATAGCATAATTGGAACGTCGGAACATCCTGAAATATGCATATACACTTTTTATTCTCTCATGAGGGTCACTGGAAACCACTGGATGCGGATAGCGCAAGACCAGCAACTGTTCAGATCTTTGAGGGAGGCCATTGTACAGTGGACGTATTTTGGCTTATATGATAATGATGATAATCTACGGTGATAAAAATCGTTGACTGCCTAAATAATTCTTCATTTTTGAAAACAGGAAGAACCATGAACGGATCAACACGAAATGCGTCACTGAGATAAAAACGACCGCCTTTGAATTCTGTTACCTGATTAGTATTGTGGCGAGCGCTGGGACGGGGATTGGAAAAGAAACTAGTGTTTGCACAGGAACTTATTTTATTGGCGTCGATAGTGACAGTTGTTTCACCACCAGAGATCACGGAACACACGTATGTACTTCCGCCGACTGGCTCCTGGTTAGAGTCCACATGATGCGTACTTTAGAGTTCCCGTGACGAGCACTGCCAAAGTTAATGTCCTGGCGTACACTGCACACTTCACATTGTGTAGAAACACTTAGCACTGTTTACTATCACTGATCACTTGCACTTGTTCAGTTTTACACTTAGATTACTTCCTCTTAATTCGCCTTCGATATCACCTGAATTTAAACTAAACTGTTCTACTTTAACATTCCGCTTATGTACACGTAAATGTTTGTAAATTTCAAACATTTCGTAAGTCATATTTTTCCTTCTAGAAAATACGCCTATATGACAGATTAGTCGTAATGCTTCTGTCCTTGTCATTATCCATCCTTTTTCTTTTGTTCTGGTATTATTTAGAACATGCTAGAGCTGTTTCAAAAGCCACCAAAAACCCTTATTGGTTAGTACCAGTAAGGGTTTTTGGTGGCTTTTGAAACAGCTCTAGGGTAGGGTTAGAAGCTCGAACGTGACAGTATTAATTAATTAAATTATTAAAATTTACTGGTTTAAAAGCCATTGCTGAAACTTTACCAAAAGAAGAAGGTGATTTAGAAGGTGATCATATCCACAAGATTACTGGTTAGTAGGTACCAGTAAGGGATTTTGGTGGCTTTTGAAACAGCTCTAGGGTAGGGTTAGAAGCTCGAACGTGACAGTATTAATTAATTAAATTATTAAAATTGACTGGTTTAAAAGCCATTGCTGAAACTTTACCAAAAGAAGAAGGTGATTTAGAAGGTGATCATATCCACAAGATTACTGGTTAGTACCAGTAAGGGATTTTGGTGGCTTTTGAAACAGCTCTAGGGTAGGGTTAGAAGCTCGAACGTGACAGTATTAATTTATTAAATTATTAAATTTGACTGGTTTAAAAGCCATTGCTGAAACTTTACCAAAAGAAGAAGGTGAAGAATGATATCCACAATATTTAATAAGCAATACATAAGAAATTGTTTGGTTGACTCTACTCTCAAAGTTTAGTATAAAACGAAACACGGTATATAGTACGTTAACAACAATATGTTATAGCGAAGTTACTTGTGTATTATGTACAGACGCCAGCACATCCAGCTACTCCAATCTGTCAAATTTCTTTTATAGATTTTAAACTTTATCACATAATTATAAGGTTCATTTTTAATTGAGGAAATTTCACAGATTGGGGTAGCTTGATGTGCTGGCGTCTGTACAATATCTGTATGTATTATGTAGAATAATAATAATGGCTATACACAACGGAGCCAGATGGAATGTTACTTGTTCTTAGGAACTTGTAGTGTAGGAAGCCATAAATTATTATAATTCACTCAGGTGCAGAATAAATTTTGTAAAACTTTTGCAGACTTTAGCTACTGAATGATGAAAATTGATAGCGACGGAATGCCCGCAGGTGTATTGTAATGTACCGTTTGGTATTTAAATTGTTATTTGTTTCTTTATTTACTTCATCATTAACATTGGAGAACATGGAATACAAGCTCGACTGCACGTGTGGCGCAGCGGCTAAGACAGTCGTGTCGCCGCTTCGAGTCCCACGCCGGACAACTATTTGTGTGACCCATAAATAGTTGTTCTGAGTCTATTATATGTTTGTAAACTACCCCGCGACACAGGGATTACATTCCCTAGTGCGGGCTTGTCTTTATAAAAATTAAAAAAAAAGCTGCAGTGGCAGTGGGTAGGGGATATAGCTCATAGAAAAAACGACCACTAGGGCAGAATAGTTTTCGAGGTGGCGAACACGAACTGGAGGACCCAGCGTGTTCGGGACTCTTACAAGTTGGACCGATGATGTTTTGAGGGTCACTGGAAACTTCTGGACGGGGATAACCCAAGATTGTGAAGATCCTTGGGGACGCCTTTGTCCACCAGAGGAGATCTTTAGACTGATGATGATGTGGTCATGGATTAAATTACACGCAGTGGACAGGGCACATAGCTCGTAGAAGTGACGGCCGATGAGGCAGAAAGGTTCCCGAGTGGCGACCACGAACCGGAAGCCGCTGGATGCGGGCAGCGCAGGACCGGCTATTGTGGAGATCCTTGGGGGAGGCCTTTGTCCAGCAGTGGACGTCTTGTGGCTGATATGATGATGATGATGCATGGCTTCTTAATTATACCGTCTTAGTTGAAAAATGGCTACTACACTAAACACTATACATATTATATTTAGACCTAATTAATAGAATACCATGAATTCACCGTGCTGAACCCAGGTCCATCGCGTGGTAGAGGAGGGAACACTCGACAGACTCTGAGACTTGCGACTCAGATGTAGGTTTAAAGCCCCTGTGTTGCATCAACACTCGCCTTCTCTGTCTCTCAATATTCCCGCTCTTCCTAGCCAAATTTGGTATGATGCTAATAATGCCACCTTGGATACTCGTTCTAATATAGAACTTACGGATGTTCTTGATAATCCTAATACTTTTAATCGGTTATAGAGGGATTTTGCTGGTATACCCGTCGCACCCACTTCCACGGCATATAAATATTGCATTATATATTTACGTAACATTTACCATATATATATGTATACTGACTACTGCCTCTCTCAATATAATAATAATAATATCTCGGGACAATGTCACACAGATCATCCTAGCCCCAAACTAAGCAAAGCTTGTACTATGGTTACCAGGCGACGATATACATACTTATATAGATAGATAAATACTTATATACATAGAAAACAACCATTACTCAGAAACAAATATTCGTGCTCATCACACAAATATTTGCACTTACCGGGATTCGTACCCAGGACCACCAGCTTCGTAGGCAGGAGCACTACCAACTAGACTACGGTGACCGTCATGTATGCGTAGTAATTGTTATTTCTTTTAGTATACAATAAAAAAGAGCGGTTTGTGGCACACTCTGGTGATCACGAGCACGTACCTCAGCTAACGCCTTGCCTAAGCCTTGCCATCCAAAGAGGTAACGTCGCCGCGTCGGTAGCTTTTTGGGCACCATACCCGCAGATGGCGAGTTGAAAGCGGTTTTTTATCTGTAAGCTGTACTTTTATTTTTATTTAAAGTTTATAATGATAGTTTTATTTTGTAAGCAGTTTCAATCCATTTCCAATATTTAATTATAATCACACTAATATTATAAAGGCGAAAGTTTATAAGTGTGTGAGTGTGTATGTTTTTTACTTCATATATGTAAACGGCTGGAGCAATTTTAATGAAACTTGGTATGGAGTTAGCTGATTCCCTGGATTAACACATAGGCTATAATTTATAAAATTTTACACGGGTAAAACCGCGTGGCACAGCCCGTGAGCTTATAAACATAAAGAGTCTATCTATCTACGTATATTTCATGGTGAAAATACACAAAATTCAATGTTTCAATACTAGACGGTTGGCAGATTTTAAACGACCGAGTAAACACATTGTATTGTTGAGTGGCCTCGACGTACGTTTGTACGTAACATGTTTCTAATATCAATTCTTGAGAACTACAAATGTAGATATATTAGTGGAACAACCTGTTATTTCTTCAGGTATTTAAAATCATTCCTGTGATAAAACAGACCACAACCGCCTAAATTAAGTTAAATAACCGCCTAAATTAAGCGTTTTAAGAGAGCTAGGGCACAGCGTTGATTCGCTCGAAGAGAAGAGCTCACTGGGGTGGGGGGAAGGGTCAGCAACACTTGTTTTTTGACTCTTAAAGGCCGGCAACGCACCCGCGACTAGTCTGGTGTTGCAAGTGTCCATGGGCGGTGCAGATTACTTACCATCAGGTGAACCACTTGCTCGTTTGTTGCCCTCTGATATAAAAAAAAATTAAGTATTTCAATATACAAGCCTATTATTTTAATTGAATTAATTACTTAATTGTATATTAGACAAATACCTAAGGCTCCCCTGTAATGAAATGACTTATATGATGTATACAAAAGTAGTTTAGGTACATTAGTTACCAATTATATTAAACAATTGTAATCCATTAAATTACAACCCATCATACAGGGGGTGGTGACCTGGAGTTCTGGAATATAGGCGTAAAGCCTAGTTTAGGCACCACTCTACCACATTTTAAATATTAATAATATCCTAGGACATTATTCACACACGGCCGCGCGATCCCTAACTAAGCAGAGCTTGTATTATTGAATGGTTTTATAATCTATATATAATATATATATGTATATAATCTGGTGATTACTGATAAATTACGTATACTGCTTTTGTTTTGTAAATGCATACGAGGCATGTTTTTTAAGTTTTGTCGTGAAAATTATTAATTATAGATAATTATATATATGGCCTTTGCGTCTGTTACAGATGATTTACGGCGCATTGTCTGAGAGACATTTCTTTTCGTGGATAAACAAACCGATGCGAGAGCGACATGGCCCGCCGCAGACCTGACAAGAGAAGTTTGCGGTGGTTGGTGCCGAGCCGCTTTCATGTCGCTTCTGTCTCTTATCAGCAAGTACTCCGAACCAGGCTTCGACACAGATCTTACGACCCTCCACTACACGTGTGCGCCATTTAACTCTATTTTCAGCGAGCTTTACCCAGCTACAGTGGTCAATTTTAAAAGCGGCCATATCCCGCTTTGTGCAGACTTTAAAGCGAATTATATTATAGATATTATAGATAATTACACCCAGACTAAGGATACACACTCATGTTCATGCACACAAATATCTGGGTGTTAATCAATCCCACGACCTGCGGCGTGAAAGGCAAGCATTTACCTACCACGACAACCGGCCCATCTAACAAAATAAATGACTATCTTATTTTATTAAAATACGTGATAAATACTAGCTTACAGAATACTATACGCCAGTAGGTAACATGCAGTTAGGTATATTAGCACAAAGAAAGCATTTTAGTATTTTTTTAATTCATATTTAGTCAAATGCACCTCTTCTATAGGCATAGGCCACCCCCCCAAAAGCGTAGCTCCGCTGACGACCGATCCCTCAACAGCGGTATGCAGCATCTGGCGTGCACAAAAAGGCTTACCGGATCATTCTGTCACACCTTCCGAAAGCCTCCTGTCTGGACATCTATTACCTTGGCAACTCTGGAAGTCCCTAAATATACTCCGCCTCAGGTAGCTCGAAGCAAAGAAAACATGTCTAGGTGGGTACTGTTGAGCAACCCCAGAATGGACTATATTTGTGGAGCAACGGTCCAATCTAACATCGTGCCCAGACTGCGTTGCCACATATTCATGGCAGGTGCTTTGGAATGCCACAAGCAGGGCAATAACTGTGACCAAGTTTTGGGCCTCAAAATTTAATTAGTTTACCATTTTCACGCTAAGAAGAAATACTTACATCAGTTGGTGTTAATTAAAAACATAGTTAATTGCATTGTAGCATAGATATACTGTGACTCAGAACACGGAAAACTATTAGCGTAAAAGCTTTTTGAATTCACACGGTACAGTCATTCTGTAGGTGTCCCGGATTGCTAAACGTGTTTGTGTTTGAGATAATGTCGTATAAATAACGTTGTTCGGATAGGTTCTGCTTGCATTTTAGACTTCCTCTGAAATTCAGAGGTCATTAGTAAAAGTATCGTACAACCATTATCTGGCCAAATCGGAGACGTTCTCAAGAAAGGCCAGGTGAAAACTACCCTAAAAAGCGAGCATGCATGAAGATTATAATTACAGTTAACGAGGCGAAAGAGGTGTGCAAAAATCGTGACAAATGGAAATCGGTTCTCTCTGCCTACCCCTCTGGGAAACAGGCGTGAGTATTTGTACGTATGTAAAAGTAACTTTTACTTATACATACGTACGTTTCAAATTTTATTTTTATTTTTTATTTATTTATTAATGGTGCTGCCACATTACCGCCAAAAATATTTTAAAGCGTAACTGAACTTAAATTTTAAATGTATTGTTATAACTAACATATTACTTAATTAACGTATGGGCAGTGGTAGAGTTCCTAGTATCAGAGTTGTTCAAGCCGCCCAGTAGGCCTCTGACATGGCTTAATGACTGTTGCCGAATGACGATAACCGGGACCGTTAGCTTAACGTGCCCTCAGAAATGTGCCGGTCACCCATCTAT
This sequence comes from Pseudoips prasinana, assembly GCA_951640165.1. Classification (NCBI taxonomy): domain Eukaryota; kingdom Metazoa; phylum Arthropoda; class Insecta; order Lepidoptera; family Nolidae; genus Pseudoips; species Pseudoips prasinana. The sequence goes on from OX621253.1 coordinate 16,368,512, forward strand.
GGACTGACCGCGAGCCTAGTTGCTTAACCTCGTCGATCACTTACAGATCGGGGAGAGCATCTAGCTATGAGCGCCTCACATAGATAGATAGATAGATACACTTTATTGCACAACATATAAAAAAGAAGTTTACAGGAAAAATCTTAATATTTAAAACAATGTATAATTGGCGGTCTTATCGCATAATAGCGATTTCTTCCAGACAACCGAAAGATGGACTGGTAAAAATTGGAAATGACAGGCAGCTGGTAGTGTACCATCGTCAGTTCTACAGAGTGTAGTGTTCTAACCTAGTAATAATAATAATAAGACTTTATTTCCAGACCAAATTAGTGTCTAATAAGTAAGTAACAACTTTCTTATAAACTAGTGTTAGTAATATGTATTTTAAAATATGTAACAAATTTACCATTCATTGCTGCGTCATTCCATGCGAAATGGCGCAGCAATGATTGACGTAAATACAGTCTAGCCGACTAGCGATCATGCGAAGGATGCTGTTGGTGCTGCCACGTTTTCTGCGCACCAGAGATGCGCATCTCTTACGCATCGTAGCATAGAAACAATCTACGCGATGCTTAGCAAACATCCCTGATGCACTACAGATTCGCCGCAGCCATCAGCATCCTGAACGGGACGTAACGGAACGTAATATATATACTACATAGATTAATGTACTTACATACATTCATATTCACACATAAACAAGTATAAGAAACTAATAAATATTTCATAATACATTTTATATAAAAAATATGTAATATGTAATTTACATAGTGTTTTATATAACATAGCTATATTGTTAATTCCCCACTTATCCCTCCTTAAGCTGTGATCATGCCAACAAAAGCAACTGTTTTAAATTTAATTTGTAATGTGTGCCGCTTAACGTGTTATGTAACATTATATCTCATTAATGTTATTAAGCCAAATACCTATTACCCAGGCGAACCGAAGTCACCGACATAGCCCAAAGAATTGCAAAACTGAAGTGGCAGTGGGCGGGGCACATAGCTCGTAGAACCGATGGCCGTTGGGGCAGAAAGGTTCTTGAGTGGCGACCACGAACCGGAAGACGCAGCGTGGGCAGGCCCCCTACAAGATGGACCGATGATCTTGTGCGGGTCGCTGGAAACTGCTGGATGCGAATAGCGCAAGACCGGCAATTGTGGAGATCTTTGGGGAGGCCTTTGTCCAGCAGTGGACGTCTTTCGGCTGATATGATGATGAAGATGATGACCTATTACACAAGCCCTATTTTAGCTAGCTGGCACCAACTGACTATAGCTTGGCTTAGTAATCATTGTTTTTTCATATAAACAGACTTCGTTGTCTGTCTGTCTGTCCGTCTGTCACCAGGCTATATCTCATGAACCGTGATAGTTAGACAGTTGATATTTTCACAGATGATGTATTTCTGTTGCCGCTATAACAACAAATATTTAAGGTGGCTCCCATACAACAAACGTAAATTTTTGCTCGTTTTTATAGATAATGGTATGGAACCCTTCGTGCGCGAGTCCGACTCGCACTTGGCCGGTTTTTGTACACATTTAACTTTGGGGTTAAAACATTAGGGCCGTGGGGACCAGCGGCCAAAATTATGTATTAAGAAGTAGCTGCACGCCTTGTTGAGGCAACACGTTCCAGAATGCTGGCTTATATTTTGCCCAACAAATAAGTATTGCCATACTGCGTGGTAAAGCCGCCAGTATTCTGGGAACATTACCAATACAAGAACATTTAGAATACCTTTCATTTAATGCTTTAATTATTTAGTTATAATATATCTGTATTAATTCCTATCTTCTTATAATTGTTAAATTACAGTTAACTTAAAACTTGAATACAAAGAAATATTATAATTATTATCTTATAAAGTAAATAGTAATAGTAAGCGACATTTTAAGCAATATGTTGAACACATAAGCGATAGCAAATCTCCAACCAGATGTCTCATATATTCTATAACGAGGATACCATCAGGTCCGCTTGCTCGTTTGCTAGATAGTTTTAAATAATGTATTTAAAACTATCTAGTTTATTGATAGAATAGCAATATTATTTTCCTTGTCATCATTGAGTAGGCACTCCAGTTTATCTCAATCACCTTTTATAAAATTTCAATGAAAATGTTGTCTTCATTGTACAGACGCCAGCATATCAAGCTACCCCAATCTGTCAAATTTCCCTTATTTAAAGTGAACCTTATGCTTTTGTGATAAATTTGAAAATCTATAAAAGAAATTTGATAGATTGGGGTAACTGGATGTTCTGGCGTCTGTACTTAGAATATAAATTAACGTAATGTTCTTCTATTTGTTTGATGGGCACTATTTGTTTTACGGTCCGTCCAAACGGCCGCCAAAATGTATCTTTGCTAAGTAAATATGGTTCTATTTGTGATCTCAGACAATATTTGAATGGATCCGAAGCAAAAAGCTATCTTTTGCAACTGAAATTTATATATTTACGGATAACACGAGAATAAAGTAAATGGATGAATCCGAAAATGTATTTTTGTAATATTAATCAAGAGATGTAGTTACATTGTTGTGCAGTCGATTGTACATAGTCTCTATTGCGTAGGTATTGAGGACGGTTTTCGTAGTGTATGGGTCCGTTCACACAGACCGGCTCGGAGGGCACCGGCCGCTTTTTTCCTTCACTCAGACCCGATACAACGTTTGAAATTGGCCGGAGTGGAGCCGTAAACTATTTGACATGGACCGACTGGAAGAGAGAAAAGAGGAAAAGAGCACGCAATCGGTGTCGGTCGGCTCCTCTTATTATTTCACACGTACCGTGTTCAAGCATTCTAAATGCCAAAATAAGTGCACAAGCAAAAATAAACCTCATTAAAATAAATGTAAACTCTGTTTCACGCGAAATATTTCACATACACTGGAAGAGAGAAAAGAAGAAAAGAGCAATAGGAGTCGGTAGGCTCCTCTGATTATTTCACAGGAAGCTCGTTCAAGCATTTTCAATGACAAAAGAAGTGCAAATGCAACAATAAACCTTATTACAATAACTGTAAACTCTGTTTCCAACGTGATAAAAATCTGTTCTCTCCGAGCCGGTCTGTCTGAATTGACCATCGGATGGATCGGAACGGATGTATTCACGGTCGTCTGATGAACTAGATCAACATAGCAAGACAACAAAGACTCATTGCTGTTACTCTACAGCGTTCGAACAATCCCCATGCTTGCAGCTATAAAATCGCGTTTAACTGTAATTTCATTGGTCAAACGCGATAGACACATGAGTCTACGTCGCAAGTTAATAATGATAATCTTTATTTTTTGCTCTCACCGGTACGTAAGCGATCGGCGAGGTAAAGCCACTAGACTCGCGGTCAGTCCATAGATGGGTGACCGCCATAATGGTTTAATTCTGAGCGTCTCGTGTCTGTGCTTCGGAAGGTACGTTAAGCTGTCTTAAGGTTGTAATCATTAGACAACAGTCGTTAAGCCATGTCAGAGGCCTACTGGGCGGCTTGAGCAACTCTGACAATAGGGTTACCACTTCCCATACGATAAGCAAGCATCTTTATTTTCATTGACGGTCACCGTAGCCTAGTTGGTAGTGCTCCTGCCTACGAAGCTGGTGGTCCTGGGTTCGAATCCCGGTAAGTGCAAATATTTGTGTGATGAGCACGAATATTTGTTTCTGAGTCATGGATGTTTTCTATGTATTTAAGTATTTATCTATCTATATAAGTATGTATATCGTCGCCTGGTACCCATAGTACAAGCTTTGCTTAGTTTGGGGCTAGGATGATCTGTGTGACATTGTCCCTAGATATTGTCCCTAGATAGATATTTTATATGTAAGAGAATTTCCTTTTAAACAAAATATTATGCTTGTGTCAGGAAATTCTGCTCTTTCGGTAGTATTCACAATTTTAAGTTAATCGGTTCGTTCACTTAAGAGGTAAGTGCATAGATTATCTTAATATTAATTTTAGGTATAGGACACTCACGCGGGGTTGTGTCTATGTGTGTGTCGGTGTGTGTGGGCTGTGTGTTTGTATTGGTGTGTGTATCCGTTCTCACATGTATCATTTTATCGTAAGTTACAGTGTACCTACGTTTAGCTCTTCGAATTGTTCTTTGGATCGGAAGACGAAGTAAATACACCATCTGTATATATTTGGTAGAATCAAGTTGCTACGACGAAATGGGCATAAAAGCCTTTTGACTGGCCTGTTGGTGTAGTGGTTAGTGACCCTGACTGCTAAACCAGAGGTCGTAGGTTCGATTCCCACCCGAGACGAATCTTTGTGTGATGAGCACTATTATTTGGTCTGTGGCTGGGTGTAACTTATCTATGTGTTTAGAAATATATAAGTATGTTTATTAGTTGTCTGGTTACCATAGTTACAGGCTTTGCCTAATTTGGAATCAGATGGCAGTGTGTTACTTGTCCCAAGATAAAGAAGCCATCTATTGTACTAATAATAACCGTTTTCAACAACATAGAACCAAAATGTTTGTTTTTATCTCATAATTTATATAAGGTTTATATGAGTTAAATCCAAAACACTTGTATAAAGCCAAAACCTTTTAATTAAAAGTATAACATAACTTCACTAATTGAGTTTTAATTTTTCAAATGAACTTTTGTTTCAAATGGCTGGCTTGTATTTTGACTAACTAACCAATGTTAATTAACCAATGCCAGTGGTTAACGGATGGAGAATAGCTTCTATTTTCAGAAATAACATGACCAATTTGCTATAGTTTATTTTTCAAGTATCTGCTATTTAATTCAAAGCTTATCTTCGTGAAAACAACGACGGTTTCTTCAGATTGTTTAGAAAAAACATTCAGTACCCGTCCAGTAACAACAAACATACATACATAAAGTCAAATTAACAGCCGTCTTCATTTTGAAGTTAGTTAAAATAGCTAGGAAACACAAACACAAATCATTATAAAAAATATATTTTTATTTATCACAATAATTTTAACCTTTATTTCTGCTAATTTGTTTCACAATTTACTAATAAATCTGGTTTGTTAATAAGAATAAGCCGCTCATTTAAACCTAAGTTTACGGCATCGCAGTTGGCAGGACTCGAGAACTCGACAAATATAATAAATAAATATCTAAAAACTAAAACACTGCCATCTGATCCCACACTAATAGAGCCTGTACTGGGAAAACCAGAGAACATATATATTTCTATATACATATACATGGACTCACGCCTGTTTCTCAGAGGGGAAGGCTGATACAACGGTTTTCCATTTGTCACGATCTTTGCACACCTGTTTCGCCTCGTTTATTGTCATTATATTCTCCATACTTACACAAAATTGCAAATGGTTCAATTAACTCTCCCGAACTTTTATAAAAGATAGGGTTAATAGCGCGCACTATACCATTACGGAAAGCTCACATAATCTTCATTCCCAGCGTTAAGAGTACATACAGGCGAAACTCATTTATTATACGTACCAGTAGGATTTTTAACAAGCTCTCTTGTGTATATGATTTTGACCTATTCAATACCAGTGTTTCCAAGCTTAAACACACATTAACGCAAGTTTATTTCTCGTAATTTCGCATTTGCTAACCGACCTTTAACCTAATTTATTAATGTTATATCTATCAGTGGAAACTTGTAAATGGCTTTTAGATTTCTATAAGTTATGTTTATAATAATCATCTGTCATAATCTCTTGACAATAACTTGATACGAGCTAGCTAAATATCATTTCTGTAATAAAATAAATTTTATAAATGTTTTCATACAAGATGTACCTAAATATCTATGTTACTAGAAATAATATCTAATGTATACAACTATATTACTGCAAACATGTTCTGACTATTTACAAGCGCTTTTTTGAAGTCTACGTGAATAAAAACCTTTTTTATTTATTTATTTAGTTACCTGCTAGCTGTAAGTATCCCAAAAATTTTAAAATAAAATAAAATAAAAATACACGCTCGCCGGTTTAGGGTACTTCTGAACTATATACATATATATTAAAGATAAAATTACACTCAGACACAAATAATTGTGCTCATCGCTCAAAAAATTGTCCTGGGCTGGGATTGAATCTCAATCGATCCAACGATCTCTGGCTTAGTCTGGGTTATTAACCAATAGACAAACATACCAGTCAACCCAATCAAAATGTAGTTACTAATTCCATGACGAAGCTGACATAATTCCTAAAACTTAAATGATGAAAATTCTCTCCATGTTGATAAATGTAGGTATCTAGTTGAAGCGATGGAGAATTTACTAACGGTATTATACCAAATAGAGCAGTGTTTTTCAACCTTTTTCATCACGCGACCCCCCTACCCGTTTAGGACCCGCTTCTTTCCAGCGGGCACCCCCAGGGGGTCGCGACCCACAGGTTGAAAGATACTGAAATAGAGCATTTGCATTTCTGATGGTGTTTAGTATAGGTAATGTACCATTTATTTACATGGAAAAGTCATTTTGTTTCGTTTTATGTAGGTACTGTATCTAGGGAAATGTAAAAACCAGTACATGTAAGTTAGTTTCGAAGAGACTTTTATTGCGTCGTACTGAGAGGTTTGGCGTAAGTTTCTTTATGACAGCGAACTAAGTTTTATTTGCGTTGCCATACAAACAAACATCTTGTTGTCCCGTAGGTTTCTTTTGCAAACTATTTGATCCCAGCTTGGACGGTGAACATAGTTTATACCGAACAACTTCCAAAGAAACTTGCTTATTTTTCGATCTGTTTAAAAGCAGAATCCGCTTTTAATCTTAATGATAAAAGAATCTATATTATAAAGAGTTAACGTTTGTGGGTTTGTGACGTTGTAAGGGGTAATCTCTGGATCTACTGAACCGATTTTCAAAATTATTTCACCGATAGAAAGCTACGTTATTGTGGAGTGTCATAGGCTATGATTCATCAACATAACTTTAATTAATTTATCACGAACTTTTAACCCGAAGTATTACGCGGGACAAACGGGCAGGGACAAAAATATTTATAACGCGGAACGAAGTCCGCGGGCACTGCTAGTTGTATTATAAACACAAAAACAAATACGTAAAAATGTATGAGAATATTTTAATAATCTTACTAATATTATAAAATAAATAATAATACGTCACATCATACAATCAGATTGATATCGTCCACAGCTTGATATAGGCCTCGCCTAAAAGTTCTTATAACGTTGCCATTTGAAGGGCAGTAGTCACCGCGATTGACATGCGAGTTCACGACCGCGGTTAGGTGGTAGCTAGTACACTGGTGGGGTTGCTGCCCGACTACCTGGTGTATCCCTTGGTCGCCATTTACGACACCCACGGGACGGTATGGGGTGGTCCTGTTATTCTTTCTGGGCCGGACACCACACAGCTATATGTATAAATACATGTTTCAGGACAACTAACATACTGCCATATGATCACAGACTAGGCAGGGCATCTACTATGGTTACCAGACAACTGATAAACATACTTAAGTATATACTTCTAAATACATACCTACATATTAAAATTACAGATTATCAAATTTAGATTTGGGGGGTTGAACGACCTTTGACTTAGGAGCCAAGAAAAAGAAAAAAAATATAAATCGTAATTGTTAGCATCTAGTGCGACTGTTCAATTTGTTAAAATACAGAAAATTAAACATTTCATTGCAGGGGCAGTGGATGTGTTGTGAATTTCAAACGAATGATAAGTAAACACATTGTAAGTTTAGTTAGGTTTACTCGTATGATGTACAAGCTGTGCGCCGCGGTTTAACCCACGTTAAACTTTATAAATTATAGCCTATATATATATTATTCGTATATATAACCTATATTACTACAAAGTTTAAACATCCATACTCACAAACTTTTGCATTTATAAGTAGGAAAAAACATAGAGTATCTAATATTCAATGATTAAAAACTACGTCTCTACTCGAAAATGTATATACCTAGAGCCCCTAATTATCAATTGCGAATACATTAATATTAATAATTGATGGTATAATCACGTAGAGAGCCACATAACACTGCAGGCAAGTTCAAAACATTGTATTAAGGTATTTATTAAGCACATAGAATGCCTATTAGTGTAAGAGCTTTATAAATTCATTCGCAGGGTTCAGAACAAGATTTGTTGTCCCTCTCATGTAAGATTACGTGTCTGCCTTGTTGGTCTATCGGTAGATAATGAAGTCCTGGGTTCAAATTCCGGGTCGGGCTAAAAAGTGACTTTTGAGATTTCTCAGTATTAGCCCGAAGTCTGGGAGTTGGCGGTATTACACCCCCGTGCCTCGGAGAGTACGTAAAGCCGTCGGTCTTGTACCTGACCTCTTTCCAGTCATGTCGCTGGTCATCCCATCGGATCACGAGAGTGATGGAATAGAAAGTGCCCCTGTGTTTGCGCACACACTTGTGCATTATAATATGTCCTGCGCAGTTGGCTAGAATCGATTGATAGTTGCCGCCGTGGTCGAAATTCGGCCTGGAGGACATTATTATTATTATTACGTGAGTGAAGCAACGAATCTTGTTCTGAATCCTGGACTGCACATGAATTTATATATTCAAAATCGATGAGAAATATAAATGCATCTTTACAAATACGCAGAGTCACTAGAGTACCCATTACCGTGAGAGCTATTTAAATTCATACGACGCGGCGCCGTCACTCAGTAGGCGTTCCGGGTTACTAAGCACGATTTGTATATTTTTATTGCGTAAAGAATGTTTTTCGGATAAGTTCTTCCTTATCCTGGGACATTATTCACACACGGCGATTTGATACCAAACTAAACAGAGGTTGTACTATGGAAATCAGATAACTGATATAATACATATACTACTTTTTTATATGTATACGTAATACTTATATAGATAATACACCCAGACTCAGGACAAATCGACATGTTCATGCACACAAATATCTGTCGTAGGTGGGAATCGAACCCACGGCGTGTGGCATTAAGGACAAGCATTTACCAACCACGCCAACCGGCCTGTCAACCTTATGTTCTAGACTTCATCAAAAATTTAGTTGTGATTTACAATAAACATATATAGTAAACATACACTTTAAAAATGCGCTTTTAAATAGTCAGGACATGTTTGTAGTAATACAGTTAATGATACATAATATTTCTAGTTACATATTATAGATATTTAGGTACACAGATTGTTAAAACATTTATAAAATTGATTTTATAATAGTAATGATATTTAGCTAGCTTGTATAAAGTTATTGTCAAGGAGATTATGTATAGGTTTAATTATCGAAATTTATATTTTTACTATATATTGTCTGAATGGTTCTGTATTTGTGCAAAATCTAAGTAGATAATTTTCCTTTGATATTTTGGACACCCGAAATCTTCTATGACGATTTATTACATGCTCCGAAGTATTAGAATTAGTAATCAAAGCTACAGCAGTCAAAGGAAGCCAATTTAGCTTGTTACTGTAGAACTCGTACCGGAACTGAAAAAGGAATAGGTAATTCTGAAGTATTAAGCCAGAAGAGGGTATTACTCAGTTGTAATTAAGGATATGACTGCCTGGTTGGTCTAGCGGTAGCGTGTTCAACTGCAGAAAATGAGGTCCTGGGTTCAAATCCCGGGTCGGGCCAAAAAGGTGATTTTGGGATTATTCCGTAAAAATAAATTCCTCAGAATCAACCCGAAGTCTGGAAGTTGGCGGTATTACACCCCCATGCCTCGGAGAGCACGTAAAGCCGTCGGTCCTGTACCTGACCTCTTTCTGGTCGTGTCGCTAGTCGTCCCATCGGAGCATGAGAGTGATGGAATAGAAGTAGTAATCTCCATTGAGACTGGCCGCCGTGGCCGAAATTCGCCCGGGAAGACATCATCAATTAAGGATAGCAGCAATAATACGTTTCATTCATATATAATATATGTATTTTTTGTAAGTATATATCAGTTGTTTGTCATTACACAAGCTCTGCATAGTTTGGGACCAGATAGCAATGTGTCAGCTGTCCAAAGATATATAAATAATATAGAATATTAAAAATATTTCCCATTTTTAGGGTTCCGTAGCCAAATGGCAAAAAACGGAAACCTTATAGATTCGTCATGTCTGTCTGTCAGTCTGTCCGTCCGTATGTCCCAGCCACTTTTTACCGAAACTATAAGAGCTGTACTGTTGAAACTTGGCAAGTAGATGTATTCAGTGAACCCCATTAACATTTTTACACAAAAATAAAAAAAGAACAATAATATTGGGAGGTCCGCATAAATAGAATTGAAATTCAAAAAAAAAAAAAAGTTCATCGTTCCCATACATCTACATACGTCTATGGATAGGTCTTCAAAAATTATATTAGAAATTTAATTTTTTTCTAAACTGAATAGTTTGCGCGAAACACACTTCCAAAGTGGTAAAATATATGATGTACATTATCATGCAAACTAACAACGAAAACTGGTTTAAACGAGATCTAGCAAGTAGTTTTTTTTAATACGTCATAAATCGTAAACCGCAATTTGCTTTCATTTAATCAAGTGAAATACTTGCTGCGACGGAACCCTTCATGGGCGAGTCCGACTCGCACTTAGCCGGTTTTTGAGAATATAACATTTCTAACTAGAGTCTTGTATATATTTAGTGGGTGCGGTAAAATAAAGTAGAATGAATAGATAGTGTTGAAGTATGTAATACCAATGTCTAGTCATCACGAAGTTTCCTTTCATCAATATTTCACAGGATTTTAATACAATTTATACCTTTCCCTGGACTTGAAACGTATTTTTCCGTAATGCTTTTCGCTCCGTTTGATGGGCACTATTTGTTTTACGGCCCTTCTAAATGGCCGCCAAAATGTATCTTTACTAAGTAAATATCGTTTCGTTTGTAAGCTTTCAGATAATATTTTAATGGATTCGAGGCAAAAAGCTATAATTTGCAGATGAAATTGAAATGATTTGTGAGTTCCGTTTGAATAAAATAATTGAATGGATCTTGAAATGTATATTTGTAATATCGATCGGTAAGCGAGGCCGTAGTTAAAACTTAATTGGTTCCGCGATCCAGTCCCTTCCAGTAATTATTTGTCATTAGATTTAGTTTACTGTACTAAATCTAGTGGGAAATAATTACTGGAAGGGACTGAATCGCGGAACCAATTAAGTGTAATCAAATTCCAGTACGATTATATTAGTAAGTTCAGAACAAACTAAGGTACTACAGGTAGAGTATTCTCAACTCTGGTAACGCGTGTGTAAGTTACACAACTTTTAATTGTTTAATGACGGACTACACGTGTTTAAATAGTCGTCTAGCCAGTCCGTGTCCTGGGTTCGATTCCCGCGCAAGACTACTATTTGTGTGAATATACTTTGTGTCCATGAATTATACGTTTGTAAAGACCCCGTGCGCCGCTACACAGGGATTCATTCCCTAGCGGAGTTTCATGTTGATAGCTAATTGTAAAAGAACTTCTATGTAACTTAGCAACATTTTAAACATCACATTTTTTTATTTTTAGGTACCTTTTTTATTTTTAAATGTTCATTCGAAACAATATTAGTTACATTATATAATGATTTTTATTTAAATTAAATACACTTTATAAGTAGTAGGTACACAATACAACCGAACAATGGACAGTTTTGTCGAATTTAGTTATTTCTTCCAGATAAACTGCTGCTGGGGAAGATAGGTTCTCGAGTGGCGAGCACAAACCGGAAGACGCAGCGTGGGCAGGCCCCCTACAAGGTGGACCAATGATGTTGCAAGAGGACATTTCAAGGACTTAATACAGGTATCGCGGGGAATTTAACAAACATGCAATTCATTAACGAAACGTAATCCCAGACTCAGAACGGCTTTACATGGGTCACACAAATAGTTGTCCCGTGCGGGGATCGAACCTAAATAACAAAGAAGAGGATACTGCGCCACACGTGAAGGTTTTTTAATAACATTTCTTTTATATCCTTTTCACAAAGAAACACTGGCTAGAGCCAGTGTTTCTTAGTTAGAACTAAGACAAACACTTATTAATTATGGTTGAATTAGTAAGTTAGACCCTAACTTTGTGAGAGACTGGTGCTTGTTGTAGGTTTTGGATATACCTGAATTAAAGGTCACCAGGCCCACCATTTGGTTATCTTGCTAACAAGACATCACTGAGTCCAAAGTATCTATACACTAAGAATTGCACATTTTTAGATTGATGAATGAAAATATCCATTGATATTAAATTCTGGTCCATCCAACGCAAATAGTTTGCCTAGAAGAGATCACTTTTAGTGACAAGGCCGCCAATTGCAAAATATTGTTGTGTGCATATTGTATTGTTTATATTCTTTACTAGCGTTATTACGTTTATAAATTATCACAGCTCCTTCCCCGTAGGTAGGATAGCGTGATAATATGTAGCCTATATGTAGACCCAACCTCTTAGTAATATTCATGCAAAATTTGAAGTAAATCCATGCAGTACTTTTTGAGTTTAGCCCGGACATACATACAGACACACAGACAAAAATTCTAAAATCTATAGTTTTGGTTTCTACTACGATTGTAGATCACGCCCCAAGTATCTTTTAAAAAAAATATTCAATGTACAGTTTTGACTTTCCTACGATTTTATTATATGTATAGATACTATAAAGTGTACTTCTTCTTATTCTACACTTTTAGTTATTTTATACCTACATTTCCGCAGAATAACGCCTGTTTCAATTACGGTCTAATATTGTGGTAAATACGTACTATTTACTTATATATGTTGCGGTGAGTGTATCATCCATCACAAAGTCACTCGGAGTAAACATAGTGGATATTTCCGGGTAAAGTAATGTCAAAAGGTCGCACCACGTAACGTCTGCGACCCGCGCTGCCGCTTGCGCTCTTTTGACATCTGACTTTATTTTAGTTTCCTGAAACTGGGTCACTGTCTAATTTCAGCTCATTTTAAAGTTAGTATTTATGAATCAAAATCAACTTGAATAGACTCAGGACAAACACACATCTGTTTGTCCTGAGTCTGAGTGTAATTATATATTTATTTATATAAACTTTATGCACGTATTTACAAAGGCGGATTTAATGCCTAAGGCATTTTCTCCCAGTCAACCTTAAGGTGGTGCGAAAGAAGAAACAAAATAGGTATATGAGATCAACATGTAGATATATATATATATATATATATATATATATATATATATATATATACATATACATAAATATATATAATAAATTCTATGCAACTTAAACATACATATAATACTATAGCCACACATACATACATAAATATATTACAAAATAAAAATATAACGAAAGGATATGATGATTGCATATGTATATATTATGTAAGTATAAATTTACAAAAAGAAGTAGTCTATGTAATACTAGCTGTGCCCCGCGGTTTTACCCGCGTTAAACTTTAAAAATTATTATAGCCGATGTGGTAATCTATGTGTCAGCTAACTCCATACCAAATTTTATTAAAACCGCTCCAGCCGTTTAGCCGTGAAGAAATAACAAACATACACACTCACACACTCATAAACTTTCGCCTTTATAACATTAGTGTGATATCAGTTATCTAGTTCCATAGTACAAGCTCTGCTTAGTTTGGGATCAGATGACCCTGTGTGAATAATGTCCCAGGATATTATTATTATCTGATTGACTAATCATCATCAGCCCGATGTCGTCTACTGCGGGAGATATGCCTGAGGTTTCTATAATATTATAATTTGAGGGGGTTTACCTTAGTCACCACGCTTGGCCTGCGAGTTGGTGACCGCAGTTAGATGGTAGCTAGTAGACAAGTGACGCTAATGCCTGACTTCCTGATGTACTCCTTAGTTGCCTTTTACGACACCCCCAGGTTGCTATGGGTTTCTATGCCAGAAACCATACGGCTAGATTGACTAATAAGGTAAGGACTTTAAGCTCAGTTTATGGCAATCTTCAAGAAGCGAGTCTATTCCTTTCTTAAAGGTCGGCAACGCACTTCGGCTCCTCTGGTGTTGCAAGGGGCGGCGGTGATCACTTACCATCAGGTGACCTACTTGCTCGTTTGCCATTCTATTAAATAAAAAAGTTCAGCTGAGTTTCCATACATCTAAATACACCCACCTCCTACTATTGATACCTAGTATTTAAAGGAAACTTAGCGATTGGCACCATTACAAATTAAACTCATAATACATGATGATTCTGCCTTTTACCGTCCCGCCATGCCAAGGCTTCCTCTCACAATGAGGGGGCATAGTGACATAGACTCGCACTATTATTTACTGGGACTATATTTTTTTTTAACTTTATTTGAACAAAGTTAATAATTTTATAAACATCTCTAACGAAGCAATTAAAAAGCACATAGTCGAACAGACGACCTCCTTCTTTTAAAGTCCCTCAACTTGAAATATAACTACATTATTTTGAAACAGAGCTGATACTCTTACACCGCTGAACCGATATTCACCACCGCAAGAAAACAGGCTTTCATATGAAATAAACCCCATCGAAATCGGTCCATCTGTTTGCGAGATACGATGCCCCAGACACACACACAGACAGAAATCGATGGCCAACTTATAACACCGCACATTTTGTGTCTGGGGTTAAAAAATAAGACTAGTTATTGGAAAATTGCTTTCAGTTCAGTAGACGTCAGTCTAAGTGCGGCATCTCGTGGAATAAATCAAATAAAGGTTTTGTCGGCGAGCTCGGCTGGCTGCGGACAAAATTTCAACATGGAAGATCAAGTTAAATCGACCACATGCAATATTACAAATAGATTTTTGACTACGTCGTATTGCATCATCGTTTAACGATAGCCTATAAAAACTCCAAGTTGTAGCCCAGAGTTTCAGGTGGCGGTGTTATAACCCGGTGGCCTGAAGATCATCTCACCTCTTTCCAATTGAGGCAACTTTTCCTTCCTGTGATATAAAAGTTATGACAAAAATCGCTATTTAGGCAACTCGTAACTTCATTAACAGTCAAGTGAAAGAGCCACAAACGTTAGTGAACGTCAAATAATTTATATATACTAGTTTAACTAAATTAAATATGACTATTATATGACACGATTAGGAATACAACACAATCCAAACAAAAACTTATGGTTCCGGTCTTCCTCTTGGCGACATCGGCTAGTCTCAAAGGAGACTAGCCAACTGCGCAGGACATATTATAGTGCACAAGTGTGTGCGCAAACACAGGGGCGCTTTCTATTCCATCACTGTCATGATCCGATGGGCCGACTAGCGACACGACCGGAAAGAGGTACAGGACCGACGGCTTTACGTGCTCTCAGAGGTACGGGGGCTTAGACTGCTTTGTTGGTCTGGTGGTTAGTGATCCTGATTGCTAAGCCATAAGTCGTGGGTTCAATTCCCAACCAGGTATCGCTAACGGATACATTCGATTGAATGTTCGACTATTTACCATTGGTTATTATGAACGTTCCAGTATTTAGATATTTCATTTACTAGCTGTGCCCCGCGGTTTTACCCGCGTTAAAATTTATAAATTATCACAGCTCCTCCCCCGTTGGTAATAGCGTGACAATATGTAGCCTATAATATGTTGACCCGAACTCTTAGTAATATTCGTGCAAAATTTTAAATAAATCCATGCAGTACTTTTTGAGTTTAGCCCGGACATACATACAGACAAACAGACACACAGACAAAAATTCTAAAAACTATATTTTTGGCTTCGATATCGATTGTAGATCACGCCCCAAGTATCCTTTTTGAAAAATATTCAATGTACAGTTTTGACTTTTCTACGATTTTATTATATGTATAGATATTGGTCGATCAATTATAATTGAGATTCGATAATTTGGCATTCGATTTGGCATAATATGGTAGTTTTATTCCCGGTAATAGGACTAATTAATTAATGACGCGAGCAAATAAGAGACATTTAGTTACCTATTTGTAACACAAACAGCATAATAGGAACTTTGTTTCAGATTCAAATATTTACGAAACATATCACGGTAAGAGGTTTATTTGTGTACGGATAAAAGGTTTTACTGTAGACGGATTTGTATGAGTTTAATCCGAATTCATGTAGGCTAAGTATCTTAATACAATCTGTAAACACAATATAATGAATCCCGCAAAATTCTATTACGTTATTGTGAACGTAAGATATATAAGACGGGCCTGGGGCGTAGTTGGTAAATGCTTGCTATGCACTCCGCAGGTTCGCTTCCACTCAGGACAGATATTTGTGTGCATGAACATGTCTGTTTGTCCTGAGTCTGGGTGTAATTATCTATATAAGTACGTATTTACAAAAGAAAAGTAGTATATCAGTTATCTGGTTTCCGTAGTACAAGCTTTGCACAGTTTGGGATCAGATGGCCATGTGTAAATAATGTTCCAGGTTATTATTATTATTATAAATGCGAAAGTGACTCTGTCTGCCTGTTGCGGTTTCACGCCAAAACTGCTGAACCCATTTAAATTTAATTTGGTACACAGATAGTAGAGAGCCTGAGAAAGGACATAGGATACTTTTTAATCAAAAAATGGGTTGTAAGAAGTTGAAAAGGGGGGATGAAACGCGCGTCGTGGTACGGTGTGGTAAAGGTCCCTAAGTGTGCTTACCCGAACGGGCAGACACGCGAGGGCAGACGACTGTGTCACACGCATGGGAATACTGATTTTCAAATCCTATCTAATTAACATATTCCCAGGGACGAAGTCCCGAGCACAGCTAGCATAATATAAATGGATAATGGTAGGAAAAGGTGTCCCAATTTATAGGAGAAACGAAAATACAGCGTACGTATTGTGTAATACAATAGGAGTAGGACATATATACATATACACAAGAACTAATTATCTGCAATTAAAACCCTACCGCTAAACCAAAGAAGTAGTCAACTGCCTATATTAGTAGCAGATAAAAGAAACAAAACAGCAGATATAGAAGCTATTTCTAAATAAGCTTAGTAGAAAGAGGTCGCTGCAATCGATTGGACTAGACTCGGTATCTGACAGCTATTAATGTCCAGATATTTTGGTGGTGTCTGGTGTAGTTTCGACTGTCTCGGCTATCAAACTTGCTTTTATCAGTTTGCCAGCTTTGCGCATAGACTGGTGTGACTAACTATATCAACAATGGAAGTATTATTGATGATGTGCTAGTAGATTATGAGCATCTTTATAAATTGGTATTGAGGACGTTATACCGCCATTGTGTCCGCTGATGGTGATGCGATTTAAAAATGACTGCGATATATTTATTTATTTAATGATGACAACCAGTAACTGTTACATTACTGCTAGTCTAAATAAATAACTTAAAAAAATAAATCAAATGTTCTGTTTAATACGGTGTTACAACATGCATAAATTCAAGTCATTCTTTGAAATCAAACACAAAATAAAAAAAAAAACTTGTGTGTACTTATGTACACGCGTTAGAAGTTATACTTCTTAATATACAACTTGAACATAGTTATCAACTTTCATACCACCTAGAACTAACTTCATGCTGTTAAATTTTTTGTTGTCGGTGTGCGCGCGCATCGTAAAAATTCACTCTCATCATTTTTCTCCATCGCGCCAAAAGAAGTATAACTTCAAAAAATATATAACTACACCTAAGTATAGAATGAAAAATACTATAAGATAAAAATAACATTAAGGATATAAAATGAACATATGAAACGAAACAGAAAATATAAAACATAGAGCAAAAAGTAAATATCAATGACTAAAACAATTAAAATTACCAAATAATATCAGAACATATTTTATAAAGGTGGACAATTTGTTATTGAAAATATCGACATCTCCGCAGATAGTTGTATAATTGTTAATATTGAACTTTTAAAAGGACGTCCTGGAAAATATAGTACATGTACAGAAGCCAGAACATCAAGCTACCCCAATCTGACAAACCCCTATTGAAAGTGAACCTTATTCTTATGTGATAAAGTTGAAAATCTATAAAAGAAATTTGACCGATTGGGGTAGCTGGATGTGCTGGCGTCTGTACGTTGTGTCCTCACGGATACAATACACGATTACGGATACAATGGTCATAGTTAACAGAGAGACGTTGCTGCCCGTTTTCTGGGAGATATTCCCTCGGCCTCGGATAAACCCTCACCAGATAGGGTAGTGATATTCTATGCCGTTAGCCACACAGCACAAATGTGTACATAATAAGGCAAATCTATGATATATATAGAATAGGCCTTCAATAACAAATGCTGTTACTCTAAACTCGACTTTTTGATTGGACCCGAAAAGTTATTCCCAAAATTGCGGTCGCAAACTCGTAGACTGCGGGTAACCTATCATTATAACTTATTCAACTATTGTATTAGTTCACGGCTTTACAAATGATGACGGTAAAACTAAAAGTAACTATTTGTGTTGGTACTTATCTTTACCGGAAGGGTGAAACTGAAAGAGACCAATTATTTAAATTATAAGGTATTGAAAGCTTTCGACAACACATAGGGTAATTTTAAGAACCCAATTAATAAGTTAAGATCACGACTCTACGTCGCGGCAACTCCCGCTTGCCATATCTTTACTTCAATTATTTTATTTTTATTTATTTATTTCAAAATGTTACACTATCATTACACTTATACAACCAATGCAATAGTGGAACATGACAAATAGGTTAAACTTAACAAACTTAAAGTATACTTATAACTTACACAATATTTTAAACATTATCAAAAAGCTTTATTGCCTATAAGTATATTTATATTACTAGCAAAACGCCACAGTTTTGTACGAGGAGATAAATAAAAAACAAATGAGTATTTTAAATAAATACTTTATGTGAACAAATAGAAGATCACAGCTAATTACACTAAAGTCATTATTTTTCAATTTTACCCGAGTATTGGTGGTATAATTTGTACAAATAGAATTATTTATAACTCAATATACTTAATGTTTAGACTTATAACCACACATTATTTTTGTGGGTAATGATTATTACTATAAATATGTAGTAGAGGTATCGTATTACATATGATGATAATGAGGTTCTTTGTTCCAACGCCGAGTAGGGCGAAATTGTTAAAAAAGATGTGGATGTTTATGTGACCAGAAAATCTCTAGGCATAATAGTCTTGCAGTTAGTAGTGTTACATAAAACTCGTAGTATTTGTGGCGAGTATATATTTTGGATTGTACTTCTTTTTGATAAGGTAGGGGGAATGCCTACCCATGCCACCCGCAAATAGTGTCTGCGGGTGGGTATGTCGGACACGCACCGACTAAAGCTAACCTGCCGTGGACTTCTCTTGGCACCGAATGGGAGGAGCTCCGGGAACGTGGGTATGCTTACAGATTATTAAAGTTGCAGTAAGCCACAATAATATGTAAACAATAAATTTTTATACAATAATTTAATCCAATGTTGCTCATCATAATATTCTTACAAAAAACGTCTCATAGTGTCTTGTAAATAGTTTTCGATAATAAAGTTGCTAAATCTTTTTTTAAACTCTACAAATTTAAAGTACACTTGGTTTTCTAATGTCGTAACCAAGAGCAGTCGTTAAACACAATAGGTCATACAATCGATCGACGTAGCTTTACACTCTATAGTTCACTTTTATACGTCCGATACGGCCACAATATGGCTGCGATCATGACAAACTCTCATAAAGATTGTGCCCTTTATTATGACACGTTATATTTTTCCGCGTTTTATGTCTCACGTTCGTTGTTTAACTACTATTGCTATTTCAGGTTTTGTAGAATCCCTTCTCAACCAAATATGAATATTAAAAAAAATTCTAAATAGACTTAAAATTGTACATATCTAATACTGTCATTAATACTTAGACACGGTATGCGACTGTCGTACCCGCTAAGCTATTCTAGCTTAGCGGGTACGACAGTAGACTCACCACTTCGTGTCCCGGGTTCGATATCCGCTCAGGACAACTATTTTTATGACCCATAAATAGTTCTTCAGAGTATGGGTGTCTTTTATGACGGTCAATTATACGTTTGTTAATGAATATAAGATAACTCTTTATTGTACAGCAAACCAAAGGATAATAAAATGCATCACATAATTGTAAAATTTTTTGTAACATTTGTGTTATAGTTAAATGAATAAATAAATTTAAAAAATAAATAATAAAAAAATTGGTAACCTTATCACTAAACATTGATCTTTTCTAGACAACCTAGGCAGGTATGGAGTAAGGAATAACAGAGTTGGGGTAGTTCTCAGTGTACACAAATTATGTAATGGTACATACTGGTACCATGACTAAAACGGTGAATCTTAAACTTACTACAGACATAACTTACATTCTGTACTATATATGTACAACCATTTGAAAGAAATCAATATGTGCTTTCTTATAGAGACAAATAGTGTCCGTTTGCAAAAATATAGATCTATCATAATGCTTGTACTACCCCCGGAATCGTTACCCATGTGCGTAGTTAACTAAAAATGTGTATAAAGTTTCGTTTTATAGAAAAGCTAGCCTAACAAGCAAGCAATTTCCCTGATATTAAGATGATCTATAGAATGATCATCGCTCATGTTTCATAAAGTGAGGAATTCATAGATATTTCAAATTATTAAGAGTTAATATTCATATTCTATGGAATACAGATTTTTCGGTAGAATTTGAGAGATACTATTAACAATTTAGAGTGATACTATTACATTTTTTGTTTACCACGCAATATTTTAAATTTATTAAACTTAGAACCAAAGTAAGCTTGTTATTGTACAAGAGTATTTTTGTTGTTATGAAAATAAGCACACTACAAGTATTGTACTTTTTGTGAAATATTGTTTAAGATTTTTGGCTTTATAGAAAACATTTAGTAGAATTTTTTTATCAAAGTACTCAAGAAATGCATGATTCGGGTTAAAAAATATTGGATTATGACATAAGGTTAAGCAATAGCTTAACCTTATGTCACTACTTTTTACAGTCATTGCTAATAAGCAATGACTGTAAAAAGTAAAATGGATTCCAAAGATTAACGTAAAAGCTCCTATTACCGCCAGTTTTAGTAGTCTTCGGATTCACTTTAAAAAAATAGATATAAGCTGTTATGTTAGAAAAGATGTTATAATTTTTTATTAATCTCAACTAAGTATTCTTTGCAAGTCAGTACTTAAATTCAATATTCAATGACGCAATAATTACTAAATAATTATTAAATCCAAAAGAGTAGTTGATTCTATTACCGACCCATAGAATGCGGCAAGATTCTATTACCGATTTTTCTACTTCTTTTACCGACCGCTACGAAGATGACACTTCTTCTTTACTATTAAATAAAATAAAAAATGTCTTTTAAGGCATATATTATATAATAACAATAGTTATAAGATCACCATTATTACAATATGAACATATTTATTTATTGCAAAGCTTAGAGAACTTACTTTTTGTTATTTTAATTAATTAAAAATGTAACCAATCTCAGAAAACAGTCTTCAAATAATTAAAAGCTTACTTTTTCACTACCTACATACTAATTTTATATTATAAATCGATAACAAAAATATTTTTACCTGTAATACAATTACAAATTACCTTTATAATAGGTTTTTTTTTGGACGCGGGTAGTTGTGTAAAGAAGTTGTACTAAATTTTGCTGCCCAATTTATTTAATTTAATTTTAATATTTATTATTATTACTGACATCTAATGTGCTTAAAGTTAAGCTAATACACTCACCCTGCCAGCCTAGTGTTATCTTTTGTCCAACTATCACATAGCACAACACTATTCACTGTTTGAAATGGAGTCCATGCAGGAAGCTTTCTCAAGCATGAAAGAGACCCTCTTGAAGCGCATGACTGACTTTGAAGAGCTCCAGAAGACACCTAGCACACCTGCCACTGCAGTCACTTTAGCAGCAGACTTTGCTGCCTTTAAGAAGTTTGTTTATGAATCATTTGGCTGCTTCCAACAACAACTGGATGCCCTTGTCCGTTGTAATGACCAAATGGAGATGCGAGGAAGGCGTAGGATGCTGTTGTTCCATGGTGTTCCAGAGGAGAAGAAGGAGGTGACCACTCAAGTTGTAGTCAACGCTATTACCAAGCAGCTGAAGCTGCCTGACTTTTCCAAAGCTGATATTCAGCGATCACATCGACTGGGCCGTGCTCCAACCTCTGACAGACCCAGGCCAATACTGGTAGAATTTACAAGTTACCAAGCTAATGATAGTGTGTGGTTTGGTAAGACAAAGTTTAAAGGTAGTGGAGTCACAATTTCAGAGTTTCTAACTAAGTCCAGGCATGAGGTCTTTATGACTGCGCGCCAGCGTTGGGGAGTTTCAAGCTGCTGGAGTCGCCATGGCATTATATGTATCCAAGCTTCAACTGGCCAAATACACAAGGTCGTAACGATGGCGGAGCTCAATAAGATCGCGCTGGCTGCGATGCAGGACGACATCACGAAGGAGAGCTCCTCAACTAGCAAGGCTAGCACAGCAGGTTTTTATCGAAGTGTCATGAAAAGGAGAAGTATCTGAAACCTAGGAAATAATCTGTTAGTGTAATGTTTGGTTTCTCCGTAAATTTGAATAATATATTAATATTATTGCAGTCTATTGTGACACAAGTATACCAATTTTATTGTTAAGTATTTTGAGTAAATTTATTTCTCCTTTTCTCTATGTCCAATAAGCATTAAGCCTTTTATTTTGAATATTGATGTTATTTTTAAGTATAAGATAATACATAATTTGAGCTTTTATCATGAATTAGAACTATACAATATTATAGATTTGTACTATATTGTATAGTTTTAATAAAAATATTTTTAGCTGGTTAGTCAAACTTTTTTGTATTTCATTGTTTTTATATTTGTTTTTATTATTTTCTATTAATTGGTGTGACCAAAATATATTTAGCACTGCATTGGCGGGTATTGAGTGTAGATTAGTGCATGTAAGTTAAGTTGTTAAAATTATTTATAAGCATATTTATTTATATTTGTTATAGTAATAGTATATAATATTATATGACTGATGCTGAAGATGCTGATACTGATCAAGATTTCTTTTCAGTTAGTAGTGATGATGACAGTTTTGTTAGTATACCTTCGCTCGCTGACAATCTTGAATGTGTTTTTTCTGATGTTCTTGGGAACTTCAATGTGATTCATATTAATGCCCAAAGTATTCCGGCCCATTTCCCCGATATGCTGGCAAATTTTCAATGCAAAAATATCCATGCTATCCTCGTTTCCGAGTCATGGCTAAAACCTTGTCTCCCTTCTGTCTCTTACTCACTTCCTGATTTTCAGTTAATCAGAAATGATCGAACTGGTGCAGGAGGCGGTGGAGTTGCCATATACCTACGCAATCATTTTAAATTTTCTATCCTAAGTATGTCCTTGCAGCCGCCACCTGCAAGTGCTGGTGAGCATCTTTTTCTCGAAGTTGAGCTTCACCACACTAAAGTTTTGCTCGGCGTGTACTACTGTCCCTCTCTTAGGATAAATTTTTTCTCTTCTTTTGAACAACTACTAGAAACTTTCTCACCTTCCTATAGCCATACAATTGTGATGGGTGATTTCAACACCTGTTTGTTGAAGAATGACTCTCGTTCTTCATCCCTTATTTCTGCTGCGCAATCTAATAACCTATCTATACTTCCTCTTAACGCCACTCATCATTTTCCAAATTGCACTCCTTCCCTCCTTGATCTTATTCTTGTCTCTTCGAAAGACCACGTCGCTAAGCACGGACAGTGCATAGCTGATGATTTCTCTTACCATGACCTACTTTTCCTTTCTTACAAAATTCGCCTTCCTAAGGCAAAATCTAAAATAATTATGCAACGCAATTTTGGTGGTATAGACTTGAAGTGTCTTCAAGCAGATGCTGGCAGCATTGACTGGGCTCCTCTGATTGCTGCTGATTCGGTCGACGAGAAAGTTATGATGTTCAACACCAGTATTGTTGGGTTATACGATGTGCATGCCCCATTGCGTAAAATAAAAGTTAAGCATCTCCCCGCACCTTGGCTAACACCAGAAACTAAAACTCTTTTAGCTAAGAAAGCAGTCAAGTCACGGTATGCGAGTAGGCCTAACGATCTGAATCGGCATAAATATATTTCCCTTCGAAATCGCTGCAATAAGGTGTGTAGGTATTCACAACGCCAACACATCCATAACTCGGTTGAGAATGGAGATCCAGCTAAAATATGGAAATTTCTGCGGTCATTGGGAATTGGGAAAGCTCGAAATGATGCTACTCCTAACAATTTAGATATTAATTCACTTAATAAGCATTTCACTACTTTGCCCAATTTCGACAGGGCAACAAAATTAAACACTTTACGTGACCTTTCATCAGTTCCCTGTCCCAGCTACTCTCCCTTTTCTCTTAGTCAGTTGTCTGATTGTGACATTAGGAAGAGTATTCTATCCATTACATCTAACGCAGTAGGCAATAACAATATCACCCGTAATATGGTCCTTCCTATCCTTGACGAAATTCTTCCTGCCATTACCCACATCCTAAATTCATCTTTAAGCAGCGGTGTCTTTCCAGTAATATGGAAAGATGCACAAATTACTCCCCTTCCAAAGAAGGCCAATCCAGCATCCTTTTCCGACTATCGCCCAATTTCAATCCTGCCTTTCCTTTCCAAAGTCCTTGAACGCCTTGTCCACAACCAACTAAGTAGCTTTCTCACGATAAATAATCTCCTTAATCCCTTCCAGTCTGGTTTTTGTCCTGGCCACAGTACAACCTCAGCCTTGGTTCATATTACGGATGACATTAGAGCCAGGTTAGAACGTGGTCATTTAACAGCGCTTGCACTGCTCGATTTTAGTAACGCGTTTAATACTGTGGATTTTGATGTGTTACTGGGGATATTACGCTCTCTTAACGTATCTCCAACAGTTATTGACTGGTTTCGTAGTTACCTGTCCGGCCGCCGGCAGTGTGTTCGTATCGAGAATTTATGTTCTTCTTGGTGCAATACAACTGCAGGCGTGCCTCAGGGTGGCGTTTTATCTCCATTACTATTCGCAATTTTTATAAATTCCATTTCAAAAAGCCTTCTTTCTTCCTACCACCTTTACGCAGACGATCTTCAGATTTACAATCAGGCTCCATTAAATAGGCTGGCAGAAGCTGTTAGTAATATCAATACTGATCTGGTTACTATCAGTGAATGGAGTCGCGCGCACGGATTACTTATTAACCCTCAGAAGACCCAGGTCATTGTCGTTGGCAGCTCGAGGATGATAGCTAAAGTATCTTGGTCTCAACTTCCACAACTTCGTTTTGGTAGCAATGTTTTGCCGCTATGTCGCGAAGTTAAAAATTTGGGCATATACTTGGACAACTGCCTCTCCTGGGGCCCTCAGCTTCAATACGTCAGTCGCAAAATATTTGCGTCGATTGGATCCTTGCGAAGATTTAAAAACTTCCTCCCAACTAACACCAAAATTGCGCTTGCTCAATCCCTTCTTCTTCCAATACTAGATTACGCAGATGTCAGCTATCTTGATCTTACCGAGGCCCAGCTTGATAAACTTGAGCGTCTCCAGAACGTCTGTATAAGATTCATATTTGGTATACGTAAATATGATCATGTCACGGAATTTCGTAACAAGCTCAAGTGGCTGCCCATTCGCTTTCGCCGGAATGCTCATATTCTGTCACTTCTATACAATGTTTTGTTTACTCCTTCTACTCCCTCTTATCTTAAAAATCGCTTTTCTTTCCTTTATGAGTCACATTCGAGGTTACTAAGATCAGCGCAAAATCTTCGATTAAAAATGCCAGAGCATTCCTCAATATTTTTTGACAAATCGTTTGCCGTGCAAGGTGCCCGGCTGTGGAATGCACTGCCATTAATAATTCGTCAAGCGAAATCACTTCGACAGTTTCAGTGTCTTGTGAAAGAACACCACTTGTCTCTTCAACATTAAAAATAGCTCTTGTGTGTGGTTATAATTTTCAAGAATGTATATTATTTTTTCTTTTTGTTTATATATGTATATATTTATATATGTATGTATTTATTTATTTGTATATAGTTATATATAGTATAGATGGTATGTAATATGTAAGTTAAGTATAAGTTTGTAGCGTATTAAGTTCACTATTTTAGTCATGGTACCAGTGCGTACCATTTCATCATTTTTGTACACTGCTACCCAAACTACCCAAACTCTTTTTATTCCATACTCCAATCCCTGCCTAGGTTGTCTGGAAGAGATCACATTTAGTGATAAGGCCGCCAATTGTACATTTCTGTAATGCATCCTTGTTCATTCTATTTTATTTTACTTGGTGTACAATAAAGAGTTATCTATCTATCTATCTAATTTTATAATAACACATTTATAATTCGCTCAATACAGAAGCCGACCCCAAGATGCTTGGGATTAATAAAGCTAGGAGAAGAGAGAGAGAGAGAGACATTAATCAACGATATAGAATTTAATTCTTCGAAAGAAGATTTAAAATGTTACATGGCCCTCATTCCGTCCCGTCATTTTATTTGATTTGAAAACATATGAAATATAGCCAATGCCATGAAGCCATGAATGAAACTGGATAGCAAATATTATTTTACATTAATAATATGGCCTGTGACAAAATCTCTCAAAACGTCACGTTAGCAAGAAATAAGCCAATTTGTTCAAAAATATACATTTTGTTTTTGTGTACTGTAATACTACCAAAAATATCGTCATAGCTGTGAGTCGGTAATAGAATCACGTATGAAGGAATCAATATTCTATTAGCGACCAATAAAATTTATAATAAACAGATAAAATATTCGTT
The DNA here is from genome assembly GCA_951640165.1 of Pseudoips prasinana. NCBI lineage: Eukaryota > Metazoa > Arthropoda > Insecta > Lepidoptera > Nolidae > Pseudoips > Pseudoips prasinana. Next base: position 16,395,286 of record OX621253.1, read on the forward strand.
TTATGGAATACTGTTAAATTCGATTTCTTTACTATATTATTTTTTTAGTCTCAGTTGGTCTTTAATTCAGATAATAATGGTTATTTACAGTATAATATCGTTATAATAATGGGGATATTGTCTAACGTTGAATCGAGTTTTACACAAAAACTTTAAGAAATAGCGGTGTCGTTAATAGAGCTAACGAAGTAAAATAATTTTAAGAATTGAACAAGAAATAAGTAAAATCGAATGAGGTAGTTTATATAGATATTATTTAAAAATACTAAATGTTCTTAAAAATTTAACAACGCCATGGGTCGTTATTAGAATCAAGTTTTGAAATTCGGGTTCTATTACCGCCTTAAATTAAAACATGATTTTATAACACAAAAACCAATAAGAAGTATTATATCAAGAGTTAATTTAGAAAACAAATATATACGTTACAGTTGTAATGTGATAGCAAGAAGACCAATCCATTCTTAGTGTGTTATTTTCCTTAAGTAATATTTAGGTGTACTTACGTGGCCGGAGACGCGACACTGTGAAACGTGCGTCAATTTCGGGTGCGTCCCACTCATAGTCAAATTATTTCTTTCACTGGCTATTTACACACATAAACTTTACTCTTTTTGCTGCCCAACTAAAATAAATAACTAATTTTTAAGGTATCACACTCTGGAACTCTATATTATGTCTAATATAAGTGATTTCAAAATTAGATCGTTAATAGAGTACACTTTTTAGGGGGTCGTTAATAGGAGCTTTTACGTTAAATTATTTTAGGAAAATATCATAACTACAAACACGCATAAATAACTTGGTATCATATGTGAAAATGGTCGTACCAACATACAGATTACCTAAAAGTTATAATTACAATCCAACTTTGTTTGCAAAATAAAAGTCTAAAAGGTTTTATTTGAAAGTTAAATTAATTTAATTGTAAAATGTTTACTGTATATTTTGTCGGATTTTATGAAGCTGAATTGGCATATGTTTTTAATTTATTATATGTCTTTGTGAAAAAGAAAAGCAGTCATGTGCGCAATTGGGCTCGTGAGAACGAGGGTACCGAGGGTAATATGTTTTTTTAATGAGTTATTCTAATTTGATTATGATATCAAAGTAAAAAAAATGTTTAATACATTATGTATCATTGAACGATGTCTTGTTGTGTATTCTTCATCAAGTGGAAGATATAAAGATGTCAAGATTCAAAGATTTTATTACGCCGTTTATAAGGTTTTGTTCCATTTTTAATAAAATTGGGTTTTGGTTTTTTAATCATTTTAACTCGACCCTTCTGAAGAAGTTAGATGGATGGAGCGATTTTGATGAAAATTTTACAAAATTTTCATCAAATTGTTTTTGTTAGTTTGGATCTAGGTATGTTATCCATATAATGATGAATCTTCTTGTTTCTTTTAGTGAGTATCTGTATAGTTTGAATTTGATCCGATAGGTGGCACTGTGAGAAAAGTGTAAATTTATATCATACCCCAAAATCAACCTCAACAGTATAGTTAAATAATGAATTCTAATTGAAACAGATATCATAAAAGAGAATAGCTGTATTTAAAATAATAACTTTACATACAGAGCTTCATAGTTTGAAAACGAAGTATAAACCGTCGTAAAATGAAATGAAACAATATATTTTTACGGTTGCTGTGAAATGATTGGTTTTCTCGTCCAATTTGCCGTTGCTGAAACTTTTTGTCAAACTTTATGGAACTATGGCAATAAATCTCTTAGGACATACTACTTCTTATTGTTTACTATAGGCACATAGAGCTATGTATTCCTTGAGACTGCTAATCCCTTTGTTTTGCCTACAGGGGAATAAAATTCGTTCTGCCAAACTAAATAAATAAACATCTTCGGACAACTAGCACATTGTGATTTCACTAATATCCCCATCCCAAGCTAGGCAGAGCTTATGTTATGGCAACCAGACAACTGATTCACATACTTACCTTTATATTTCTAAATACATTCTTTGAATATTTGTTAGTACACTTACAACTACCGCCTTTTCTGTCTTACTTTTTTTTCTTGTCCAGCTAACGGTTATATGGAAGAGATTGCTATAAAGCGATAAAACCGATTGTACCTGCATTTGCTTGATTGTAAGACATGTATTGTTTATTTTGGTGCAATAAGGTGTACTCTATAGAGATAGAGTATATATAGATCTATATTCTTATTTGAGACAAATATTTGTCCTGGGCGGGGATCGGGACCTTTGGATTAGCAGTCAGGGTCACTAACCACTACACCAACAGGACAGTCAATACTCAACTTGTGTCAAAAAGGTGGGTAAGAGGGAGGGACTAGTCCCGTACAAAAAAAAAAAAAAAAAAACAAACATAATTGAAACTGAAAAAGCATTTAAACAATTTTTAGCACTATATTTCAAATGAAGGACTAATGCACACCACGTTTTTTAAGCGTGCCGTTGACGCGCGTTTGTAGTGATTCAAAGAAACACCAAACTGCTCTGTAGGATAAAAGCGCGTTTAAAAAAAATGGTGTGCACAGGCTTTAAATGACATAGGACTGATAACGATTCAAAGAAAGATTCCAGAAAATACGTTTTTGCTTCAGATAAAGCTGCTTTCGTTACAGTCGGAATTTCTATAAAGTTTATTTATACGGGCATGCAAATGTTACTACGGCGTAGAACCAACGTCAGAGTCAACGTAGTCGCATTGCTACAGCGTAGTAAGTCGTAAGAGAGCGTGAAGTAAGCTAAGAGCCTATGTACACCACGTATTTTAAGCGCGTATATGACGCGCGAAAAGAACAAAAAGCAAACTGCTCTGTAGGATAAAAGCTAGCGGCCGTCGACGCTCGATTCTAAAACGCGTGTCGTCGGCGCGTTTAAAAAGAGTGGTGTGCACAGGCTCTAAGGTGTAAAAAAACGAGCACTTGCGTGAGATATAGGTACTATAAAATTATAGGTGATATAAAATACCTCACACCACTGCGTGTTAATACTAAATAATAAATAAATTTTGCCGCCTCAACTACTGAAACGATAATGTCCTTCTAGCCGAATTGCGGCCACGGCGGCCAGTCTCAATACAGATTAGCCATTTGCGCGGTACATATTACAGTGCACAAGTGTGTGCCCAAACACAGGAGCACTTTCTATTCCATCACTCTCATGATCCGATGGGACGCCTAGCAACAAGACAGGAAAGAGGTAAAGAGGTCAAGTACAGGAGCGACGGATTTACGTGCTGTCCGAGGCACGGGTGTATAATACCACCAACTCACAGACTTCGGACTAATGCTGAAAAAAATTTCTTTTTACAGAATAATCCCAAAATCACTTTTGGCACCACCCGATATTTGAACCCTTGACCTCGTTCTTCGCGAGTGAACACGCTACTGCTAGACCAACAAGGCACTGAACCGATATTATGTCTATGAGAGATTTTATTCTCATAGCATAATAGCTGTCCGGGAAACTTGTTGGATTTTCCCTGTACAAAACTTCACAAAAGCGAAACTGTGGGAAAAGGTATACAATTACAAAAGCGGTGTCAAAGTAACTTTAAAATACATTTCAACCTAACCCTGAGGTTGAAAGTGTAAGGAAATTTTAGTTTGACCACTGAACATGTACAGACGCCAGCACATCAAGCAACCCCAATCTGACAAATTTCCCCAATTGAAAGTGAACCTTATGCTTTTGTAATAAAGTTGAAAATCTATAAAAGAAATTTGACAGATTGAGTTTGCTGGATGTGCTGGCGTCTGTACATATATATATATAGTAGCGAACGTAATTTTCTTAGTAAAGGGTTCGTATATCGGATGAATCAATTGAATATCGGGTATTAAGAACAGTATTTTAGATAAAGGGGGAAAATAATCTCAATTACCTAACCTCACTGTTAGAAAACGCGCAACTCACTACTAATTATAATATTTTGGAAAAGAAATGATACTCTTACACTGCTGGATTGATATTAACTAAAGATAACTAAAAACCTTTGCAAGAAAACATGCTTTCAAATGTAAAAAGCCGCATCGAAATCGGTCCATCCGTTTGGGAGCTACGGTGTCACAAACAGACACACATACACACACAGACATCGACGTCAATCTTCTTTGTGCGTCGGGGGTTAAAAAAGAGTTTTTCACAAAATCTGACGTAAAAGGTTACATAAAATATTCAACAACTCCTAAAACTAAATTGTTGTAACGGACTGAGCCGAAAACTGTTTGAAACCGTGCCCGAGGGAGTAAAGAGATGAGATAGATGCTATTTGAAAGTTTGGATCACAGCGATAAAGAATTTAATACGTGTACTGACGACATGTGTTGACCGTTCGTTCGTCTGTCACAGGTATCTAGCAGATTCATTGGTTTAGCGGTAGCGTGTTCAGCTGCAGATAATGAGGTCCTAGGTTTAAATCCCGGGTCACACCAAAAGTTATTTTGTAATTATTCCGTAAAGAAAATTCTCAGTCTTTTTAGTTTAAAAATGAATGCCGCTTTATTAAGGCAGAATGTACAAGGATTCTTCAAAATGTATTTTAAAAACTAATGTTTGTACCTACATTCAAAGCAAATAAAGATATTCTATTCTATTCTATTCTCAATATCAGCCCGAAATCTGGGAGTTGGCGGTATTATACCCCCATGCATCGGAGAGCATGTAAGGTTGTCGGTCCTGTACCTGATTTCTTTCCAGCCTTTTCCGGATAGAGTAGATATTGCCCCTGTGTTTGCGCACACACTTGTGCATTACAATACATTCTGCGAATTTGGATGGTCGCCATTGAGATTGGCCGCCGTGGCCAAAATTCGTCCTAGAGGACATTATATAGCAGCTTCTCAAAATAGGATGTAATATTGCTTCCCTACCTTATTAAGGATGTAAAATGGAGAATATATCTAATATATCAAGGAGCCGAAAAGGGGTGTCCAAATTATAAAGTAATAATAATGTCCTCCTAGCCGAATTTCGAAAAAAAAAATAAGATGGTTTTAGACTTTAGAAAAAAAAAACTCTGATGCTTGTAATGCATCGGAGATTATTTATTTTTATTTCAGACAAATCGGTAATGCCATTTTGCTAAATATTTGGCACTTATATGTTTTTGAACCGTTTCCAATTGTAGTCTATTCCTTCCAGTTATAAAAGAGCATCAAGGAAAGCACTTCACAGGCCATTATTGAGTATGTATCACAAACATACATTGAAAGTAACATTCGCTTGCCAAGAATATAACCAGACCAGCTTTCGCAAATAGCAAAAGTTTACACGTGAATAAGAAATACAGAGACTCTGAAATAAGACTACGCTGTAGCATGCGCATATATAATTCGATTTTTCTCTGTTTCCATTTTATAAAACACATCAAACAATTGGATCTATAAGTTACTAACAGTGCCCTTATGATTAATTTGAAGACGAAGTACGCACTAGGGAATCCAATCCCTGTGTCGCGAGGTACTTTACAAACATATAATAGACGGACACAAATTACATCCAGACCCATTACATGGGTCACAAAAATAGTTGTTCGGCGCGGGACTCGAACCCGTGAAGCTCGAACTCGAAGCGGCGAGGCGACTGTCTTAGCCGCTGCGCCACACGTGCTCACGGCACGCGTCACGGCTGGGGATCATAAATTAGTGTATACAAACACATTCAAAACAAATATACATATATGACTATATGAGTCACACATATATTTGTGCGGTGATGGGATGGAACTTGAAGCACTTGAGTGCTGAGCGAATTCCTTAACCACAATGCCACCTGTGCAGTCTTTATCAGACTGCGAACGATACGCAGATGACCCTAATTAATGTATAACTAGCTGTGGCCCGCGGTTTTACCCGCGTTAACTTTAAAAATTATAGCCTATGTATTAATCCAGGGTGTCAGCTCTATACCAAATTTTATTAAAATCGCTCCAGCGGTTTAGACGTGAAGAAGTAACAAACATACACACTCACATACTTTCAGCTTTATAATATTAGTGTGATGTACTAGCCTCCTATAGCACCCTCTGTATGTATGTTTGGCCGATTTATCTACTTGTCTCTCCTGTCCAGTCTTCTGTTCCCTACAGTTGTATGCCGCTAAGGCGGTGATCGTTGTCCCATTTTGGGCAGATATAACTTAATTCTTACCATCGACAAAATAAGAAGAAGCAGCCTTGACTGCGCAGAAATTCCTGCTAAGAACATACATACATCATCTTTCTGATATCGTCCACTGCTGGTCATAGGCCTCTTCCAAAGGTTTCCACAACGTTACCATATTTCTTTATTTTTTTTTATTTATTGTAAGTATAAAAACACATAAAACAATACAAAAGTAGACCAAAAACCACTAAGGTTTGTCCGGAATACTAGGTACAGACGCCAGCACATCCAGCTAACCCAATCTGTCAAATTTCTTTTATATATTTTCAACTTTATTACAAAAGCATAAGGTTCACTTTCAATTGGGGAAATTTGACAGATTGGGGTAGCCTGATGTGCTGGCGTCTGTACAAGTTCAATTTAAAACTAGCTAAACAGATATTATAATGTAAAATAAATAATAACTAACAACCATATTTTAAGTGACAAATTAATACTATGAGACGGTAGATAACAATTTTTTTTTTGCAATCTACCGGATTACAAATATCCTATTTATTTGTGAAGTACAATATACTACAGATTTGTAGGCGTTTGCCGAAGTCACCGCACTTGGCATGTTAGTTGGCGACCGAAGTTAAGTGGTAGCTATTGTACACCGGTGGTGCTGCTGCCCGAATATCCGGCGTATTCCTTAGTCGCATTTTACGAGGCTCACGTGAGGGTACAGGGTAGCCCTATTATCCTACCTAGGCCAGAAACCATACGATTCTTGTATTTTGGATTCCTTTGAGCTGAAATGATCATGATGATATTTGACAGACTTTTTCTGCGGTAGATTTGTCGCTTCATTTTCAGCGATTAGGCATATGACATTTCTTTTGGAAAATGCCCCATGTTATACCAAAACTAACCTGGCTAGTGTAACTTTTCTCTTTGGTTTAATAACTATTATATTATAGTATTGGAAAATGAGTGACTGTTATTTCTTGGCGTTCCATTTAATTTTGCGTCAGTCGATTACTTGAAAGTTACGTCATCTTTACGTAATTGAGTCTCCAAGTTTTATCGGTTTCAAGTTACCGAATCATTTCCCCATTAAAGCCATCTTATTAACTGTTCCCGTGCTATCTTCATTCGAAACACCCAATAAAGTTTTTAAATATTCTGCTCCAGTAGATTGGTGCCATAAAATATACGGGACTTATTGTACTTGTATTACTTTCAGTTTTTTTTCTTTATATTTCCCCAGATAATTAAACTAAACCAACTTATTCAAAATTGGGGTACAATTTGCACGCATTGCTCGTACGCGAGTAGACAGGCAAACATGAAGGAAAAGTAGCGTGAATGGAGTACTGAACTTTGCTGCTTTCTGAGCCGATGAGATGACATGGGGTTGTTTTGGCCACTGTACACTCTTAAGATTCGGCCGGCTGATAATACACAACCCTTCAATGTTTTTAGAATACACACAGTTATTCGGTTATCTATGTCCTGAACCTTATATACAGAATAACTGTACGACATAAAGATCGGACTATATACAGTCTAGATGGACTGTTTATCTAGTACTGATCCAACTTTATCCGCTACTCCTTTCACGTAAGGTAAAAACGCTGGTGCTTTGCTTACTTCTGGTCTTCTTCGTACGTTTTATACAGCAAACCCCTCCAAATGGCAACCTTCTAGATACCTTTGGGGAAGGCCTATGTCCAGCAGTGGACGATATCAGGCTTATGATGAAGAGACTAAATGTTATAATCTACTTATCAATCATTCATAATACAAAAAGCAGCAGGGCAATGGCCAGACACCAAGTAAAATAATTACTTTCCGTTCATAATATTGTACAGACGCCAGCACATCAAGCTACCCCAATCTGTCAAATTTTCGCAATAGAAAGTGAACCTTGTGCTTATGTGATAAAGTTGAAAAACTATAAAAAAAAATGACAGATTGGGGTAGCTGAATGTGCTAGCGTCTGTACGTCTGGTTCAGTGAATCAAGAAATTTAAGGCTTTATTTCAGCTTACTAAATGATGAATCGCGTGTTTGCCATCACCAACCATTAGATTAACGTTGTTTTTATAAAATATTAATGTTCAACTGAAATCTATATATTTACATTAAAGAAAGTCGGGTTATTTACACCATTTATAACTCGAGAATGGTTATAAATGGTGATTTCGAAAATCTCTGATTTTTTGCATTCGTCTCCTTCAAGAATAGCAGAATAACTAAGTATTAAAAAACGATATTTTTTTAATATAAACTATTTTATTAAAATAAATGGACGGCCTGTTGGCGTGGTTGGTAGATATGCTACCTTTCACGCCGCAGGTCGTGGGTTCGATTCCCACCCGGGACTAATATTTGTGTGCATGAACATGTCTGTTTGTCCTGAATCTGGGTGTAAATTATCTATATAAGTATATATTTACAAAAGAAAAATAGTATATGTAGTTAGGTTTCCATAGTACAAGCTCTGCTTAGTTTGGGATCAGATGACCATGTGTGAATAATGTCCCAGGATATTATTATTATTATCATCTATTCAAATATCTTTCTAATTAAATACATATTAAAATATATAAAAAACAGAAATATACATTTTAAAATATAAAAAATAGGATTTACAACCTGCAGCAGGAACGGGGTCTATGCTACCGGAGGTTACGGCTCTAGAGACAGGAACCTCCTGACAATGCGAGCCGTGTCCAAAAGCACCGCTTTTTGGATCTTATTCTTGACCCAACCGCCTAACGTCAGCCTCTTTAGGTGTTTTTCTAAGCTCTTTGCTATTAATCCATTAGCAGAAACGTCTATCTATTATTATTATTATAAATCAAATACATAGAAAATAAATGCATCGAAATGAAAACTAAATCAACTCTCAACACAGTATGTACACACGGATACATGTCAAGCTGACCTCTCATTGTATAGAAATCCTATACAATGCGAGATCAGCTTATTCTGGATATGCATAGCTTGATATGTAACCGTATCTACTAGAAATTTTAAGAACTCGCTGTCAATCAGTATATAACTTAAAAATCACGAAATATTGTCTTTGGTTTGATTCTGGCAACTCCGTTTGATTTGTTAATTTGGTGCGAATGTTAATAACAAAATCTTATACCAAGAAGATGTAATCTATCCAAACAAAGCTGCTGTCTCCGCCCACAGCCTACTAGAAGAATATCTACTAAAACCTCGGAAAAATATATTTAAAAAAGTTAATTAATTGCCCAAACATGTTGCGTAGCTTTTTAACAAAAATGGTTGACTGATTTAGATGTATTTTTGTTAGTCTCAGCCTCGAGGAATTTCTACGCGCATTTGAAAAGTAATACGCATGTCTGAAACACGTCAGTAGACTACGCTCTTTTAAATGACCGGACTGATTTTAATGCAATTTATTGTGCATTTGAGTGGGTCCTGCAATGATATAGATTTAGTTATATTAGGTCTTTACCTATGAAATTGCCGTTCTGCAGTACTGGCCATTTCAAATCAAAATAATTTTTGTTTGGCTAAGAATTCTAATTTCAAATTAATTTTATTTTAAAAACATGGATTCTTTTTTCCAAAAGTAGTCATTTCTTTATTGATTAGTGTTACATTTTCATCGCATTTCAATCTTTTTCGTCATCATGGATACGTTAAAAATTCGAGTAATTATGGAATATGAGTACCGTCGTGGCAGCAACGCGGCACAAGCGGCACGCAACATCAACGACGTTTACGGAGCTAACACTACAAACCAACGCACCACCTGTTATTGGTTTGCTCGCTTCCGTTCTGGAAATTTCGACCTGAAAAATGAACCTCGCGGTCGTCCGAAGACTTTGGTCGACAATGACGAATTAAAGGCGGTTGTGGAAGCTGATGATACACAATCTACGGCTGAATTAGCAGCAGCTTTCGACGTTAGCGTCAAAACAATATTGGTCCATTTGCGTCAAATTGGCAAGGTAAAAAAGCTTGACAAATGGGTGCCCCACGAACTCAATGATCGCCAGCGCGAAGTACGCGTCGAGACGTGCCTTGCACTGCTCAACAGACACACAAATGAAGGAATTTTGAACCGCATTGTTACCTGCGATGAAAAATGGATTCTGTTAGATAACCGCAAGCGCTCAGCAAGTTGGTTGGATCCTGGTTCAGCACCTAAACAATGCCCTAAACGAAAACTTACCCCTAGAAAAGTGATGGTCACTGTTTGGTGGTCTAGCGCCGGTGTGATTCATCACAGCTTCTTACCGAACGGGGTGAGCATTACTGCAGATGTGTACTGTGAAGAACTGAGCACAATGATGGAGAAGCTGGCGCATCTCCAACCAGCATTGGTCAATCGCTCGTCTCCGCTGCTCCTGCACGACAACGCGCGACCTCATACTGCACAGCAGACGGTCTCCAAGTTGCAAGAACTGGGGTTGGAAGCTCTCCGTCATCCGCCCTACTCACCAGACCTTGCGCCTACAGACTACTACTTTTTCCAGAATTTGGATAACTTCTTGGCGGGAAAAAAATTCAATACCCGAGAGGCAGTACAAAATGCCTTTGAAGAATTTGTTGCCTCCCATCCAGCTGATTTCTTTAAGAAGGGCATCAATAAACTGCCACTGCGATGGCAAAGATGCATTGATTGCATGGGTGATTACTTCGATTAATACAAATAAAAAAATTCATGAAAAAAATTCGTTTAAATTTTTTCATACAAAACGGCAATTTCATAGGTAAAGACCTATTATTTAGAGTTATACCATCTTATGTCTTAAATAAAGAAGACACACACACACACACCACACACACAAATCTTATAAGATATATAAAAAAATAAGAACAGCTTAAGGCTAAAATCCATTTATTTGATCGTATAGGTGCCAATGTTCTAGTACCCTAGTGTCAATGTGGTTTAAGCCGACCTATTAGCTTCTGCGGTGGTTCTGTACGAGTTTTTGAAATTGATAGCTAGACGATACTTGAGTGTCCTATTAAGTTCGTTATGTCTTAGAATATCGTCTTATTTTTATACACTTTATGTTTTTTTAGTGAAACCTAAACCTTTAACGGGTGGTAGACTATACGATAGCAATTTTAAAGTTATTACTTTGGAATAAGGTCTAAAAAATCTAAAAAACCCTTCTTAAGGGTTAAAAAGGAGGGGAAATGTGAATATTATTTAGAAACAGCATATTTGCAGGTCGTCAGAAGCCTAACTTTAACTTGCTGGTTAGTGTTAATTCTAAAACGAGTTACTGCGATCTTAGACTCAAGTTTGTTATATTCTGGTAGACATGCAAAAAATACAAAGCAGTTTTATACCAATTAATATATTTTTTAAGACGACGCCCTGGTGGCGATGATCCTTTGTTTTACGGGATACTTTACAAACATATAATTGATGGACACACAATAATATCCAGACTCGACACAAATACTTATGGGCCACACAAATAGTTACCATGCACGGGAATCGAACCCGGGACACGAATTGGGAAGGCGGCTGTCTCAACTGCAGCACACGTGCAGTTGAAATCCAAATCTGAATGACGTCATTAGGACAGATTGTAGATATAATAATTTTACGTCATTTAGATTTTTATTATATTTATATTTGGTTGTAATTAATTCGTTAATGTTAACTTATGGTTTACTAGCTGAGCCCCGCGGTTTTACCCACGTTAAAAAAAATATAGCCTATGTGTTAATCTAGGGTGTCAGCTAACTCCATACCAAATTTTATTAAAATCGCTTCAGCCGTTCAGACGTGAAGAAGTAACAAACGTACACACTCACACACTCACAAACTTTCGCATTTATAATATTAGTGTGACAGTGTTATTTATAATATTGAATTAAATTAAAACTTCATTTTATTAAGCCTGAAAACAATTATACACACTATTCTTTATTTAGTCAATGAATGTATAGATTTATAAACAGAAATAGTTAAATACAATGTACTTAAATCCTATAATCACCGGTTTATCGTGTACACCCACTCATAGTTAACAGTAGTCTAAATGCTTGGAAAATCGATATTTTGCCGTACGGCTAGTGACCGACTGGCACGACACGGATCGATATCACCCGACTCCCATTACGAATCACTCCACCCGTCACGAACAAATAAAAATAAACATTAAGTATGGAACGAGCAATGGAAATAGTTACCTACTAGAATTTCCCAAGAGAGAATGTGGTATGGGCCCATAGAAAAATAGCGACATAGAAGCTCCCAGATCGATAACGCGAGAGCAATGTCTCACAATTACAATAATAATATCCTGGGACATGATTCACAGCCATCTGATCCCAAACTAAGCAGAGCTATGGAAACCAGATAACTGATACTAGTATACTAACTATATATACTACTTTTCTTTTGTACAGCTAGTTATCTATATAAGTGTGTACCTACACTTATATAGATAACTAGTTGTGCCCCGTGGATTAGCCCGCGTTAAACTTTATGACTGCCCATGTTGATAACTCCATACCAAATTTTATTAAAATGGCTCCAGCCTTTTAGATGTGAAGAAGTAACAAACATACACACTCACCAACTTTCGCCTTTATAATATTAGTAGGATTAGAGTGATTACACCCAGACTCAGGACAAATGTTTATGCACACAAATATCTGTCCTGTGTGGGAATCGAACCCACGACCTGCGGCGTGAAAGTATAGCATTTACCAACCACGCCAACTCCATTACATACGGTGACCACTTTCCGCCAGATAGGAGCTTGTATGTTGACTTAGGGTCGAGTAATTCCATCAAAAATGTTTTAAGTGAGGATGGCTCAAAACACTTTGATGTGAAAAAAACCCTAAATCAATAGTAGTCACTTAAACAGACAGTGTGGATAATATGTGGGAATAGTTTATCATTCACGCTGTCTGCTTCATTTTCTATATCTATACTCTTTTATTATATTTTGTCCGTTCCCTTCTAATATTGGTTCATCTGCCGCAAAATAGTTGCCTAATAATTCTCGATGTTAGCGATTAGGCCGCCAATTATGATAATATTGGTTGTTGGTAGTAATAGTTTTATATACCATTCCCAATCAAGTGCTACGTAATTATCTTCTTGTTATTTTACAAACAAAGAAGAATATTTGTCCGGATTTACCCATTATATGCCACCACCCGTCATCAAATATATTCTGCATTGTAGACTAATTGTGTAAAGCATTATTAACGTGAATATGAATTTGTTATATAGATATTAACAATATCTTAAGGAAAATAGATGAACAAGTTATTCAATCAAATCAATCAAAATAAAATTCCATAAGACTGAAATTTGTTTGACAAATTTGAATTTCATTCGTCTACCTGCCTGGAGTTTGAGGAGTTGATATTAAGTCATCCACCAAGGACAATTAACTTCAAAATAACAAATTGTATTACCGTATGTGACCAGTAATACCGTACATATTGCTGGGGAATACACACTATCTAATTATAAACTATACGTCGGTTAACAAACACTTTTTTTCTTATCATAAATTCCATGTCCGGCGGGTCTCAATCCGGCACTCTGCACCAATCCGGCGAAGGCGCTCTGCGTTAAGCTGCGTTTTTAAGATTAGATTTACCTTTTGCATTGCGAATACTGCCATAAAAATAAAATGTAATGATATTTTTGTTATTTCAAATGTAAGTTAGTATCTGCCGTTTATAGTACCTGTTATGATACTAATATTTTTTATTGTAAAAAAGGGATCCTTATCTTCATCTTTTTGCTGTCCGCCAGTCTGTCCATTTGTCAAAACCATTTTCTCGTTAACGCGAGGTGTTATTAAGTTTAAATTAAGTTATAAATTAAGTCAGTAATCCCTTAGAGCTGTAAAAAATCAAACTTCTAAGTCAACGCAATAAAAAGATGATAAAAAGATACTTTATTTACGTAAACACAAATGGCTTGAGATATTAGTGGTTGAAGTCTCCTTTTAAGCGTTTAATAGCTTATGTCAGGAGATTTCGTTGTTCCATATTAAATAGAGTTTACATTATTTTTATATATACAATTAATTCCGATTTAAGACACTCACACCTAGGGTAAATATCCCATTTTCCTAGAATCATGTAATTTTACAAGAAGCAATGTCTTTAGCAAAAGTAAAAGAAATAATGTAATATATATATTTACAAGTTTATACGAAACCATCGGTCGACGCTCTTGGCAAAGATTTTGTTCTTAAAAGCTCAAAAGAAACTTTACAAGCATTCTATTCTGGGGCAAAAATTCTTATTTTTGAATTATAAATTAGTCAGACAAACAGTTTTCCTGTGTGGTGATTGAAACAGTAACACATGCTCAACACGAGCAAGAAAATCATAACCACTTTGCCACTCATACATTACTAGACTAGTCCCACAATTGCAAGTCTTGTAAGCCCGGATCACCACTGCCAGGAGGTTCAGGCACGTTTGGGAGAATCAAGTGTCTTGGATCCCGCAATAAATTTTATCAGAATGGCACAAGGAGTAGTTATAAACAACCGCTTTGATTACGCTTTCGTCAAGACCAAAGCGGGAGTCAGGTGATATAACGAGCATCATAAAAACGACAGAATTGCAATAAGAGGAACCAGGTTGCTGTACTGTACTTGTCAGGTTCCTTAAAATATTTTAAGGAACCTAAGCTAATTATATTTTATTCCAATGGTATGGTATGAAAAGCCCTTAATGTTACGGAAGATATTACTGGTTGACAATTGCAAAATTTATGCGTCAAACTATAGTCTCTTTGGCATTATATAAAAAAATCTACAGACGATCCTTTAAACCTATATAAAAAATGGTAAAGTTAAGCAATTACGACATTGCAGCGTCTTTGTCCTCACAAGAAAAAGTTTTACTTTAACTGCGTCATATAATAAGGTAAATAAATAGAAAACCACGTCTGTGGCCGAGATCTGTCATTTAATTTTCTCAATTCAGTCCTAGTCGGAACAAACATCTGCCAATAGTAAAATCTGATACCATTTTTTTATGGTGGGACGCTTTTATAGGTTTTCACCACGTTGGGAGACGACGGAGTATGTGGGAATCTCCAGGATTATCCACTAACATTATCACGGTAGCCTAGCCTCTTGATACTCTGGCTAGGTGATAGTTCTGAGAATTCGAAAAACTATAGTTCTAGAAAAGTTCCTCTCGGCGGCGCGGCGTGAAGATGTTCTCCTTGTGCATAGGTAAACTGCAGCTAGGTTGCCGCTTCCTGGGAGCACTTCCGTAAGGAAAAAGGTGAGCGGGCTAAAGAATTTTCTGTATGTTATGACCATGGCAGAAATGCCATGCGTGGCTCCATTGGTAGAGAAGGTTTTTGTTCAGGAGTGGACGTTTTTCCGCGACGTGATAAAGTTTTTACTACTTCTACTTATTTGGAACAAACTAATAATTTTTCACAAATTTTGCAAATATATTCCATTTTGTTATCACTTATCGTCTAGGGACCATTCTGGACCAAAGGAAATTGTATTGCCTATTTAAATTCATTAACTTATCACTAGATGGCGTTGACAATATTTGGAATGGTACTAGCGAAATTTAATTACATATAGTCTATATCTCAAATCAATCAGATAACTGAGATATCTTACTATTCAAACCCATATTATTATAGTCGATAGGTGTGTTAATCCATGTACGGGTACTACCACTGTTATATACAAGCAATTTTGATTCCTCTGAACAATGTATTGTAATGCATGCAGACAGTGTGTTCTAATTTTAATTGATTGCTTCCATGCGAAACGTCAAGATTAATCTAAGTTAGGCTATCTAAAGTTCAGCTGTACTAAACAACTTTATCTATCTTTATAAAGTTTATTTATTTAAGATAAAGAAGACTTAAATTTTCGTGACATTTTTATGACTTGGTTAATTATAGAATATTCTTTACAAAAATACTTTTAATATCTATATATTATATTTGTACTTTACCTGTTCATAATGTACCACGGGCGCTTTTACGCCTGAAATCTTCCAACAATCTTTATTGGTGATATTGGTACCCACAGCAAGTGATGTAGGTGGGTGCAAAAACCAATTGCTCTTGACCACCAGTGCCTATATAAAGATATGCAGTCAAGTATTATCTGGACATTGGACACATGAGGTCTTTAATGATGTCTGCAAATTCCCACCATTACCAATGAGTATTTGTAGGCTTATAGAGCCTATGCCCTAACTGAAAACTTTTGGTTTATTATACGTTACCTATTACAATAACAGCATACAAGAGGAGACTTATTGGTTATGGTGGGAATTTGCAGACATCATGAAAGAGCTAATGTGTGATTCGGTTTACTTAATGGTTGGCCTTAACGGTTAAAGCCTGAAGTTTAGCTGAACGCTACACATTTGGTTCTAGTTCCAGTAATTTTGTACAATTTTAACATCAAACTCAGCAAATAACTAAAACACGGTGTTTCATTGACACAGTCAAGTCCTCAAAATACATACATAGACTCACGCCTGACAGAGGGGTAGGCAGAGACAACAGATTTGCATTTGCACACCTCTTTTGACTCGATTACTGTCATTATATTCTTCATACATGCTCGCCGGTTTAGGGTACTTCTGACCTGCCTTTTCTTGTCGTCAAAATACCATGCCGTATTGATGCTGCAGTAAAATTGCTGGAATTTAGGCTTTGAGACACAAAACCATGATACCACAATGTCATTAAAAGTAAAAAATAT
Source organism: Pseudoips prasinana (assembly GCA_951640165.1). Classification (NCBI taxonomy): domain Eukaryota; kingdom Metazoa; phylum Arthropoda; class Insecta; order Lepidoptera; family Nolidae; genus Pseudoips; species Pseudoips prasinana. Next base: position 16,412,118 of record OX621253.1, read on the forward strand.
GATTTCCATTGAGATTCTTACTCATGGGTAAAGGCATAGTTGTGGGGTAAGGTAGTAGGTATGTATAATCATCATGTCAGCCGAAAGACGTCCACTATTTGACAAAGGCCTCTGCTCTCCGAGATCTCCGCAATGGCTGGTCGGTTACTTTAGTTCACCTGCGGATTTCAGTATTTTTGATTCCATCTCATAGGGATCCTGAGACCTTGAGCCTTAAGCAACAAAGGTTGATGATGATGTTGATGATGGATGTCCTCCCGGCCGAATTTCAACCACGGCAGCCACTCTCAATGGAGATTAGCCAATTGCGCAGGACATATTATAGTGCACAAGTGTATGCGCAAACACAGGGGCACTTTCTATTCCATCACTCTCATGATCCGATGGGATGACTAGCGATGCGACCGGAAAGAAGTCAGGTACAGGACCGACGGCTTTACGTGCTCTCCGAGGCACGGGGGTATAATACCGCCAACTCCCAGACTTCGCTATTCGCTGATACTGAGAAATTTCTTTTTACGGAAAAAGTCCCAAAATCACTTTTTGGCCCGACCCGGGATTTGAACCCAGGACCTCATTGTCCGCGGTTGAACACGCTACCGTTAGACCAAAACAGTTTATTGAATTTAATACACACTACAAACGCGTGTTTATAGTGTGCATTAAATAGACCCATAATAACCTACAAAATCTGATTACATTATAGAAAATATTTTTCCTATTTGCTTTTAAGGCTAGAGGCCTCCTAGCCACAAAAGTAAAATAATTAGTTACTAATGTAATTTCACTTATACACCGTGCACCCAGTAAACCGCGCAGATTAAAGCGGTAATGTGGTATAAAAATTAAAAAGAAATATAAGTACCTACAGTTTAAAGTTATTAAAGTAAATTATCAGTAAGTTATTACAAAGTAGCTATGTTTTTAATTATTAAGTTAAGTACACAGACAGCTGCGGCAGTCCCCATGAAACAACTTTGACAAAACAACATGTTACTTTAATAGCAGTTTGGAAGAAACTTCCAAGTCATTGTTGTTACTCATGGATATTCGCGATAAAGTATGAACGAATGATGGTAAAGTTAAGCAATTACGACATTGCAGCGTCTTTGTCCTCAAATTATATTATGTATGTACCTCTAAATAAAAAGTTCTAACTTAACTGCGTCATGTAATAAATTAAAGACCTCGGTGCCCGAGATTTGCCATTTCTCAATTCAGTCCTGGTTGGAACATACAATTTGCCAATAGTAATTTTTTTTTTCATGGTAGAACTCTTTTAGAGGTCCACACCACGTTGGGAGACGACGGGGTATGTGGGAATCTCCAGAATTATCCACTAAACCTATCACGTACCCAGCCGTACGGCTAGTGACCGACTGGCACGACACGGATCGATATCACCCGACTCCCATTACGAATCACTCCACCCGTCACGAACAAATAAAAATAAACATTAAGTATGGAACGAGCAATGGAAATAGTTACCTACTAGAATTTCCCAAGAGAGAATATGGTATGGGCCCATAGAAAAATAGCGTCATAAAAGCTCCCAGATCGATAACGCGAGACCAATGTCTCACAATTACAATAATAATATCCTGGGACATTATTCACACACGGCCATCTGATCCCAAACCAAGCAGAGCTATAGAAACCAGATAACTGATATTAGTATATACTACTTTATATATATACTACTTTTGTTTCGTAAATAGGTACACAATTACATAGATAACTAGATACTACTTTTCTTTTGTAAATTAGCTGTGCCGAGCGGTTTAGCCCGCGTAAAACTTTATAAATTATAGCCCGTGTGTTAATCCAGGGTGTCAGCTAACTCCATACCAAATTTTATTAAAATTGCTCCAGCCGTTTAGATGTGAAGAAGTAACAAACATACACACTCATAAACTTTCGCCTTTACAAATCATAATACTTTTATTTCGTAAATACATACTTATATAGATACACCCAGACTTAGGACAAATGTTTATGCACACAAATATCTGTCCTGGGTGGGAATCGAACCCACGACCTGCGGCGTGAAAGGCAAGCATTTAGCAACCACGCCAACTCCATTACGGTGACCGCTTTCCGCCAGATAGGAGCTTGTATGTTGACTTAGGGTCGAGTAATTCCATCAAAAATGTTTTATCTGAGGATGGCTCAAAATATTTCGATGGAAAAATACCCTAAACCAATAACAGACACTTAACCAGACAATGTGGGAATAGTTTATCTTTCACGCTGTCTGCTTCATTTTCTATATCTATACTCTTTTATTATATTTTGTCCGTTCCCTTCTAATATTGGTTCATCTGCCGCAAAATAGTTGCCTAATAATTCTCGATGTTAGCGATTAGGCCGCCAATTATGATAATATTGGTTCTTTGTAGTAATAGTTTTATATACCATTCGCAATCAAGTGCTACGTAATTATCTTCTTGTTATTTTACAAACAAAGAAGAATATTTGTCCGGATTTACCCATTATATGCCACCACCCGTCATCAAATATATTCTGCATTGTAGACTAATTGTGTAAAGCATTATTAACGTGAATATGAATTTGTTAAATAGATATTAACAATATCTTAAGGAAAATAGAAGAACAAGTTATTCAATCAAATCAATCAAAATAAAATTCCATAAGACTGAAATTTGTTTGACAAATTTGAATTTCAATCGTCTACCTGCCTGGAGTTTGAGGAGTTGATATTAAGTCATCCACCAAGGACAATTAACTTCAAAATAACAAATTGTATTACCGTATGTGACCAGTAATACCGTACATATTGCTGGGGAATACACACTATCTAATTATAAACTATACGTCGGTTAACAAACACTTTTTTTCTTATCATAAATTCCATGTCCGGCGGGTCTCAATCCGGCACTCTGCACCAATCCGGCGAAGGCGCTCTGCGTTAAGCTGCGTTTTTAAGATTAGATTTACCTTTTGCATTGCGAATACTGCCATAAAAATAAAATGTAATGATATTTTTGTTATTTCAAATGTAAGTTAGTATCTGCCGTTTATAGTACCTGTTATGATACTAATATTTTTTATTGTAAAAAAGGGATCCTTATCTTCATCTTTTTGCTGTCCGCCAGTCTGTCCATTTGTCAAAACCATTTTCTCGTTAACGCGAGGTGTTATTAAGTTTAAATTAAGTTATAAATTAAGTCAGTAATCCCTTAGAGCTGTAAAAAATCAAACTTCTAAGTCAACGCAATAAAAAGATGATAAAAAGATACTTTATTTACGTAAACACAAATGGCTTGAGATATTAGTGGTTGAAGTCTCCTTTTAAGCGTTTAATAGCTTATGTCAGGAGATTTCGTTGTTCCATATTAAATAGAGTTTACATTATTTTTATATATACAATTAATTCCGATTTAAGACACTCACACCTAGGGTAAATATCCCATTTTCCTAGAATCATGTAATTTTACAAGAAGCAATGTCTTTAGCAAAAGTAAAAGAAATAATGTAATATATATATTTACAAGTTTATACGAAACCATCGGTCGACGCTCTTGGCAAAGATTTTGTTCTTAAAAGCTCAAAAGAAACTTTACAATCATTCTATTCTGGGGCAAAAATTCTTATTTTTGAATTATAAATTAGTCAGACAAACAGTTTTCCTGTGTGGTGATTGAAACAGTAACACATGCTCAACACGAGCAAGAAAATCATAACCACTTTGCCACTCATACATTACTAGACTAGTCCCACAATTGCAAGTCTTGTAAGCCCGGATCACCACTGCCAGGAGGTTCAGGCACGTTTGGGAGAATCAAGTGTCTTGGATCCCGCAATAAATTTTATCAGAATGGCACAAGGAGTAGTTATAAACAACCGCTTTGATTACGCTTTCGTCAAGACCAAAGCGGGAGTCAGGTGATATAACGAGCATCATAAAAACGACAGAATTGCAATAAGAGGAACCAGGTTGCTGTACTGTACTTGTCAGGTTCCTTAAAATATTTTAAGGAACCTAAGCTAATTATATTTTATTCCAATGGTATGGTATGAAAAGCCCTTAATGTTACGGAAGATATTACTGGTTGACAATTGCAAAATTTATGCGTCAAACTATAGTCTCTTTGGCATTATATAAAAAAATCTACAGACGATCCTTTAAACCTATATAAAAAATGGTAAAGTTAAGCAATTACGACATTGCAGCGTCTTTGTCCTCACAAGAAAAAGTTTTACTTTAACTGCGTCATATAATAAGGTAAATAAATAGAAAACCACGTCTGTGGCCGAGATCTGTCATTTAATTTTCTCAATTCAGTCCTAGTCGGAACAAACATCTGCCAATAGTAAAATCTGATACCATTTTTTTATGGTGGGACGCTTTTATAGGTTTTCACCACGTTGGGAGACGACGGAGTATGTGGGAATCTCCAGGATTATCCACTAACATTATCACGGTAGCCTAGCCTCTTGATACTCTGGCTAGGTGATAGTTCTGAGAATTCGAAAAACTATAGTTCTAGAAAAGTTCCTCTCGGCGGCGCGGCGTGAAGATGTTCTCCTTGTGCATAGGTAAACTGCAGCTAGGTTGCCGCTTCCTGGGAGCACTTCCGTAAGGAAAAAGGTGAGCGGGCTAAAGAATTTTCTGTATGTTATGACCATGGCAGAAATGCCATGCGTGGCTCCATTGGTAGAGAAGGTTTTTGTTCAGGAGTGGACGTTTTTCCGCGACGTGATAAAGTTTTTACTACTTCTACTTATTTGGAACAAACTAATAATTTTTCACAAATTTTGCAAATATATTCCATTTTGTTATCACTTATCGTCTAGGGACCATTCTGGACCAAAGGAAATTGTATTGCCTATTTAAATTCATTAACTTATCACTAGATGGCGTTGACAATATTTGGAATGGTACTAGCGAAATTTAATTACATATAGTCTATATCTCAAATCAATCAGATAACTGAGATATCTTACTATTCAAACCCATATTATTATAGTCGATAGGTGTGTTAATCCATGTACGGGTACTACCACTGTTATATACAAGCAATTTTGATTCCTCTGAACAATGTATTGTAATGCATGCAGACAGTGTGTTCTAATTTTAATTGATTGCTTCCATGCGAAACGTCAAGATTAATCTAAGTTAGGCTATCTAAAGTTCAGCTGTACTAAACAACTTTATCTATCTTTATAAAGTTTATTTATTTAAGATAAAGAAGACTTAAATTTTCGTGACATTTTTATGACTTGGTTAATTATAGAATATTCTTTACAAAAATACTTTTAATATCTATATATTATATTTGTACTTTACCTGTTCATAATGTACCACGGGCGCTTTTACGCCTGAAATCTTCCAACAATCTTTATTGGTGATATTGGTACCCACAGCAAGTGATGTAGGTGGGTGCAAAAACCAATTGCTCTTGACCACCAGTGCCTATATAAAGATATGCAGTCAAGTATTATCTGGACATTGGACACATGAGGTCTTTAATGATGTCTGCAAATTCCCACCATTACCAATGAGTATTTGTAGGCTTATAGAGCCTATGCCCTAACTGAAAACTTTTGGTTTATTATACGTTACCTATTACAATAACAGCATACAAGAGGAGACTTATTGGTTATGGTGGGAATTTGCAGACATCATGAAAGAGCTAATGTGTGATTCGGTTTACTTAATGGTTGGCCTTAACGGTTAAAGCCTGAAGTTTAGCTGAACGCTACACATTTGGTTCTAGTTCCAGTAATTTTGTACAATTTTAACATCAAACTCAGCAAATAACTAAAACACGGTGTTTCATTGACACAGTCAAGTCCTCAAAATACATACATAGACTCACGCCTGACAGAGGGGTAGGCAGAGACAACAGATTTGCATTTGCACACCTCTTTTGACTCGATTACTGTCATTATATTCTTCATACATGCTCGCCGGTTTAGGGTACTTCTGACCTGCCTTTTCTTGTCGTCAAAATACCATGCCGTATTGATGCTGCAGTAAAATTGCTGGAATTTAGGCTTTGAGACACAAAACCATGATACCACAATGTCATTAAAAGTAAAAAATATGATTTCCATTGAGATTCTTACTCATGGGTAAAGGCATAGTTGTGGGGTAAGGTAGTAGGTATGTATAATCATCATGTCAGCCGAAAGACGTCCACTATTTGACAAAGGCCTCTGCTCTCCGAGATCTCCGCAATGGCTGGTCGGTTACTTTAGTTCACCTGCGGATTTCAGTATTTTTGATTCCATCTCATAGGGATCCTGAGACCTTGAGCCTTAAGCAACAAAGGTTGATGATGATGTTGATGATGGATGTCCTCCCGGCCGAATTTCAACCACGGCAGCCACTCTCAATGGAGATTAGCCAATTGCGCAGGACATATTATAGTGCACAAGTGTATGCGCAAACACAGGGGCACTTTCTATTCCATCACTCTCATGATCCGATGGGATGACTAGCGATGCGACCGGAAAGAAGTCAGGTACAGGACCGACGGCTTTACGTGCTCTCCGAGGCACGGGGGTATAATACCGCCAACTCCCAGACTTCGCTATTCGCTGATACTGAGAAATTTCTTTTTACGGAAAAAGTCCCAAAATCACTTTTTGGCCCGACCCGGGATTTGAACCCAGGACCTCATTGTCCGCGGTTGAACACGCTACCGTTAGACCAAAACAGTTTATTGAATTTAATACACACTACAAACGCGTGTTTATAGTGTGCATTAAATAGACCCATAATAACCTACAAAATCTGATTACATTATAGAAAATATTTTTCCTATTTGCTTTTAAGGCTAGAGGCCTCCTAGCCACAAAAGTAAAATAATTAGTTACTAATGTAATTTCACTTATACACCGTGCACCCAGTAAACCGCGCAGATTAAAGCGGTATTAATGTGGTATAAAAATTAAAAAGAAATATAAGTACCTACAGTTTAAAGTTATTAAAGTAAATTATCAGTAAGTTATTACAAAGTAGCTATGTTTTTAATTATTAAGTTAAGTACACAGACAGCTGCGGCAGTCCCCATGAAACAACTTTGACAAAACAACATGTTACTTTAATAGCAGTTTGGAAGAAACTTCCAAGTCATTGTTGTTACTCATGGATATTCGCGATAAAGTATGAACGAATGATGGTAAAGTTAAGCAATTACGACATTGCAGCGTCTTTGTCCTCAAATTATATTATGTATGTACCTCTAAATAAAAAGTTCTAACTTAACTGCGTCATGTAATAAATTAAAGACCTCGGTGCCCGAGATTTGCCATTTCTCAATTCAGTCCTGGTTGGAACATACAATTTGCCAATAGTAATTTTTTTTTTCATGGTAGAACTCTTTTAGAGGTCCACACCACGTTGGGAGACGACGGGGTATGTGGGAATCTCCAGAATTATCCACTAAACCTATCACGGTAGCCTCTCGATGCTCTAGGTGATAGCTCTGAGAATTCGAATGGATCTCCATTCAAAACTCTAGTTCTAGAAAAGTTGAGTTTAGGGTGTTTTGGCCTCCCCGTATTCTTCTCGTGTCCCCACTTCAATTTCCTGTGATCCTTGGGGCGGCACTGAATATACTCATTTTTGTCCTTTTCAGCACTGACCTTTACGTTCGCAACGAATTTAGCGGTTGATACCGTTTTCCAACGCTGAACCACCTCTGCTGCTGCCAGAGAAAGAAATTTTTTTAATTTTCTTTTTCCCTAACACAGTTAGTATTAATGGCTGGTAGAAAAAGCTCTCCCATGTCTCTCTTCGAGTGTATGTTGGGCGCAATCCTGGTCGGTTTGGCTATGATGGCAAGTTACTTAACAAAACATGATAACCGGTAAATATACGTGTCTATTGTTCCCGTTCGGGGCATCGAAGTCGCCCAACTTAAAATAAATTCTGTATGCTATGACCGTGGTATACATGGGTATTATGTCAGAGGAGGAGGTTTTTGTATAGAAGTGGATCTCATTCGGCTGATAGGACTTTAAATTGCTTGTCTCAAAATACAAATTACTACTATTTTTTTTAAATTGTAATTTCTCACAATTTTGTTAAATATATTTCATTTACGTATCACTCTTACTCACTGAAAATTTGTGAGTAAGGATGTTTGTTTTGTTTGTTTCACGCAAAAACTACCGATCGGATTTTGATGCAACTTTGTAGTAATGTTGCTTATATATCCGAACATATTGGCTATAATTTGTAATAAACTGCGGGGCATTGCTAGACAGTAATAACGCGTTATTCCGCTTAAAGTTACGTAATAATATACGATTTATACGTACGTTACAAGTAGCGCATTTTTCACTGATTCAGTTTTGTTATTCCCAGTGAAAAAGCAGTCAAATAATATAGCTGTAAAACCTTTGTGGAGTGTACCAATAGTTTAGCGTCAGGCGTCAGTCATCAGTCAACCCGCCTCAACAAACAGCTGTTAATTCGCTCGTTCTCGTAAACAAATGTATGTGCCAGGCTTTCTGGGAATGAAGCTAAATTGTATCATGTTTTTCGGTGAAGTTGGCGTGAGAATTTCCTCGATTATTCAGATTTATTTATCAAATTCACTTATAAAGTGGCACACGCAGATGAAGCATGCTATTACTAAGTAGGTATATGGGGGTATACATAATATTACGTACCTACAAAATAAAAACGTTTTGTTCGATTATACTGATTGTGAGTCCGACTAACGTTTTTCTGGTCGTTTTCCCGATTTGGGTTAGTGTCAGCATATGTTATAGATAGGGATATCCATGATTTTTAAAAAGCTTGGCATTATTACTGAACTTTTAATTTTACTTTTAATTACTTAATTAACAAATAGAGCATTTAGATAATAGATTACGTGTAGTAAGGTTTAGACTTTTGTCAGTACTTCACAAATTACAAAACGGTAACTTTGAAATCAAATGGTGTACACAATTCCGTCGAACTCATACATCATGATTAAAAAATAATTCTATATTTAAGCTACTTTAAGTCTATATTACATATATAAATCGATAATTTGATTAATTTTCAATCTCTATATGTCGAACAGTGTATAGCGCAATTGTACACTTTAGCAGGTACAAACCAATTTGCCGCTCCAATAAATTAATTGCTTTCCGCAATTTGTTGCTACAAATCAATTAATTGATATGTTGAAATGGCGTTCGACTATCTAATTGTACATATCAATGCCCATCGTCCGTACCTACTTGGTTATCATTTAGACGATTGATTTATGTTATCCGTAAGAATTGTTTTGTGTCCTACTCACTGAATGTTTCTATTGTACATGAGGTTTTGTTTTAACCTTACTCCAACATTTTAAACATTTCTCCAACAATAAAAACAACGTCTTTTCTGTATTTTGAAATAAATGAGAATGCTGATCAGTTGTTTGGTTGCTGTAGGTTCTGCCTAATTTCCCTGGGATCACTGGCGTTTGGAGGAAGGAAACTCAACTCGTCTTGTATAAGTGGTCCCGGGAAGAGGTAACCTGCTCAGGTTGCCTAAACGCGCTTGTGCGTGATGGGGAGGGGGGAGGCATTCGGGCCCCTCCCCTCCCCGGGGGAGAGTCTCGCGGACGCTCGTATACAGCGGGGGTACTGGCGAGAACGTTTACGAGTAGCCCCCGCTACAAGCACTGTGAGGCTGGCTACCGTGGTGCTTTTAGTGGGTCGGCCCTACACAACGTGCGAATGGTATTTCCACAACGTAAAAAAAAAGATAAGATGTTAGATATGCCGCCATGATCTGCTATAGATCCTCTCGCTGCAAGTGAAAATTTCGTCCTCTACCATCGTGTTTTTCACAAGAATCTTTTTACTGCTAACTTCCACTCTTTGGAATGCACTGCGAAAGTAGTCAGCCTATATATAACCTATGGCCAACAACGCCTATGCCGGCGGTGTTCACTTGCCATCAGGTGACCCACTTACTCATTTGTTTTGCCATTAAATAAAAAACCAATTACTTATTCTGTTTAGTACACAGGGTTTAGCCTAGTTTAACCATTTGGTTTCCTAATATACCAAGAAGTTAATGAGTAGTATGGTCTAAGTTATTATGGTAAAGTTTCAAATTCATGTGGCAACCTAATAGTCAGAGTTAATATCCTTTTAAGTTATTATAGTAAATATAACCCGCTTTATTGGAAACGAATACTTAAGGTAATTTGACAATTATACGTACACAAAGGTATTGAATTATTTTCAGTTTATATGGAACAACCAACTGTACTAAACAAATGTGTATTTATTTGATAATGTACAAATAATTTCTTGTATTATTGTTACAGAAATATTTCATGTTTAAGTAGAATTTTATCTCTTAGCCGATCTAAAGAGGTTTTTCGTCTGTTTATTTTCGGTAACGCACGCGAGTATTTTCGAGCAGCAATATCGTTGATGGGTTGAGGGCTGGCAACATCAGTATAAACCCTCGTAGGCATTTAGATTTAGAGTAATATGATATTTCAGTATTTCAATTTGCGGCAGTTTTGAGTGATAAGTATAACTGAATGCTTGGCTTTCAAATTAGGTTTTGAAAACGTTAGTGCTTTTATTTTAACAGGATGCATCATTGACTTATATGTATAACTAGGCACGCTGTTTCGAATAAAGACTCTGTCCCAGTCCGGCTGTGCGCGAGGTGAGGGGCGCGCGCGGGCGCGGCGGCGGCCAAAATTGACTGAGTTGCAGCGCGGGCGCTGCAACTCAGTCAATTTTCAAATGGGATTGCGCGTCTAGTAGAATACATATAGGTCAATGGGATGCATCCTTTCGTATCATTATTGTGGAATCTAACATGTCAGCCAAATGAGGTCCACTGCTGGGCAAAGGCATTTCCATAAAGTTTGGATGGAGTTGTGTCCATTATATGGAGGGATATGCCATAATCGCCACGCTTGGTAGATGGGATTGGGCGCGATGGCAGTATACAGGGAGACGCTGCTGCTCGATTTTTTGGAAATATTCTCTCGGATTGACTTCTACGCCCCCATGGTATGAAATAAGGGTGGTGATGTTATTTACTGTCAACCACATAGCAAGGATGCAACTGCACGCCAGTTCGTCACCATTTGTTAAGTGAGTGATGTACCTATTAATTTTAACTTAAATTTATTTTGTTTTTAGGATTTGTTATTTTTTTTTTAAATCAATTATTTTAATGAATAATATGCACATTTATATTTAATAATTTGTAGTGTTGGATATGGGAATAATTTCCTGAAATAAAATTATTATTAAAATATAACAATAATCTAAATAATCTATAGATTACTTTCAGCTCAAAAAATCATCTCATACATTACTTTTATGTAATATGTTTTATAGCTGCAATTAGTATAAAATAACAAGTCTACGCCGGCACTAGGAAATAAATCCCTGCCTAGCGGGGAACTTCTACAAACAGGCTATTAACTCAAAGTATAACCAGGCTCAGATAACTCATTTACAGGTCACACAAATAGTTGTCCTGTGCGGGGACGAACATGAATGCGCTGAGTTAGTAGTGAGGACTTTAACCGAGTGATTAAAGTAACTTGACTGCGTATTATATCGTGTTCCACCATAAATAATGAGAATGATGACTGCACGAGTGGCGACTGCGCCGTATAGCTACATCGTGTTCCACCGAAGATAATGAGCGAACCGGCATGGCGGCAGCGGAATACGAGCCAACCGGGCGAAAGTATGATTGGGGTTGTTCTGCCAATAAAAGCTTCCAGTAGAAGTCTGAATACCGATAGTGGGCGGTATTACTCTTTCTTCCGTCAAGACGAGATATTCATTTCGAGCCTGGTAATGGCATGGTGACATTATCATTACGTAGATGTGCACTGCAGGACATAGGCATCTCCCAAAGATCTCCACAGTTGCCGGTCTTGCGCTGCCCGCAATCAGCAGCTTCCAGCGACCCTCACTAGATCATCAGGGCATCTTGTAGAGGATTTGCTAACCCTGCGTCTTCCCGTCCGTGAACGCCACCCGAGAACCTTTCGCCCCCAGTGTCCATTGACCCTACGAGCTATGAGTCCTGCCCACTGCCTCCTCACATTGGCAATACTTCGGACTGCCACTGAATTCATTTACTTTGGTTCACCTGTGTATTTAAATATTTCTAATTTAATCGCGCAGGGCAAGTCCAAACATAGGTCTCTCCATTGCTCTTTGGGTGACCTTGATCCTTCTTACGAGGCCCATAGCAAACTAACACGTTTCTGTTGCGTAAATCATTATTGACAATACACACTGGCCAGACTAGACTAGACTTTTAACTTGAGACACTGGTGTATTTCTTTAGTTGTTGTTGATTTTCCTTTGCAAATAAAAAAAAAGTTGATATAATAAATTCCTTAAATTCAATAATTTATGAATATATTCCTTTTATCAAGAGACTGTATGCGCATACTCAGGTTCACACTATTGTCCATCTCTCTCTAAATCCTATGTTAACTATAGGATTTTAAGTAATTAGTGTCTTAATTGGTTGTTCAGTATTGTCAATATTAGAACACGATTACCCTAATTATAAATAAATATTTCGACATAAAATCAGGTGTGTTTGCAGTAACCAAGGTTATAAACGATTATATATACGATTTGATGATCAATCATAATAATTATTATCATTTGGATCCTGATCGCTAGTTAGTAAAATATAAACTGGGTGCATTTATTTCTGTAATTAATTGGCGAGTGTGTATGGAAATAGGCTGCCGAATTCAAAGTTAAGTCAGTAACTACACATTCTATGAATAGCCATAGTACTACAGAATGTAGGTAAATACCTACTACTATATAGGTATAATATTGTAATTTATCCTGATGCATCTATATTGGCTATTACGAGTAGCAAAAGTTTTAAATGATAAGTACAGATTATAAGAAAACAATTTCCTCAATATACACAAAATTACTTATAAATAAATTCCAACTCTCGAATAATCTCTCAACACACTTTGACAGGTACTTCCCATGAAATATTCAAAACCTCCTAAACTTCCTTACTAAAAACCACTGAAGAAACATCGACCTTCATAAACAAAATAACCACACGAACACTGACATTCTTACCTTCCAACTTTAAATTGGGCCAATTCCGTCGCTCCAACTTTGAAAACAATCCAAGCACTTATTGGAACATCACTATCCTTCCTCAAAAAGTCATTTTATATTATTTAACAACACTGAAGTTTTTATGAGTTTTATTCCGAGAAGTTTCGGAACTTAGGGTTACGGAGACCGTGTGATATTAGCGCGTACTCGCGTGTAGTACCGTGGAACGCCTGATCGCGACTGAAGCAATGCTGCCATACTACGCCTGAAGGCTCGCGCCGTACTGCAGGCGTCATGCCTATAAGTGGCTTTGCGGTTATTAGGGTTAAAGCTTATGGCTTGTAAAGAATTGCTATACAACGGGCGTAATCGTATGATAATGTGCTTTATAAAGTTGTTATATAAACTGTTTTAAGTTTGGTTTCTTTCATTAATAATATATCTAAGTATAGAATTAACATTTATTGTTGTCGATTCTTTTTGGTTATAAAACGTCATAAAACGGCTATGAACAATTTATCCTCCGTGCACAATGTGAAGCAACATTGTTTTGCCCCGGATCAGGGGTGGGAGGGGGGGCAAGCCGGGGCCTATAATATATATAGCCGGGCGGCAAGTTAAGAGGGCGGCCAAATTCATACTTTAGAGACAAATAGACAATTCACATCTACTTAACTTTGCCCACAGAATCATTCATCAGATTCAAAATACGCGCCCGCTTAGTGTTTACCAGATGAAAAATCACTCCGGAGAAAAGGCCTGATTTTTGATAATTTTCTCTTAAACGTACTTAACAATTAAATAAATCGTCTTTATACACTGTGGTTCAAATCTATATATCAGTAAATAAATAGTCTTAACACAGATATAAGAGCGATGGATGCATTCTTTTCGGAAGGACTTTGTTGAAATGTTAACAATTAGTAGACATCTGATAGCTGAAATAATAAAGATGTTAAATATAAAAAGAAATATAAAAAGGAAGGCTTTTTTCAGTTTTTGCCCTACCTAATAAATGTTGAAGATCCGGGGCTGGTTGCCATTTAGCTCCATTGCCTAGGATTAAGAGGTAGATTCCATCACACAACTAAATGACATTCTGCTTTCATAATAACTTAAACACATTTTGACATGATTTGTTCGGTACGTTTTAATTAAACCTTAATCTGATTTCCCAGAAAAGAGGGTCAAATCATTTCCATCAAAACTGTGCCCCAAAATAATCCCTGCAATTAATTTAGCCTCAATGATAACTGTAAATGAAAAGCAAACTAGACACCTTTAACTCTAAAAATAAAAAAGGCTGAGCAATTAATTTGAGAGTGAATTCAATTAAAATGGTAATGAAGTGTGGATGATATCTGCTGGGTTTAAACGCCACTGAATATGCTGGAGAGGACCCGGGCCAAGTGAAATTCGTCTGTTATTATTTTGACGTAAGTGCCATCGGTGTTTACAATTTTGAGTCATGAGCAATGTGAGTTCCTCATCGGTAGTTGATAGCGATTTTATTACGTAGGTAATAGGAGTCGTTTTTGTAGTTCAAGTGTATCCAATGACGTAACGTGTAACGTAATCGCCGGTAACTGGGTGAATAAGGTTATTTTCGATGGTCTTCAGTTACAGTAGGTAATCTCAACAGGGACTAGCCCTTCATAGGTGTACTTTGATCGTTCTTACAATCTAATACAGGGCCAAGTAGATTGGAGACTGAACTGGGGCTTTACCGGCTAAGTCGCCGAACATCGTTTTCGTGAATGGAGTTCAAATAAATAAAGGTTAAAAATGACTTAATCAATCATTTAATCGGCTTCCATGACCACATGTGACGTCATAAATGGTCCGGAAGCGATTGTCAATGTTGAAGCCGATTTAACGATTGATTAAGTCATTTTTAACCTTTATTTATTTGAACACCATTTAAGAAATCGGTCAGCCGGTAGAGCCCCAGGTATAGTATTCGTGGCTTAACATGCTCTTTCGAATCATAATGGTGTGGGACCGCCAAGTTCCTGAACTCTTTAGATATTTTTTTTTATATAATCTCAACAGAGACTATCTATAGGAGTACTTTGATCACCCTTACAATCTAATACACGGCCAAGCAAACACGATTGGAGAGAGAACAGGCATGGTGTTCGTGGTTTTACATGCTCTTCCAAATCACAGAGGTGTGGCACCGCTAAATTCCTGACCCCTTTAGATATTTTTTTTGATATGCAATTCAACATAACAGGAATATCAAAATATCAGGAATTTTAAATTATCTACTTGTATGATTATCTACTTGTGATAGAATTGTGTGGCTTTTTTGAGTGAAATTTGTCCGTTACTACATTCGGAATATCAGAATTTTAAAATCTATATAAAGATAATATATTAAAATCCTTTGTTATATATACATTTTCCGTACATGATATAAACAAAAATTATTTCATTTATTTTCGTTTCATAACACCTTTAGATGTTTTAACGGTTTATTTTGTTTTTTAACCTCAAAAGCTTTCAAATAAAAAGAAACCAAAATCAGTTTTCGAACCCCGCAAAAATTGCGTAACATACATATGAAAAAACGTACAACCCAGTTGGCTTTAAAATGCTATGAATATTTTATGTCGCTTACAACCAATTAGAATAGGAAGTCAGCAAAATATTCAATTTATTTTTTTCTCCTAAATAAAGGGTTTTCGTTTGTAGATGAGTGCATGGGAGGTAAACATTTTGAGGTAAGTACTTACCTACACATTTATCATTTATGAGTTTGGCAGGTTGGCTGCTCCATTTATTACATTTTACAGATCTTTGGAACAGATTAGGGATTTACTTAATAAATTTAAGACGAAGGTACAGAACCATTCTATGATTAAGTAATTACATCTTGAGTAACAAGGCAAGTTGTCAAGATTCATTGAGCTCAAGATAGAGTCGATTGATGAGTTTTGAAATAAACGGCTTAAAAAAAGAAATAAGTCGTACTCATTTTAATTTACCGGAAAATTAGATTTTCCACATAAGTAAGTACCATATTTTTCTCACTAAAAATGACATGTATAAGTGTGATAGGCAAGGGCGGTCGAGTTCTCCAACCGCATTGTTGAGATTTTATTTCACAACATATAAACCAGTAAAATTCCTCTTTCGTACTATTTCTCCTATCGCGGGCCTGTTGGAAGATTTCATTAGAAATAAGCAGCGCCTTTTTACTACTATGCAATTGTGTATTACTTTCTTACTTTAAATTTTTCTGTGTATATAAAAAGACACATGCCATAGGTGTTGCGCTAGCTGCGCTCGTGGCTAGGTCCGCGTGTGGATTTAAATTTAATTCGTGTTAACATGAACCAATTCCTATTTTTTTTAAACAGGTTGTGTGTAAAGTATTTCGGGCAATTGTGGAGATTGTGCCCAGCAGTGGGCGTCTTTTGGCTGATATGATGATGATTTTTTTACTTTCGGATATAGTGTCGCCATGTCGTAAAATTTACTCTTAATGTATTATATAGAACTTGATTGGATATATTTTAGCGATATTTATTACGTGAGCTATCCGTTACGTTATTTTTCACTAAGTTAGCTCCTCACGTCATTTTTTATTATAATATGTTTATTTAAGCATATATTTGAAGAGAATACTCGTATATGCTGTAACAATAACTGAATTCCATTCCGCGCGTTAACAACACGCTGCACCTAACAGCAAACAAATGACTACTATATGTTACTTTATTTTTTGTTCCGTATATTTGCGAATCCGCGCGCTATATAGCTATATCACAACTAGAGTATAAAAACTAATTATATCATTCCACTTAGATAGTACGCGCGGAGATGCTACTTTTTTCCAGGCAGAGCTTTAAGTAGTTTTCATTGTCTACCTTAGACAAAGTCGTTTAAAAGTAGGAGTCAGCCCTCAAATTTAAAAGAGCTAAGTTTAAAGTAGTTTTCATAATACGATACCTATCATATATTTCAGTTAAAATGTCATTGAAACTTTGGGACACACGACTGCATATCAAGCTATACATTTCCAATATAAGCTGACTTCTCATTGTATGGAAATCCTATACAACGCGAGATCAACTTATACTGAAACATATAGTTTGATATGTAGCCATGCGTGTGTACAAGTACGGGTAGTATGCAATACTGATTTTACATGTTCTACGAGGCAAGGGGGAAGACACTCCCAATACCTAGAATTACGAATTTTTTAAAAAATTTAAATTGTTCTATCACTTTGTTTGGCCCAATCCGGCACTTGACCCCAGGACCTCCTGCGGTTCTACGGTACCGTTAGACCATCGAGGCATTAATCTAAAAGATTGCTTTTTGTTTCCTCCAAGGCGGGATGCGCAATAGTTATGCCAAGATTAAATAGTTACGTAACGAAAAGGGATAGTAAGATAACTGACAGATGACAGGAGTAATTGACGTGAGACATTTATAGAGGTATCTTGGTTGAGTTATCACTTAAGTAAGGTTTGATTTGATTATTCTTATTATTTGACCATTTCTATAAACGTTGAATAAACGTTTATGAAAATAATAATAATATCATGGGACCTTAATTATACACGGCCATCTGATCCCAAACTACGCAGAGCTTGTACTATAGAAATCAGATAACTATCAGTTATCTGATTTCTGTAGTTCTACACATACCAATTTTCTTTTGTAAATACATACTTACACAAGATAATTATACCGAGACTTATGACAAATAGACATGTGCATGCACACACATTTCTGTCCTGGGTAGGAATCGAACCCACGACCTCCGACGTGTAAAGCAAGCATTTGCCAACAGGCCCGTTAATAAATGGTCGTATACCTAGTAAGAATATCATCACTCCATATAATCTTGTGAGGGCCGTAGAAGTCCACCCGAGGGAATATCTGTACGCAGAAGGAAGTTGCAGAGCTTCCTTCTGTGTACTATACTATGGTCTGCCAAGCGTGGCGATTTTCCTTTGAGTAGATTTCTACGCCCACCACGGAATGAGATGAGGTGATGATATTATACGCCGTCAGTACACAGCACCTTTACCTCATATTAGTTATTAGTATAAGTAGTATTAATAAATATACCCATATAAATGTACCCACTACAAAGCGGCTACTTTATAGTTTATTAATATTTCAGACACGATTGTGACGAAGTATTTATTCAAAAAGAGACTTTGTTTATTCTAGAGATTGTTTTTATTCTCCGTAGCGTATAAAGATTTGCTTTTCTTACAAATGACAAGAAAATACATGAGACAAAATTGAATATATACGCCGTTATGATTTTAATTTAGCGTTTTTCCTTGTGGCTTCAATTCGCCTATTATATGTGTATGTAATTATTATATATAAGAATTTTATTATGATATGTATATATATGAACTTGAAAGAATTAGGAGCCGGCTATAGTTTTTCCCCTGCTTCATTGGAATAACTCATATATCGGCAAGGTAAATTAAGAATTTATGAATTATCTCTGATTACTGTTATAATAAATAGGTAGATAATTATATAAAAAAAAGAAATTCTGGCTATCATATATTTAATTCTTTAATACAGTTGTAGAGTTTAACGGTTCCGTAACAAAAATTGCGCGAACTTTACTTTTCACTAGTCTATAACTTCAAACCTTGTTTTAGTCATAGTGAATTGTAATACGAAAATCAGGTCGAGTAAGCTCCATTGGTGCTAGCAGATTCCAGATAGTATTTTTTTATACAATACAATAATAATGTCTTCTTAGCCGAATTTGGGCCATGGCAACTAGTCTCAATAGAGATTAGCCATCTGTACGGGACATTTTTAGTGCACAACTTTGTGCGCAAACACAGCAGCACTTTTAATTTCATCACTCTCATGATCCGATGGAAATCGCTGGATGCGGATAGCGCAAGACCGGCAATTGTGGAGATCTTTGGGGGAGGCCTTTGTCCAGCAATGGACGTCTTTCGGCTGATATGATCATGATGATGATGATGATCCAATGAGACGCCTAGCTATACGACCGGAAGGAGGTCAGGTACAGGACCGACGGCTTTACGAGGCATGAGGATATAGGTAATACTACCAACTCTCAGACTTCTGGCTAATGCTGATAAATTTTTCTTTTTGCAGTAAATTCCCAAAATCACTTTTGGACCTCGTTCTCTGCGGGTGAACACGCCACCGCTAGACCAACGGGGCAGAGTACAATATAATACAATAAAAAAACTGCAAACGGCTTTGAAGGCTGCTAGTGTCCAAATTTTTTGAGGTCAATTGACTCGTGGCGCTTTATCGACACTATATTTTATTGTGACTTGGTATAAAAATATCTGTTTTTATGTTCTTCATAAATCAATTTTTTTAAATTTATGTAAGTCTGTAACACAAACATTGATATTTTTGTAATTTATTATTCCAGTTCCGTTGTTTGAGAATCTTTGTCTATTTTTCACATTGGCAATTTTTATCAAGGAATATTTAATTCGATTTAATCGGGACTTATGACTTACTAAGACGCTAATAAAAAAAAGAAGAAACGATCATGTGGCGCTAGTCTCACAAACTAAAACCAGTTTTTGTAGTATGCAATATGACAGACGAGCATCCTACCTATACAATCAATAAATTAAACAAAAATCTAGAATTATACACTAAAAAGTATTACGAATGTAAAAAACTTATAACTAACTGGATTAAAGGACTCACATATGAGGACACTGAAGCCCTCTTACAACACGCAATTTGACCCAGTCACCACACCCCACACCCACTCGCATCCAAAACACGCACCCTGTTTCTATTGTTCTTTATAAATTATAATATAAGATTTTTATACATTTATTGATTTTTTATCGTTAAAAAATGTCTTGCTTTGTTAATTTTTGTCATCATCAATCGCGCATACTTATGTTTTCTTATGTAAATTATTAAAACTTTAAGACTTTTAACTATTAAGATTTTAATTGACGGTCACCGTAGCCTAGTTGGTAGTGCTCCTGCCTACGAAGCTGGTGGTCCTGGGTTCGAATCCCGGTAAGTGCAAATATTTGTGTGATGAGCACGAATATTTGTTTCTGAGTCATGGATGTTTTCTATGTATATAAGTATTTATCTATCTATATAAGTATGTATATCGTCGCCTGGTACCCAAAGTACAAGCTTTGCTTAGTTTGGGGCTAGGCTGATCTGTGTGACATTGTCCCCAGATATTATTATTATTATTATTATTAAATTGTTAGTAGGTTCATCGTGTAATTTTAAGTTTTGGAAGAGCGAACTGCCCTAACACAGGCAATTTTTGCCTAAAAGGTGACTTCAAACACTAGTCGTAGTACTAATTTTGTGAATGGAAAATAAATTATTTGAAATTATATTATTTGAAATTATTAGACTACATTTGGAACCGAATTACAGAGCATTCGGTTACAAATGTAGTCAAATAATTTCAAATAATTTATTTTTGGGTGTCGACTAATTTCAAATTTTATAACTAATCGTTCATCAGTTAGGAACTCTCTCTTCTTTCTGACCTGTCTACAATGCTAGGGGCCGGACGACTCCGACCTGACCATTGTAGCCAGGTGGTGGCGAGTAGGAACTGAGTAGTCTTTGATTGAGAATAAAATACTTCTTGCAGGATTTAGTGGTGGTGAAAAATGTCGAAGAAAGAGAGGAGGCTAAAGTGTAACAAAGCCGGAACAGCAGCAGCTAGCTTAACAGAGATATTGAATTTATTCCTGAGAATTGTATTTTGGCCGAGATTCGAGTTTATTCTAAGTAGGTTTAGGAGTGCAATGGAAGAATGAAATTGAATTGTCTCCAGAGCCGTTTGATCTTTCAATTTGCATGTATTAGCAATTTCACTTATAAAAGATTCGTTTGTAAGCATAAGCCGTTGCATATTGATTTGTTTTTTAATAGGAAAATGTGAAATTGAAATTTGTTTGTTTTTTATTTATAAATTCAAATTGGAGGCGATTTTATGGGGACAAAATATAAGCCGATCGAGAGCCTGTTAGCAATAAGGTTACTATATTTTTGCATGCAGTAACTATCAATAATGTGGGTGTATTAGACGATAAAAAAATATATTAATTTATTAAAAGCTATCTTGTCAACAAGCGTTGACACCATCTTTGGTCGTATAAAAATTATTTATATGTTCCTATAGCCCAAAAACCAAAGCGAAGTCTCATTAAGGATCGAAACGAATATCATTTACACTAATGCAAACTAAGGTTCTCGAGTGGCGACCACGAACAGACGCAGCGTGGGCAGGCCCCCTACAAGGTGGACCGACGATCTTGCAAGGGTCGCGGGAAACCGTTAGCTGCGGGCAGCGCAGGACCGGCTATTGTGGAGATCCTTGGGGTAGGCCTTTGTCCAGCAGTGGACGTCTTTCAGCTGATATGATGATGATAAATGTAAAATAAGGATCATGAAAGGCGGTGTTGGCGAATTATGATTCTATAAAGCACTTATACAACCTCTTTTGGAATGTACAATAATATTTTGACTATCTTTCTGTTTCTTTAATATATTTTTTTATTTTCTGTTATATTAATTTGCCATTTTTAATTAATTCTATTGTTGTCAAGTTCGAATAATGTTTTCTTTATAAGTAGATAGGGAACATGTTTTTTTATGTAAAATCGAATGGCCAAATCAAACGAGCCGGTTGGCGTGGCTTTAAAACTTAATCAATACATTACAAAATATCTTCCACATAGTGAGAATTTCCTAATACGATACTAATATTAATAATTAAGTCTACTATCGCAGCGTAGATGGGCAGAAGATGGACCGATGATCTTGTAAGGGTCACTGGTGCTAGATGCGGGTAGACAAAACCGGCATTTGTGAAGATTTTTGGGGGAGACCTTAGTCCAGCAGTGGACATCTTCCGGCTGATAAGATGCTGATGAAACTATACTTTAATTTTTTTATCTTCGTAATTCTGTAAGAACTTTATAAAAATACTAAGAGGGGTAGGGCACAGCATTCATTCGCTCGAAGAGCAGCAGTGTTTCTGCGTGTGTGTAAGGTCGCCAGAGCTCATCTGGGTGGGGGAAAGGGTCAGCAACACTTGTTTGCTGACTCTTTTGTAGGTCGGCACCGAACATGTGACTCCTCTAGTGTTGCGAGTATATATGAGCGGCGGTTATCACTTACCATCAGGTGACCCGCTTGCTCGTTTGTCGCCCTATGACATAAAAAATAACATTCGTTATGTAAAACTACAAACAGGAAAAAAATACGTTAGAAGAACGTAATTGCTCCGGGAATTGTGTAGGGAAACGGTATTTTCATATCGCAAACATAGTTATTACATGAATGCGGTCCCCTACTTCTTTCTATTTGCGATCGCAATAACGTCGTTAATGTAAGTAGAGCAAAATTACTATGCATGAATATAAAATTATTATACCTTTATAACGAAAGAAGTATACCTAGCCTATGTGAATGCTACAACTGGCAGAGGAAGACCTCTTAGAACATGACCAAATAACGACGAGAAAAACAATAACATGTGACTAATGAAGAGCTAAGTTATTAAGTCAATTTATGATTTGATAAATTGACACTTATTCACACACGGCCATCTGATCCCTAACTAAGCAGAGCTTGTTATATGGAATCCAGATAACTGATATACTACATATACTACTTTTTTGTAAATACATACTTATATCGATCTACACCCAGACTCAAGACAAACACACATGTCCTGGGGGGAATCGAACCCACGACCTGCTGCGTGAAAGGTAAGCATTTAGCCCGTAATTCTAATTATTATAATTGTTTCTATTGGTTATAATTGAACCAAATCATTCAAGATATACAACATGTTATTTAATTAACGCACATCCTGCAAATAGTTTGTTCAGGATCGTTTACTGAATCGATTTATATAATTAATTAATTTAATATAGGTAATTTTTATTCCAAAAATAATTAAAACCACGGAAATTATTGTCATATTAACCCTCTACAGTCAGAAAAAATTGAAATGTACCGTAAATCAAAGTAATAAGACTTTTAAAATCGCAGTTTTATTTATATTCTCATATAAATTCCATCATTCAATACAAAATAAAGAAAAATAAACTTTAATAAACTTCCAAGAAACTAATTTAGTAAATAACAATGCATATAGGTACATATTAAATAAAAAATTCAGGGTATGTATTATGATTACAACATAATATTCTAATTGGGGTGTTTGAGGATGTGCGTTAATTACGTTACATGTTGTATAGCGCATAGGGCTTAGATGCATAATGCCTAATACTAGTATATATTGCATAGTGATTAGTTACTACATGTATTTACATTATAGGCATTATGAGTCTGAATCCGATACGTAACACCTCTCTAAAATAACACACGCTTAATGAATAACGCTATATTGCTTTTTCTATGGTTAGAATTGAAATAATCATCAACATCAGCATGATATCGTCTATTGATGGACTGAAGCTTCCATGAAATATAATATTGATGTCAATTAATTTTATCTCTCTTTCTTTCTTTATCGTATGGACAGTGGACAGTTCAAAGATGTGAAATTGAAAATTGAAAATATTATGCCTTATCACTAGAGGTATATGCGATCTCTTCCAGGCAACCTATTTGCGTCAGTTTGACAAGAATTCATTATCAATGGATAATGGTAGAAAAAGGCGAGTACAACTGATAGTAAAAATCAAGAAAATGTATCACCATCTTCCAAAGTTCATGCAAATCAAGCAGCATCCACCTCAAAATTTTGGAAATCAGAATCATACCGGAATTCCAAAACCTACTGCTGCCGTGAAAGGAACTTTTAAGATATCTAAAGATGACAGACATATTATACATAAAAGTACAAATAGTCAATTAAGTCCATCAATTTATAATAGAAAAGAAAAGACAGTTTACGTATATAAACAAAACGTAAGAATAATATAATATATACCATAGGCCTCCCCTAAAGGTTTCAGTAATGTTGCCATTTGGAGGGTTTTCCCTTGTCACCGCGCTTGGCAGGCGAGTTGATGACCACAGTACGGGGCGCTACTGGCCGACTACCTGGTGTATCCCTTAGTCGCTTTTTACGGCACCAACGGGATGGTATATGGCCCTCTAATTTTTGTAGGCCGGGAACTAAACACGACTCCATAATGGCAACGTTATAGGAACCAGCAGTGGACGATATCACGCTAATCAATATAACGGCGAGTCTGGGGTATACAGAGACATGCCTGGAACACTATTTTCCTAATTTATCATTTATTATTAGGTGAGGTTATGCAGGCAGTTAATTTAAAAATATAGGCGGACTTCACTTCCTGAGCAATCAATTATTCAGCAAAATCAATCAACTATGTTTAATGCGTCACCAAATCACTAATTAAGTTAGATTTTAATTTCAATTACGGCGATCCGTCGATATTATGCGACCACTATAACTTCTCCAAGCAATAGTGACGTCAAGATGGCCGCTCGTTCGACGTTCCACCAGAGTGACACCGACCTATCACTCTTATCTATGCAGTTCTGTTGGTAGCGCCACGGCTGCGCCGTCAAATATATCACTAATATCCTAGGACATTATTTACACACGGCCACCTGATCCCAAACTAAGCAGAGCTTGTACTATGGAAACCAGATAACTTATTTACTACATATACTACTTTTCTTCTTACTTTTTGTAAATACATAATTATATAGATAATTGCACTCAGGCTCAGGACAAACAGACATGTTCATGCACACAAATAAATGTCCTAGGTGGAAATCGAACCCACGACCTCCGGCGTGAAAAGCAAGCATTTGCCAACCACACCGACAAGCCCGTCACGGCTAATGATGATGACATGGCTATACTCCGTGGCAATTAATAATCCACGGAGAAGAGCCATTTCATCATCATTAGTCTGAATCTGGGTAAAGTAGGAGTACAAATTTATTTATTGAACAATTAATAAATATTTTTGTACTTATACGTTACCCACATTTATCCTTGCTATATAATAATAATATATCTTTCTGTGAATTGTTGATGATGCCAAGTTGCAGTAGCAAATGGCATTGCATCCGTCTTTGTAGACCCCATTCTGTAGCGGAGACAAATATACTGTAATACATTATGTATTGTGGATACCTACGTCAACATTTATATCTCAACAAGTTACTTGTGATTTGGCTATGATTTATTGTATTAGGAAGCGTAAAGAAGGAATAACTTAGAAATAAAATAGTTTATTCAAATACGAATAAAGTAGTGCAAATCTAATACACAACTTTTCGACTGTTTACATTATTAATGAATGTTGGCGATGATGCTAAAAATTTAAAAAGAGTTTGCAAACATTTACCGTACTAATCATACTCTATTAAGTTAAATTAACTATTATCTAAATAATGGGAGCTTCAAAGGCTAATTCGAAACGTCAAGTTAAAAAAAACCGGCCAAGTGCAAGTCCACTCGCCCATGAAGGGTTCCGTAGCAGCAAGTATTTCAGTTTATTAAATGAAAGCAAATTGCGGTTTACGATTTATGACATATTAAAAAAAACTACTTGCTAGATCTCGTTCAAACCAATTTACGTTGTTAGTTTGCATGGTGATGTACATGTCATATATTTTTTTTAGTGTTATCATTCTCTTATTTTACAATTTACAAGAGGGGGGGGACTCATTTTACCACTTTGAAAGTGTCTCTCGCGAAAACTATTCAGTTTAGAAAAAAATATATTAGAAACCTCAATATCATTTTTGAACACCTATCCATAGACAGCGCACATGTATGGGTACGATGAAAAAAAAAATTATGAGTTTCAGTTCTATGTATGGGGACCCCCCAAAATTGTTCTTTTTCTATTTTTGTTTCAACAGTACAGTTCTTATAGTTTCGGAAGAAAGTGGCTGTGACATACGGACGGACAGACAGACAGACATGACGAATCTATAAGAGTTCCGTTTTTTGCCATCTAGCTACGGATCCCTAAAAATTTACGGTCAAAATCTTAAGTTATTATTCTCATAAATTGGATTATTGAGGAGATTTCCCGGGACGTTTTTATCTGATACTTACTACTGTAGTATATAGTAGTTTATATAAATAACAATTTAAGTCGTTAATCCTGATATTTCGTTGAAGCTCTGTTAAAAAGGTATTTTTTATTATATTTTTAACTAGCTGTGCCCCGTGGTTTAACCCGCGTTAACTCTCATAAATTATCATAGCTCCTCCCCCGTAGGTGATAGCGTGATATTATGTAGCCTATATGTTGACCCGACCTCTTAGTAATATTCATGCAAAATTTGAAGTAAATCCATGCAGTACTTTTTGAGTTTAGCCCGGAAATACATACAGACAAACAGACACACAGACAAAAATTCTAAAAACTATATTTTTGACTTTGATATCGATTGTAGATCACGCCCCAAGTATCCTTTAAAAAAATATTCAATGCACAGTTTTGACTTTCCTACGATTTTATTATGTGTATAGATAACGCATTATATTATAGTACTTTATCTGTATGACAAACTAGCTTAGAGGCTAAAACGTAATTTTATATATCAGTCCATCGACATTCCGTTGTATTCATGTGTTCTTTCTTTATAATTTCTATCACCAAAAATATTTTTAGTTTTTGATTTCATAATCATACCAAATTTTCATTTTGAAAAATTAGTATCTTGATTCTCTTAACCCTTTAACAGATCTCCCATAGGTAGAACCAAAATTAATTTTATTACCATCCAAAAAATCTTTGATAGTAATCGCTATGGATCGCAGATATTGTAGTTGATTTACGCGGGGAAAATATTGACATAGTATGTATACTATGTCAATTGACGGTCACCGTAGCCTAGTTGGTAGTGCTCCTGCCTACGAAGCTGGTGGTCCTGGGTTGGAATCCCGGTAAGTGCAAATATTTGGAGATGAGCACGAATATTTGTTTCTGAGTCATGGATGTTTTCTATGTATATAAGTATTTATCTATCTATATAAGTATGTATATCGTCGCCTGGTACCCATAGTACAAGCTTTGCTTAGTTTGGGGTTAGGATGATCTGTGTGACATTGTCCCTAGATATTATTATTAATTAGTAGTGAATAATGTCCCAGGGTGTACCATGGGACATTATTCACTACGCAAACTAGGCAGAGATTATACTATGGAAACCAGATAACTGATATATACTACATATACTGCTTTTCTTTAGTAAATACATACTTATCGACTCAAACGTCCGGTTCATTTGACACATACCTACATGTACACAAATGTCTGTCCTAGGTGCGAGAATGACCCGCGGCGTGAAAGGCAAGTATTTACCAAACGCGCCAACCGGCACGTCAAGATAATATGTAGACAATCTAATGGTTGGTAAATCTCGGAAACAAAATACCCAAACAATTTAACATTAAATTGCAAGTATAAACGAAGAAAAGTAAACAGATATAAAAAGTTATTTTCCGTGCATTACTCGCAATGTTAGTCGCCATTTCTTTTTAAAATGCCAACCATTTTTATAATTAGGTCTCTTAATTGTCACTTGGACTGTACCAGAATAAAATAAAACTGGCTTTGTGGCGCAGGAGTAGGTTTAACTTGATTACATTGCATATTTTTAGGCTTAAGAGAATTAGTAATGTAATGAATTTAAAAGAAAACGCAACTGGGACAATATCCTACTACGAGTAATATCATAAATGCGAAAGTTTGTAAGTATAAATGAATAGATGTATGGATGTTCGTTACACTTTCACGTAAAAACTACAGAACAGATGATGAGACTTTGTAGTAATATAGCTTATATATCCGAATAACATATCTACTTGCTGTTGGTGCAATTTCAATGGACTACGGTATAATAGGCTTCATAATATGGTAACAACGCTCATATACATGACAAACATTATGAATAATATTGAATCAATAGGCCTCGATCTCGACTCCCTGTCTCCTGCACGGGCTATCATCTGTAATGTGGATGATGTAAATAAACATATCCCTAAAAATAAAGGTGCCCTTAATATTATCTCGCAGAATATACGTAGCATCCAACGTAATATGGACAGCTTTACAACACTACTACAACGATCCGAGCTCACGTGGGATGTAATAATACTATCTGAATGTTGGTTACCTTCAGTAAAGCATATAGTAACCTTGGAAAACTACAACTACACTATGACAACTAATCATAAAACACAAAATGAAGGAGTCGTAATCTACTACAGTAAATTACTAAAAGGGACGACGGAGGAACCACTCCTAAATGATGCCAACTGCCTCACATTGAAATTAAATAGCGATACCTGCGTGATTGGTATCTACCGGCCGCCCGGCTGCTACGATACAAGTAGTTTTATAAACTCTTTAGACACAGTACTCACAAGGTTAAGAAGCTTTAAGAATATCATCCTATGTGGTGATATAAACATTGATATTCACCCAAATGGCTCTGATAGACGAGCACAGGACTACCTAAATCTTCTAGCTAGCCACTCAATGCTCCCTGGGTACACTATGCCGACACATGGACGAACATGCCTTGACCATATAATTATTAAAACTAAACTCGAAGCTACATGCTTCGTGTTTCCTTCCTCTATAACAGATCCCGATTCGGTAGCCTTAAACATCCAGATCAGACATAAATTACATCACAATGATAAGATACGCACTAAAGTTGACTTCCTAGTCCTAGACACCGCGGTACAAAATATTGATTTCCGAGTAATCGTAGACTGTGCCGACATTAACCATGCCGCAAATACCCTTATTATGTGTCTTTCGGATGCCATACAAGTAAGCACCGTACCAATCAAGTCTCCAAAAAGAAAAACTATACTCAAACCCTGGATCACTAAAGGACTTATACGCTGTATGAGAAACAGGGACAATCTTCACAAAAAATGGAAGACGGATCCAGAGAACGAAGTGCTACGAATGACATACAAACGATATCGAAGTTTTTGCTCCACTATCCTAAAGAACGCCAAACAATCATACAACAGGCAAAAATTCGACAAAGCAGGTAAAGACAAAAAACAACTCTGGAAGACGATTAAAGATGTAACGGGCACTAACCTCTTTTCTGACCACGCGGTATCCCTTTTAAGTAATGATGAGCCTCAGCAGCGGATTAACGAAGTCAACCATTACTTCGCGAATATCGGTAGGGAAATTGCCGAAACGTTGGATCATTCTGACCCTGATTTGACCCCCACCTCTAACATTAGCGATCAAACAACCCTGACCTCCTCCAATCCCCTAGGGTCACTTGTTATGGCTCCTCTAGCCGAGGGCGAGGTCGCCCGAGTCATCGCCAACTTAAAGGACAAAAGCTCAACGGGAATCGACCGTATATCCAATAGAATGGTTAAAAGATATTCTGACTATATGGTCGCCCCTATCACACATATCTGCAACCTCGCCTTCGAAACAGGAATATTTCCCACTGCCTTCAAAACCGGTCTTATTAAACCAATCCATAAAAGCGGAGATAAGAGGGATATAAATAACTTCAGGCCTATATCCATCCTGCCCACCCTATCGAAAATACTGGAGAGAATAATTAATGAGAGGTTAATGTCATACCTGGAAAAGAACCATATATTATCCCAATGCCAGTATGGCTTCCGAAGTGGTACATCGACTTCCAATGCAGTTCATAACTTGATCGATTCCATTGTTACTGACTTGGATGACAAACAGAAGTGTGTAGTTGTCTTCCTCGATATTGCAAAGGCATTCGACACCATACCTATTCCACGCCTATTAAACAAGTTAGAAAGGGTCGGCGTGAGAGGCCTCCCGCTTACACTCTTCAAGGACTACTTGAACAATAGACGACAGATGGTCAAAATTGGCGATTGGATCAGCGATGAGACTGAGGTTGAGTATGGGGTTCCCCAAGGAAGCGTGATTTCTCCTACGTTATTCCTCGTCTACATTAATGATCTCTGCCAGATCCAGCTGAAGGGAGGAAAGATATTTACGTTTGCCGACGACACGGCCTTATTCTTTCGAGGGAATACCTGGGATGAAGTTTTCTTTAATGCACAGACGGGCTTTGATAGGGTAAATAAGTGGATGAGAAGTAACCTACTATCATTAAACATAGCTTAAACAAAATACATTCCATTCGCAATCAGAACCAATCAATTGCCACCACAAATGTACTCAATCATAGCCCATAAGTGCACAAGTCGGCTTTCCTCAGAGACTTGCACTTGCCCTACCCTGGAAAGAACCAAGACCATCAAATACTTAGGAGTAACATTAGATCATACCCTTACTTTTAAACCACATATTGATATCCTGACAGCAAGACTTCGCAAATTAATATACATATTCAAGACCTTAAGAAACGTCACCACTAGAGACATAATCAGGAAGGTATATTATGGTTTATGCCACTCCCTCATAGAATACTGCATTACGTCTTGGGGAGGAGCCGCCAAGACACATATGATAGTAGCAGAGAGAGCCCAAAGGGTCCTCCTCAAGGTCGCTGCTGGCCTACCCTTCCGTCACCCGACAGATTCGCTCTACAATGAGTGGGACATACTTTCAATCAGGAAAACCTTCATCCTTAGAGTCATAGTCATGAAACACTCTGAAACCGAGTATAACCCCAACAAAAATGAAGGCAAACGACGAAAGGGTACGGTTTGTACGCATCAACCCAGAAGAACAGCATTCTCACAACATTTCTACTGTTTTCTTGGGGACTACCTGTATAACAAGATGAATGCAATCCTAAATATCTACCCACTTGTTAAGTACAAGTGCAAGCAAGCCGTTATACTGCATTTAAAAGCGCTAAACTATGAGAGCACCGAACAAGCACTCCATCCACCACAGTAAACCTACATACCTCACCTACATCCACCTTCACACACCTACCCTTACTCTCACATCAACCCGAACATAGCTATCACTTAACACACATACCGGTTCACTTCCACACATACAGACCCATTTTAACACGTACATTCACACACCCTGCCATATACATACTTATTTGCATCCTTTCTTTTAATAGTAATAAAACTGTAAGCTTCAATTATGCACGTACTTACTTTTGCATGAGGGGGGCCTGGTGACCTGTGGCACAGGTTTTCGCAACCTATTTCAGGCACCAGTCCTTCACAAATGAAAATAGTATCTAAGTATAATTATAATCTAGCCTTAAGTTCCAATTTGTGAAAGGAAAATAAACGTATTTTATTATTATTATTATTATATTATTATACATGTATTTATTTTATTGTTACATCTGATATGAAATGGCAACTAATGAATTTTACGTTTTTGGATGGAAAGATTGTCTTATGGGAAGCATTTTAAGTAATGTTGTAAACTGGAGGACGGAGTAGGTTCAATTTTAATGTTTGGAATAATAAATAATTGGTTATGTAACCCCTAAGTTTCTCTGTTACAAATATAGGTGCCATGCAACCATGCAAATAGCCGTGGTCTCCTTCTGTGAGGCAGTCATGCTCCAGAAGGCGGCCGTCAATCGGGATCGGGAGCGAGCCGATCCCGTTCGTAGACTGAGGCGACGTGTCGGGGTGGCGGTGGCAGCGGGTGGCCTAACTCCCCTCGGGGCTGCGGTGTTAGTGTGTAAAGGCGGGAAGACAGCGATGTGGTTGTGGCGCAGTCGCTGTGCCGGACCGGCAGGAGTCGGCAGAAGCAGAGGGCAATCCAGAGCCCTCCCAGGGTATGTGTCCCGAACATCTGGGACACGACGCGAAAGGGGGCACCGGAGCACCATACCCGAGTTCCCGGGGCTCCTCCCATCGGTCGCCAAGAGAAGTCCACTCCAGGTAGGTTAAGTCGGTGCGAGTCCGACATACCCACCCGTAGACACTGTTTGCAGGTAGCATGCGTACGCATTCCCCTGCCTTACCAAAAAAAGTTACCATGCAAATAACAGTCGGTTGGCATATGAAAAAATTGTTACCTAATCTGAATTGCTTGTTCAGAAACGTCAATGGAACACGATAATTATAAAGCAAAAGAAAGCACAATAACAATTATTTTCGCATTTTTTCGTCGATCTATACAATATCAAAACTGCATCAACTTCTTTTCTCTTTGTCAATGTTAGTCACTTATACTGGTTTCCCTACGAGATCGAATCAGAAATGTTGAGATCCGCAGATGAACGAAAGTAACCGACGTATCCCGAAGAATTATCAGGCGGAAGTGGCAGTGGGGACGGCACATAGCTCATAGAACTGACGGCCGTTGGGGCAGAAAGGTTCTCTAGTGGCGACCACGAACCGGAAGACGCAGCGTGGGCAGGCCCCTTTATAGATGGAACTTGTGAGGGTCGCTGGAAGTCATTGGATACGGGTGGCGCAGGACTGGTTGTTGTGGAGATCTTTGGGAGATTTTTTTGTCAAGAAACGATCATATAGTAGTCTCTGTAATTCTTATTTGGTGGTTGAAAAATAACAACAGCGACAAAATCAATTGGTAATAACATTTGACACATATATTATTATCTGAAAAAGTTAGAATTCCCGTGCAAGATATAGGTACTTTATAAAAAGATTAAATCTTTTGAAATTTTCAGTAAAAAGAAAATTTCTCAGCATCAAGCCGGAGTCTGGGTATTGGTGGTATTTACACCGCCGTGCCTCAGAGAGCACGTAAAGACGTTGGTCCTGTGCCTGACTTCTTTTTGGTCCTGTCGCTAGTCAGCCATGACTAGCGAATTAGACTTACCGAGAGGATATTTTATAATAAATCAGCGTAAACTTAGCCATGTTAGATGAGCTCCACACACAATAACATATTAGTGTAAGTACCGACGTATCCTGCCCTTCATTGCTCCCTCACTGCTGAGAGTCGTGACCTCGATTTTCAGTAGAAGTTGCCAGTGCATCTGATCAATTACCTGGTGAAATCCATGCTGGCAATTAGTACCGGTTTTTTGAATATTAGTTCTTAGGCCTTTTCATTTTTATTACTTAGTTTAATACGTAAGAACTAGTTGTATGCAATTCATCATGTCAGCCAAAGCCAAAAAACTCTTTGGGGAGGCTTATGTCCAGCAGTGGATGTACCACTGCTGGACAAAAGCCTCCCCAAAGAATGGGGGATATGCCATAATCACCACGTCTGGCAGACGGGTTTGCGATCGCAGTTTGCCATCAAACTGCGATCGCAAACCCGTTTTGTTTTTCTGTGAACTATGAATGGTCATAGTTCACAGACAACGACTGCCCGTTCTCTGGTAGGTATTCGATCGGTCGATTTCTACGCCCCTCACGGGATGAGATGGTGATGATATTCTATGCCGTCACCACACAGCTACTACGCAACTATATATTTCAAGCAAATTTTTTTTGAAGTGTTGACTGAAAAACAGTATTTCCTTCAACACATCGCCAGTAAAAAATATATTACTCCGTTTACATTCGTTTCCTTATTCATTTGTTACATAACTTAGTTATATACGTCTTTCCTCACCAAACAAAGCAAAACCTCTAAGAAATTCATCCACAAAAAGGTATGGAAATATTACCCTATATAGTAGGCCGTAACCTTGGTACAGATTGTTAAAACGCCGATCTATCAAAGCAAGCGTTTCATCCGCAGTTCGACCTTCAGGTGAAATCGTCCCATACTCATGGTTAATTCAGAGCTTGAATATTTCCGTTTTGCCTTCCAGAATAATGACGGTAAATTATAATAATGTGAACTGTTTTATTCTCATGTTCTTCGTATATGACAATGGCAAGCTTGTGAAACATCTCTGACCTAATTTTGGTCACATGGCTAATCTCAATGGAGACATCTGCGCGGGACGTACTCGTATTATAGTGCATAAGTACATTACTCGCCTAATACAATGGGACGCCTAGCGACACAAGAGGAAAGAGTTCAGGTACAGAATCGACGGCTTTACGTGGTCGCCGAGGTCCGGCCGTATAATACCGCCGCAAACTCCTAGACTTAGGGATTATACTGAGAAATTTTCCTTACAGAATAAATACCAAAATCACATTATGGCCCGACCCGAGATTTGAACTCAGGACCTCATTATCTGCGGTTGAACACGCTACCGCTAGACCAACGAGGCCTGCGTAGTTAGTAACCAAACCCTTATTTTTTTTTTTGATTTAGCAGGGGGAATGCCTACGCATGCCACCCGCAAAAAGTGTCTGCGGGTGGGTATGTCGGACTCGCACCGACTAAACCTAACCTGCCGTGGACTTCTTCTGGCGTCTGATAGGGGGAGCCCCGGGAACGCGGGTATGCTGCTCCGGTGCCCCCCTTTTGCGCCGTATCCCAGATGGTCGGGACACGCACCCGAGGAGGACTGTGGGTTGCCCTCCCCATTTGCCGACTCCTGCCAGCACGGCACAGCGACTGCGCCACAAACAGTTCGCTGTCTTCCCGGGGCTGCTTGCACGTGGCGGCAGTTGAGGACACTTCTCATACTGCCACCGCAGCCCCGAGGGCAGTTGGGCTAACGGCTGCCGCCGCCACCCCGACGCCTCCTCCGCCTACGAGCGGGATCGGCTCTTTCCCGATCCCGTTCGGCGGCCTCCTTCTGCAGCAAAACTGCCTCACAGAAGGAGACCACGGCGTCCCATTTGGTGGAGTCGCCAGCCAGCATCGCATACACGACTGCTGGCGGCGAAAGATCCCGTCCGATCTCAGCGACCAAGACTCGTCTCTCGGCCTCCCAGGCCGGGCACTCCTCCAGCGTATGCTGGGCAGAATCCAGGTCGCTCCCGCAATGGAGACAATGTGTCGTCGCTTCTCGGCCGATCCGGCACAGATACTCACCGAAACACCCGTGTCCGGTGAGTATCTGTGTCAGTCTGTAGGTAGTAACCAAACCCTAAAAGAAAAAGAGTTGTAACTATTAGAAAAAGAGTTGAAAACTTCTGAATGACCAGTAATAATAACATAATAACCATTATAGTTATTTATTATAAAATCAGAATTTATCAGTTTTGAATTTCTAATAAAATAGAACAGATTTAAATTAGTTGTTCCGTTTGGGAGTTTCGATAGTATAGTTACCCGTCTATCCGCGTCAAATACTTAAAATGTATTAGCAAAGTAGTTATTTGATGTATGATTTATATAATATTTCTGTAACATAAAATTGAGTTCAGTGTCATCAGGGGAAATAAGTAACGTGTACAAACTTTTACGCTACCTTTTTTTTTTGCGTTATAATGATAATGTTCATTCATAATGAATGGTCTTTGTACAAAGTTTCATGACCTGTTTTTTTTGTCCGTCACCATTTAGCACGACTCATTTTCAGATTAGCAAATTGAAGTTGTATTCCGTTTCTGGATTCACGAATCTTGTCATTGATCTTGACGAAGCCGAACGTTTTGAATAAAGTAAGTTTATACCTGCTGCGGTGTTTCCCCAGCGCTACGACATGTCCTTCTTCTAACGAGGTTTATAAAAAGTATTAATCTCACGGTAGGCAGCAGTTTGCTGGGCCCCCTGGCAATGCGAATGTCCATGAGCAGCGGTTACCACTTACCATCAGATGGGCCGCTAGCTCGTCTGCTACCAAAAGCAATAAGAAAAATATTACTTTTTAAAATATTTTAAATGTGCGTTAAATATAAACCAATTTGATATTATGGCCTTACTTGATTGTTTTTTACGTAAAGAAAATTCTAGACTATATGTAGTTGTTTTCCTTTTTGGTGATAGGTAGTGTTGCATTTTGTTATAGTCAAGGTACATTGAATATACCCACCAATGCAGTTCCTAAATATAATTAAAACGGTTTTTATTCACATAGATTTTAAAAAAGTATATGAGCATAGTTAGAACGTCGTATATATCCGAATAACAAATAGGGTATTATTTATTAAGGCTAGGTACAGATAATTAAGATAGTCTCTTATATTTGACCATACGGAATTATAATTTAATTTATGTTAGTCATGGTTTAGTTGAAGGATATGTTACATTACTCTTTCGTCTCGTCTGTTTATTACTGGCTTCCTTGTCAAGAAATTCGTCCGATGGATTTTTACTATACTATGGCTATTACG
Source organism: Pseudoips prasinana (assembly GCA_951640165.1). Taxonomy (NCBI): domain Eukaryota; kingdom Metazoa; phylum Arthropoda; class Insecta; order Lepidoptera; family Nolidae; genus Pseudoips; species Pseudoips prasinana. The sequence goes on from OX621253.1 coordinate 16,448,230, forward strand.
ATGTAATTTAAAAACCACCATGTAGTAATTTCAGGAAGAATATAATTTTCAAATTTCATTACAGGGAGGGGAAAGCCACTCGAAATGTTATTAATAAATAAGTTTTATAGAGGCTCTTTCGAGCGTAAACTTCCCAAAGCTAATGAGTTTGTGTGAAATTGGTGCAGCCTCCTGTGCCATAACTTGAAGATATTTAAGAGGGAAAATGTTGCCAGTTAGTTATCTGAAGGTACGATAGTAAGACACCTTTACTCCAACCCTCATAGCTTTAGTCTAGGTAATATTTAAGAGCTTAACATGTCAGGATCGGCTTTCTTTGGCTTTCATACTTTTGATGATATTAATACTCTGGTGATCTGGCACACACCCAGGAATAAGATAATATATTACGGTATTATCGACTGCACGTATGGCGCAGCGGTTAAGGCAGTTGTCATAGCACTTAGTGTCCCGGGTTCGTTTCCCGCGTGGGATAAGTATTTGTGTGACCCATAAATATTTGGTCTCAGTCTGAATGTATTTTGTGTACGTCAATAATATGTTTTTAATAAAGTACCCTCGACACAGGCATTAAAACCGGTAATGTGGGAGTTGTTAAAAATAATACTTGTAGAGTATTATATAGAAGTACCTTCCTATTTGTTTACCTAATACCTTGCTGCTTTGTGCTGGATTCAATGGCTTTTAATATCATTTTAGTATTTCCATGACTCTTTACTCGGGTGAAGCGGCGGGCAATATTTATGAACCTATATAAAATTTATTACCGAACTCTATCTTGTATTTATTTATTAAGTAATTATTAAATATATAATAATAATAATAATAATAATATATGTATATTCATTATATCTTATTAGAATAACTCTGCCAAAGTAAATTTTCCTCAAAGTAATGGAAACATTGCGTGGAAACGGTTAATTTGGATAATACGAAACGCTTAAGTTTAATTCATTATAATTATAAGATATTATTAATAAGGTTTTGTGAAAGTTTAAAAATTATATTTATAAATAATAAGAATTTCTTTTACCCGAGCTTTTCAATGGTTAACATAATATCCTTATGTTTATTTAGAATGGCCTTATCAATCTACGACCTACTTCTCACTATTGCTATAAATTTGTGCCACTTCATACTTGGTGGAATTTACTTCTGTGCCAGAAAGGTACAAATACCACAGTGATCGTTTCATATCTATCAGTCACAGTTATATAGGATCCTGACAATGTTCATGAAATTAGTCCGCCCAATTTCATCCCACAGGAACCAAAACGTACTCGTAATTTGGCAAAATGAGTTACTCGTTCGTTATCTCGCTTGCCAATATAACCTTCATGCTGTCATAGTTCATGTGCTGTATACGAGAACTGGCCGTCAACAATACAACTCGTTTTGAAATACGGTTCCAATTTTAAATTGTTTTAAATGTCGAGTTCTGAGTTATTGGTAAGTTTGGTTAGTAATATCTAAATATTATAAATGTTTTCATACAATCCGTGTACCTAAATATCTATGTAACTAGAAATAATAATGTATACATAACTATATTTAGTGTTGGGTAAATAGCCGGCTGCTTTGGGTTATTATCGATTATAATCCATAAGTGTCCATTAATAGCCTTGCAATGGATGATAACCCTGCTATTAATGTATTGTTAAAAAATAAATGCTTCCTTTTGTTTTATTGTAAAATCTGTAGGTGTGAACATAAATGGGGTGCATGTACACAGTGTAATTCAATGAATTGTTATTCTTTTTATTTCTTTTTACTTTTTATATGTGAAGAAGTGTTAATAACTTTATTATTAACACTTCTTACTTACTTTTTATTTACTTTTTACTTACTTTTTATATGTGAAGAAGTGTTAATAATTTTATTATTAACACTTCTTCACATATAAAAAGTAAAAAGAAATAAAAAGAATAACAATACATTGAATTACACTGTGTACATGCACCCCATTTATGTTCACACCTACAGATTTTACAATAAAACAAAAGTAAAGGTTAAATACACATTTTTCGGGAAATTTAGTTTTGTTAGTAATATCTAAATATTATAAATGTTTTCATACAATCCGTGTACCTAAATATCTATGTAACTAGAAATAATAATGTATACATAACTATATATATTACTACAAACATGTTCTGACTATTTACAAGCGCTTTTTTAAAGTCTACGTGAATAAAAACCTTTACCTTTACTTTTACCTTGTGAAATAGTACTTTTTACTGGATGAAAGTTTATGTCATTTTCAGTACCCTTAACAAAGAATGAGTATTTAGAAATTTGTGATCGGTTTAATAGTTTGTAAAAATAAACAAACCCACATTCATATTTATAATATTAGTTAAGATTAGTCTACTTACATTAGTACTTGCTGTTATGTAACAACAATTGTGATAAACAAACAGAGAACGGACGGCCAGACTAAGTCTAATTTGGTTTGGCTTATCCTGCAATCAACTACAATCAAACTCAGAGCCTCATTCATAACTGGAATGCCCCTTGCTAACAAGGTTAAAATTATACGAAGTGCATTCGACCCATTATATAGGAGAAATGTCAGCATCATACTGCGATGGCCAACCTGTCTGCCATCCAAATGCTGGACACAATTCCATGGTGGAGTTCCTCGGGAAAGCTTTTGTCCAGCAGTGGACATCATTCAGTTAATATGATGAAGATGAACTTACCTCGTCCCTCGTGCACCCATTTCACGGAACGTTTCTTCCTGTTGACATACATGCTCTGCCCTCTGCTCATGTGATTGCTGGAGTCACTCAGAGACTTGGAGATGGCCCTGGCGAGGTCCATCTGATCCTTCACGGTAGGATGAACACCGGGCACGTAGAATGCTGATGAAGCGAATGTTTTCTCTGCAAGGAGGAAAGTTTGAATTTAGCGCCATCTCTTAGTAAGTTTCGTTAATATTGAGCTTTATGAGATTGATGGGTTATGATTGTAGTACAAGTATATTTTTAAGATTATAATGTTATCTTGGTTTATTTAAAAATGTATGTTTTATGTATAATTGAATAAAAAAAAAATTATAACCAATTCAGTTTGGTCAAACACCTATATACCTGTCACCTTCAAAATCTGTTCAAGTCACGTACCATGGGCGTCCCTTTGTAGGTTCGTAATGAAAACCATTAGGCTACTTCCAATTGTTTGCCATCAAGCATTGGCTGTAGCACAATCCGTGGCTGAAGCAAACGTCTTAACGCTTTTGCGACTAAGCCTTCACTATCAAAGTCTCTTGATGGTCACGACGGTCAAATACACCCCAATCGTCCTCTACGGTAACGTAATCCCAGGACTCCCTGAGATGAATCGGATGACGATGTTATTGGAAACTCTTGTGACATTGTAGGTATAAAATGCGATATATTGGTTTCGCTGGCTGGGAGTACGACCACGTAGGCGATGCGACCACCTTCGCACTCCTTGGCCATTAGTTTGCATTAATAAGGAGACCCAATCCAATCCTCAAACAGACGAGCGGCCCGTGTCTCCGCGTATTGACATAGAGATCCTTTTGCACAAAACATTCCTGAAAAGCTCGAATCTCAATGGGGAGGCCTCTGGCGCGTATTCCTTAATTGATAGTCTTATTTACTAGAGAACCTGAGCGAGCGGGGGGCTCGCTTCTGCCGTCCAATAGCGCAGTAAAAGCTTACTAGACTATCTGGAAACGTCTCGTTGCCTCGTTTGTCTAAACAAACCTGCGGGAGACAACAGAGAACGAGGTCCTAGGTTTAAATCCCGGGTCAGGCCAAAAGTGATTTTGGGGCTTTACTGTAAAAAGAAAAAATTCTCAGCAACAGCCCGAAGACTGGGAGTTGGCGGTATTAAACCGCCGTGCCTCGGAGAGCATGTAAGCCGTCAGTCCTGTACGTAAGGTACAGGACTGACGGTCATGTCGCCAGGCCTCCCATCGGATCATTAGAGTGATGGAATAGAAAGTGCTCCAATGTATTTGCGCACACACTTGTGCACTATAATATGTCCCGCACAGATAGCTAATCTCTATTAAGACTGGCCACCATGGCCGAAATCCGTCTATGAAGACATTATACACGTCATGGACCGTCATTACCTACGTTTGACTACCGTTTTTACCGCAAGACGAACGAGACAGCTAGAACACACCAAATACTTACGTATTTTATAGATCAGGGTAAGTATTTTTATCCATTCGGGGCCCATGTAAAAGCAAGATAAACTTTCCTGTTACGAATATTATGCTATAGATTCCCTCGTTGACCCGTCCCTTCGTAGCCAGTGAAGTTTATAAGGGGCCCCTCTTATACCACTTGACCTGCGTTCATAGGATCGTGATAAATAATAATGCTTCTTATGATATTGATTCTTCTGTAAATTATTTTCATTAGTGTATTTTATTTTGAATTTCGAAATCTGATAAGCTTGAGTAGAAACTATGTGAGTCAATATAAAAATTTAGTTTTTAATTACTTTCATGATCTTACTTATAAAATAAAGGGCTATCTATATTATATTATCGTATCTATATAATTATGACGGTTTGTATGTTTTGATACATAATCCAAAAAAGAGCTGGACACTTGGAGATTAAATTTGGGACACAGAATAGTTTATTAACTGGATACTTACTTATTGTATGGGCAGTGGTTACCCTAGTGTGAGTGTTGTTTAAGCCGCCCAGTAAGCCTCTGACATGGCTTAACGACAGTTGTCTAATAACTACAACCGGGACCGACAGCTTAACGTGCCCTCCGAAGCATGGAGACGCTCAGAAATTAACTCCCACTTTGGCGGTCAGCCATCTATGGACTGACCGCGAGCCTAGTTGCTTCATTTTAAAGTAATAACGTTATTTATAAATTATCAGTGAAATAACAGTATTTATTCTGTTTGGATAATAGATTAGGATAATATAATAGTATTTAGCATCAAGAGTATTATAGAGATAATATTATTTTAAGAGAGAACCGAAAGAACCGAAACGACCGGTTCTCCGTTTTACAGAACCGGTTCTTTCTCGGACCATCAGAACCGGGATTTCCCGGTTCTTCTGGAACCGGGAAAAACCGGTTCCGATGCCCTAGTCGTGGTGTCCGCGGAATCGGCCTGTTGCTGGCCGCTTACACGTGTACAAGTAATATTAGCATGTCATCATATATCCTTTTAGGGTTAGGTATAACACCTCCCCCCTAAGACCATCGACTATTTTAGATTTTGAGAGAAAATGTCGGTGGCAGCTTCCCGTAGGATGGGGTTGGTACAATTTTCTGATCTCCGGTTGAGTTTGGTGCTGAATAGGTGTGTTGACCTGAGTTATCTGCAACTTTTATTAGTGTTCGTTTTGATCTGCGAACAATCCATCGGCGTAGAACAATGCTAGTAAATGCAAGCGCACCGAATAGTATGGTGGCATAAAAGGGAATAGTTGTATGGTATAAACTCAGCGATGATTCTATTTGTAGTGGGGCTTGTGAATTATTTTTTTCTTGAATTTCTTGCAGATTTCTAACGTTGATCTGATTGATCTTTGTGGGTGGCGGTATCGTTGAGACATCCCAGTCTTCCTTCGAAATTTTGGTTATTTTCATGGGTTGTCCTTTTATGCGGTCGTTCACGTTGATTATGGTAAAATCTTGCGTTTTTAGGGCGCATCCCCGTGGGATTAAAATTAAGAAACTTCCGGTCAGTACATTTGATTCATCTCGTTGACAGGTCAGATGGATTCGCGTCGGTCTTGGAAACACGATAGCGTAGTGACGATCATCTAACTTTTCTATTGCAGGCTTCATTAGTTCAATGGTTGTCCTCTTACAGTTGTCATCTGGTTTCTTGCCGTCAATGATGTTGCAGATGCAGTCTGGGTGAGATCTTATCTGGTTGCTAAGATGTTCTTCACAAAGATACCACGAACTTAACTTCGGGCATTCAGCCTCTATGTGTGCATGAAAATTATCAGTGATTGCCAGGAATGGGTAAGGTGGGACGATAGCTTGCCTATTTCTATTTGGTAGGGTAACTAATTTATATAAACTATATGTGAGTGATGAAACTATGGGAAATTTGAATATTAAAACTATTTTATTTCCACTAAAATAAGACGCTGGCTTAATGACATCGTAGTATTCTCTATAATCTATGTCTAATATTTGTTCCTTATCGTTAAATTCTCTAAGCCTATCTATCATGCTAATTACTACATTTATATTAAGCATAGAATGATGAGTGCGTGATGCACTGCAAAATGCTAATGCGTTTTCTAATCATTAGCATTTTGTACCGAACACCACCCGAGCTTGCCAAGGTGTGGGTCTCATTCTTTCCACAAGTATGTCTGAGTGTGTGACTGAGTTCGAATGCGTGAATGCAAGAGTAATGTGGTTGAGAATGAAAGTTGGTATGACCCGTATCTTCCTAGTAGGAGTGTACGCTCCTGTAGATATGGGTGCAGTTGTAATACAGCGAGAACAAGAGGAAAGAAAGGCATTCTGGGAGACCCTGAGAGATGTGTTGCGGTTAAGTCGGTATAATGAAAGAGTAATAATGTTAGGTGATTTTAATGGATGGGTTGGGGTAAAACGTGATGGTTTTGAAAGAGTACTAGGTCAATTCGGTGACGAGAGTGAGAATGAGAATGGGTACAGTCTGCTTGAGATATGTTTGGAATGGGGTCTTTGTGTTACAAATACTATGTTTGAACATAAAAGAATCCATACTTTTACACGAGAGAGGAAAAATGTGAGAAAGAGTATGATTGACTTCGTGATTGTAGATGAAAGACTGAGAAAGAATGTTCTAGACACAAGAGTCTATCGTGGGACCGCAATCCATACAGACCACTTTCTGGTGATGAGCCGAATAAGTGGTCTGTCCAAAGGATGGCGCCACCGAATCCCTGAGACTAAAAGTGTACTAGAGAGAATAAAAGTAGAGGAACTGCAAGAGGAAGAAGTGGCAGACGAGTACAAAAGTAAGTTGGTTGAGAAGTTTGAGGGATCTGAAGACATAAGAGAAGTAGAAGAGCTATGGAAGGTAGTCAAAGAAGGTGTGGTGAGTGTAGCTGGTGAAGTATGTGGTGTAATAAAGAGAAGAAGAGGAAGAAAGATGAAGAATATTTGGTGGGATAAAAGTGTACAAAAAGTTGTATGTGAAAAGAAGAAAGCGTGGTTAGACTGGCTAGCCACCAGAGCAAACGAACGAATGAATAAGGCGACGAATGAGGATATAGAAAGGGCCTGGAATGATTATAGGAAAATGAAAGTAATTGTAAAGGATGTGGTGAACGAAAAGAAAAATGAACAAAAGGATAATTTTGATAGAAGGTTGTCTAAGGATTTTCAGACGAACATTAAGTTTTTCTGGAAATCCGTTAGATCAGTAAGAGGCATAACTCAAACCTCAGAACTGAAATCCATACGAGACCAAGATGGAAATATAGTGAAAGGGGAAGAATGCGTGTTAAAACGTTGGAAGGAGTATTTTGAAAGTTTGTATGAAAGAGGTGTAACAGAGAGTGAACGTAGTTCACTAAGTATAGACGAGAACAAATGTAAAGATGAAATTGGTATGGATGAGATTGTGAAAGCTATTAAGGGTATGAAATCAGGTAAGTCACCAGGGTATGACAGGATAACTTCCGAGATGCTGAAGGCGGGACATGGCGTCATAGCGAGTCAGCTGTACAGCCTTTTCAATCTATGCTATACCACCGGCCAAGTGCCAAGTGATTGGTGCAAGGCTGTCATTGTACCTCTTTACAAAGGGAAAGGCTCACGGCAAGACTGTAAAAACTATAGGGGCATTAGTCTGCTCAGCGTCGTTGGTAAGTTGTATGCAAAAGTATTGGTTGAAAGAGTTGTGAAAGAAACCGATGCGAAAATATGGGATGCACAGGCGGGTTTTCGGAAAGGAATGGGATGCACGGATCAGGTCTTTTCTCTGCGAAGTATAGTAGAGAAGTTTTTGGGCAAAAACCAAAAGGTCTACTGTGCCTTCGTAGACTTAGAAAAGGCCTACGATAGAGTGTTGAGGAATGAACTATGGTCGGTACTGTCCATGTATGGGTTGAACGACAACCTTGTTCAAGCACTGAAATCTCTTTATAGGGATTCCAGAGCTTGCGTGAGGATTAACGGGTCATACACCGAGTGGTTTAGCATCCAAAAGGGTGTTAGACAGGGATGTGTAGCGTCACCGTGGTTGTTTAACCTATTCATGGATAGCTGTTTAAAAGATTTGAAAGAAAGTGAATGCGGTGTAAGGATGAATGAGTTACTCATCAAATGTCTGCTTTACGCTGATGATCAAGTTTTACTTGCATCATCGGCGGACGAGTTGCAGGTGATGGTAACAAATATGTATGAATCCTTTGAAAGGAAAGGGATGAAAATGAATGTAGGTAAGACGAAAGTAATGGTATTTGAGAGGGATGAATACACGACAGCGTGTGATATTGTGATTGGAGGAGAGAAAGTCGAACAGGTGAATGAGTTTGTATATTTGGGAACTTTGTTTACGAGAGATGGGAAATATGAAAAAGATATTGTTAGAAGAGTAAATGCGGGGAACAGAGTGAATGGGGCACTACACGCCTTTATGAGTAGCCGGCAAGTATCAAAGAAGGCCCGACTAGCCGTGCACGATGGAGTGTTAGTGCCAACTTTAATGTATGGAAGTGAAAGTTGGGTATGGCAGAAAAAGAATGAAAGTAAAATAAATGCAGTGGAAATGAGAGCTCTGAGAAGTATGTGTGGTGTGACTTTGAGAGACAGAATTCGAAATACTGATGTAAGAGAGCGTTGTGGTGTGAAAGAGGATGTAGTCACAAAGATTGAAAAAGGCATGCTGAGATGGTTTGGCCATTTAGAAAGGATGAATGAAAGAAGATTGACAAAAGAAGTATACCTGGCCTGTGTGAATGGGACAACCGGAAGGGGAAGACCACGTCGAACATTCTCTGACCAAATTGGAGATGTTCTCAAGAAAGGGCAGGTCAGAAGTACCCTAAACCGGCGAGCATGTATGAAGAATATAATGACAGTAATCGAGGCAAAAGAAGTATGCAAAGATCGTGACAAATGGAAATCCGTTGTCTCTGCCTACCCCTCTGGGAAACAGGCGTGAGTCTATGTTTTCTAATCTAACTAATTCATCTAACAAACTATCTATATTTTCCCCAATAATATCTAAGGTTTGCCCAAATTTTCTATTTTTGATATAAGAGTGTTGTAAATAGTTTGTTGCATTAGTTAAATCGAATAAAGTGTTATTGATCCGATTCTGATTATCGACCAGTTTAGATAAAATTTTTGTATGTTCATTCATCCAAACTTTACTTAAACTAATATGATTATTCTGCTCAATAATGATTTTATCTTGGTTTGATTTAAGGACCTTAAGGGCATCTTCATATCTAACCGCGTCTGTATAGTCTAGGTTTCCCGTAATGCTCTTTATTACTGATCCTAGGCCATCTACTAGGCCTCTTCTAAAGCGGTTGCGCTCTAAGCTTTTTAAGTGCAGTGAAGCTTTACTTAATTTGTCCGATAGGTGATCTGGATCGGACGGGATCCTCTCTCCACCCTCACTCGCCCCCCAGGCATTGGCGACGGCGGCAGCCGTCAACATGTTGCGGTCCAAGCGGCGCAGGCTCCAGCGCCGTGGCGGGACAACACTGCTGCGGTCAGGGCCGCCTCGGGGCGGACGGAAGGCCACGCTGAAAACGATGTGTCGGTGATCCGACAGCGTGGCAATTTCCTCCGCAACTCTCCACCCCGAGACCAGGTGCATGGCCGAGGGAGTCGCCCACGTCAAGTCGACGATCGACTCCCCCTGCCATCGCACACAGGTGCTGACTGAACCCCGATTTAAAAGACGGAGGTCCAGTCCGGCGGCCCATTCCAGCAGTGACTCCCCTCGAACGTCGTCCCGGGCATCGCCCCACACACTAGAGTGGGCGTTAAAATCGCCCAGGACGAGTACCGGACGGGACTGGTAGGAGCTAATATGGCTCGTTAGCCCGTCCAGGTACGCCTCAAAATTTGCGAGGCCGCAATTCGGGGAGATGTAGCAGCCCACCACGACTGCTGGTCCCCACTCCACGACGACGAATCCGGGCCCCTTGGCCAGGAGTGTGCAATGGGGGTCACGTTCCCCCCCTGCCCAATAAATGGCGACGAGGCCCCCATCTGCCCCGAACCAACGAGGGTGGTCGGGAACGGAGTGAGGCTCCGCCACTATCGCTAGGGCAACCGAACGCTCAGCAATCGTCTGCGCAAGAAGAGCTTGCGCAGCGATGCAGTGGTTCAAGTTGCCCTGCAAAATAAGTTGGGGGGGAAAGAATGTTTACACATCCATGGACACCCCACCGGGGCCAGAGCCCGGATCGTTGGACCGCGACGATGTAGGAGCGGACGTGGCAGGACGTCCCGCTCCCTTTCTCTTCGGTGGCGTGCACCTACCGCTGCCCAGGCGATGGTTTGCCGGCCTGCCAAGGTCGGCACACACTACGCAGTGAGGGGCGCGCGCCGTGCATTCCTTCGCCTTGTGGCCCTGTTGGCCACAGACGAAGCACGACGCGCTCCGGTCGCACCCTGTGCACCGAGCCCTGACATGCCCCTTCTCCAGGCAGCGGTAGCACTGGAGAGCTCTGGGTGGAATTGCCACCACCCGGACCGACATCCAGCCCACTAGCACTCGGCCGATTGCCGCTAATTTGCGGGCGGCCACTAGTGGGCACCGAACCCACACCGAACCTAACCCCGACGGGGAGAACCGAATTTCGCCGACTTTTACGTCGGCGACGGCAGGCACATCCTCCCGCCGTGGCCAAAGTTTCAGCCACTTCGGTCGGGTCGGTGGAGTCGTCCAGGTCCATCACCCGGAGCTCTCCCATTGCCACTGGGTGCGCCACCACCGCACCCGTCTCGGCTAAGGCCTCCCTTAGCCGAGAGGTTAAGGCCTCCGCCTTCGCGGACCCCTCTGGACCAGGGATCCTCAAAATGAGGCCCCCGGTCAAGGGGGCGGGCCCGCCTCCAAGCCAAGGTCCTTTAACTGGACCTTGGTCCTCGCCACCTTCATGACCTCAGCCAGTGGCCGAGGTCGATGGCAGGTTGATCATCACTGCCGCGGATGGTGGAGGTCGCGGCAGCGCGATCGGCCTCTTTGGAGGCGGAAGCGGCGGTGGCCGATTTTGGCGGGCAGCCTTTGCCCTGGCCTTTCGGCCAACCACCTGGGCCCATGTGCCCTCGACGGGTGGCGGTGGTGCTGACCACACCGGCATTGTCACGTTCCTGGCCGCAGCCGCCTCTTCGGCGGCTCGTCGTCTCCGCTGCCAGCCACCCCGCTTCGCGGTGGGTGGCACCTGGGGCGGCGCTGCGCTCCCAGCGAGCGGCGGGCGGATGGCCCTGCCCGGGAAGATCTCCGCCATGACCTCATGACGCATCTGGACCATACGTTGGTCCCAGATGCGTCCCATTTCTTGCATTTTGCGGTCCAAAAGGGCCGCAAACTTATCTATTGGCGACGTAAGATCTTGCCGAGGAGAAGCAGAAAGAGCAGCGACCCCATTATTCCCCCGCGATGCCAAGGCTGCATGCGGTGATCCCGGTGTGCATCTCTCCGGCGTCAGTGGTGGAGACGGCCTTAGCGATGGAGGTGGCCGCGAAGGAGGCAAAGTCGGCGACCGCGAAGGAGGCGGCGATGGCCGGGATGGCGACGGCAAAGGCGGAAAGACTGCGACCTCGCCCCGGCGAAGCTCCGACAACTCCGCCGTCATGGCGGCCACACGGGACTCCAGGGAGGCCAACCTAGAGCGAAACCGCTGGTTTTCCAGCTCCAGTAAGCTCCCTTCGGTTCTCCCGTGCAGCTCGGTGGCGGCAGCCTGGGCTTTCCGGGCCGCTAGTCTCAGGACCCGCACAAAGTTGCCCTTGAGGTTGCGCGATGTATCTGCAACCTTTTCCACCCTCGCCAACGAGTCCAGAATGACCGCACCCAGGTCGGCAGTCGGCTGGTGGCGCAGTTCCTCAACTAGGTCCTCGACCCGGGGCAGTGTGCTCTTCGTCTTAGTCTCTGTAGGGCCCTGAGACGAGTCCAGAATGAAGGCGAGATCCGCCTCGTCGTCCGCATCGTCAATTAATTTGGCGGCCTTGACCGGACGCCCACCCTGTACCGCAGTGATCCGGCGTTTCCCCCCCGGAGTGTCCGCTCGGCTATCCAGGGACTCCATAGAAACCGCGGACCTAACGGAGCCATCACTCTCCGTGCCCGCGGCCTCATCCCGCGAAGTTCCTGGAACCGGAGTGGCCGGGCGAGAAAAGGTCTCCCTGACCTTCCTAGCGGCCTTCTTCTTAGTGGCAGCCCTCGCTGCCTTCTCATCTGCTACGGGGTGCACCATACCTGGCACACCCGCTAGCTCCTTAGAAGTTAAGGCTATTACCTTAACTGTTGGTTGGGCAATTTCTATATTCTTTTTTCCTTCCATATGTAGCAATACAGCGTTCACCAACCCAATTCCCCACCCTCCACCGAGCCCTCAAAGGGGATGCTTTACAAGCACCAGGGATATTGGGCGGTATAGCCATGGGATTATGCCAATCTGCGAGACCTCCAACGCGAACCGATACTGGAAAGCCCAACGTCCAGCACGGCGCGCGCCTTCGTCTGCAGACCGGCACACGGCGCCAGCCCAGACGCCACCTGCAGATACGCCTACCCATAGCCATGACGGCCGTCCGACCGGACGTCGCAGCCGATTGATCAGGGCCCGGCTAGACCCCGACCGCCCGTGTAAGGGGAAATCCGGACCAAAGAGGCGTGTTGCGGGTGAGGGATAACTACTGCCCGACCCCTCACCAACTCAACCTCCAGGACTCCTTCATCCCCCCGTACGGGTCCCCGCGCACGGCACAAACACGCGGGTGGTCGTCGCGGAATTCCGACCATACATGGATGATGTATGGAAGGTCCGCCAAGATACGACCACAGGATCTTGGCAGATTCCGCCCCCCCCCCCCCCCCCCCTGTGTCGGAATATTAGCCACAAGCAGTAACCCTTTCACGTGGGACTAATCCCATTCCGAGAAACGATTACTACCTGCGCCCGGCGTGCACCGTCCCATAAACTTCTGTTCCCACCGAATATGAATATTCGAATGGGACCAGTAGTCTTGGGCTCGCGAGGAGGTTTTCCGACCTAGCACGCCAAGCGAGACCGGACCTGCATACGCGCACCCCGACCTTTGACCGGAGTGGCGCATACGCAAGACTGACACGGCCTCAACTAACGATCGTTTACCATCGGATCATTTAGGCCTACAGTAACAAACATGTCCGTACAAAGGTCGCCTCAACGCGCTCAGAGCAACTTAAACCTGCCAATTTCGAACATTACGCACGCTAACTCGGACCCAGAGATTAACACATCAACTTGTAATGCTCCGGAAGAGGTTTTTTGTAATATTACAAAGCGCCCTAAGCGTACATTCGATAACTTCTCCTCACAATGTGAGTCGCCACTCAGAGTCTGTGTGTGAGTGAGTCTGAGTTAAAATCAATGTTTGATTCGAAATTCGAAACGTTAAATAACGCTTTGTTAACGATTATGGACCAAAACCAGGCCATCCAACATTCAATTGGAACAATGAACACTAAACATGAGCAAATTCTCACTAAAATCAATACACTGGAGCAGGAGAATTCTGAGTACAAGCGAAGAGTTACAGCGCTAGAAAACAAAATAGAATTGATGGAAAAAAATAACTGTAGCACAACCTTGGAGATCCGCAACGTCCCAAAACAAAAAGAGGAAGACAAGGAAGTACTAGTAGCGCTCATGGAAAACCTGTCCGCGACCTTGGGCGACAACAAACCATTCGGCGAGAATGAGCTCCGAGATATTCACCGCAATATAGCGGGAAGCCTAGTGGTGAACTTTATTTACATCGACCATACGTAAAGAAAACCTCTTTACACGATACAAAACCTTCAACAAGCTAAAGAGAGAATCTAAAGAACCTGGACTAAATACGGAACACCTCAAGCTTCCGGGACCCACCCATCAGATCTATATCTCCGAAGCCTTGACGAGTAAAACAAAGCGCCTTTTTTACTTAGCGCGTGAGAACGTGAAAACCGATAAGATCGCATCGGCCTGGACCTCATATGGAAAACTTTATGTTAAGAAGGATCAGGGGTCTACCCCCACCCGTATTACTGAGGAAGAACACCTGACTAACCTATTGTGACTAGGCCATGGAGCTATAGGCATACTATTATGTAACCATATGTCGCGGTTTCTTTGTTTACTATGTTTAATAATCTATTTTTCTTTTTCTTGTATTTCATTATTGCATGTTATTATCAAAGTTAAAAATTACCAAGTGCTCATTTATTTGTTTTTCCTAAGCTCTAGATATTTACTAAGATGTATAATGCAGACACAACATTCACACATTAAACTCACCATACCAACAACATCAATACTTAACAACCAAGTCACAACATATACACAATACAAACACAACATTCTCATTCACATATACCCATTCACTCTCATACACCTGAATCACTGCAGTGGCGCCCTTGCCGAGATGGGTGGGAGAGGGACTCGTGGCCTATTTTATTCAAATTATCATAAAATCCTTACGTCACTTATAACTAGTGACGAGCACAATACCTACTTAATTACAAAATGACAAACATTATGAATAATATTGTATCAATAGGCCTCGATCTCGACTCCCTGTCTCCTGCACGGGCTATCATCTGTAACGTGGATGATGTAAATAAACATATCCCTAAAAATAATGGTGCCCTTAATATTATCTCGCAGAATATACGTAGCACCCAACGTAATATGGACAGCTTTACAACACTACTACAACGATCCGAGCTCACGTGGGATGTAATAATACTATCTGAATGTTGGTTACCTTCAGTAAAGCATATAGTAACCTTGGAAAACTACAACTACACTATGACAACTAATCATAAAACACAAAATGAAGGAGTCGTAATCTACTACAGTAAATTACTAAAAGGGACGACGGAGGAACCACTCCTAAATGATGCCAACTGCCTCACATTGAAATTAAATAGCGATACCTGCGTGATTGGTATCTACCGGCCGCCCGGCTGCTACGATACAAGTAGTTTTATAAACTCTTTAGACACAGTACTCACAAGGTTAAGAAGCTTTAAGAATATCATCCTATGTGGTGATATAAACATTGATATTCACCCAAATGGCTCTGATAGACGAGCACAGGTCTACCTAAATCTTCTAGCTAGCCACTCAATGCTCCCTGGGTACACTATGCCGACACATGGACGAACATGCCTTGACCATATAATTATTAAAACTAAACTCGAAGCTACATGCTTCGTGTTTCCTTCCTCTATAACAGATCACGATTCGGTAGCCTTAAACATCCAGATCAGACATAAATCACATCACAATGATAAGATACGCACTAAAGTTGACTTCCTACTCCTAGACACCGCGGTACAAAAAATTGATTTCCGAGTAATCGTAGACTGTGCCGACATTAACCATGCCGCAAATACCCTTATTATGTGTCTTTCGGATGCCATACAAGTAAGCACCGTACCAATCAAGTCTCCAAAAAGAAAAACTATACTCAAACCCTGGATCACTAAAGGACATATACGCTGTATGAGAAACAGGGACAATCTTCACAAAAAATGGAAGAGGGATCCAGAGAACGAAGTGCTACGAATGACATACAAACGATATCGAAGTTTTTGCTCCACTATCCTAAAGAACGCCAAACAATCATACAACAGACAAAAATTCGACAAAGCAGGTAAAGACAAAAAACAACTCTGGAAGACGATTAAAGATGTAACAGGCACTAACCTCTTTTCTGACCACGCGGTATCCCTTTTAAGTAATGATGAGCCTCAGCAGCGGATTAACGAAGTCAACCATTACTTCGCGAATATCGGTAGGGAAATTGCCGAAACGTTGGATCATTCTGACCCTGATTTGACCCCCACCTCTAACATTAGCGATCAAACAACCCTGACCTCCTCCAATCCCCTAGGGTCACTTGTTATGGCTCCTCTAGCCGAGGGCGAGGTCGCCCGAGTCATCGCCAACTTAAAGGACTAAAGCTCGACGGGAATCGACCATATATCCAATAGAATGGTTAAAAGATATTCTGACTATATGGTCGCCCCTATCACACATATCTGCAACCTCGCCTTCGAAACAGGAATATTTCCCACTGCCTTCAAAACCGGTCTTATTAAACCAATCCATAAAAGCGGAGATAAGAGGGATATAAATAACTTCAGGCCGATATCCATCCTGCCCACCCTATCGAAAATACTGGAGAGAATAATTAATGAGAGGTTAATGTCATACCTGGAAAAGAACCATATATTATCCCAATCCCAGTATGGCTTCCGAAGTGGTACATCGACTTCCAATGCAGTTCATAACTTGATCGACTCCATTGTTACTGACTTCGATGACAAACAGAAGTGTGTAGTTGTCTTCCTCGATATTGCAAAGGCATTCGACACCATACCTATTCCACGCCTATTAAACAAGTTAGAAAGGGTCGGCGTGAGAGGCCTCCCGCTTACACTCTTCAAGGACTACTTGAACAATAGACGACAGATGGTCAAAATTGGCGATTGGATCAGCGATGAGACTGAGGTTGAGTATGGGGTTCCCCAAGGAAGCGTGATTTCTCCTACGTTATTCCTCGTCTACATTAATGATCTCTGCCAGATCCAGCTGAAGGGAGGAAAGATATTTACGTTTGCCGACGACACGGCCTTATTCTTTCGAGGGAATACCTGGGATGAAGTTTCTTTAATGCACAGACGGGCTTTGATAGGGTAAATAAGTGGATGAGAAGTAACCTACTATCATTAAACATAGCTAAAACAAAATACATTTCATTCGCAATCAGAACCAATCAATTGCCACCACAAATGTACTCAATCATAGCCCATAAGTGCACAAGTCGGCTTTCCTCAGAGACCTGCACTTGCCCTACCCTGGAAAGAACCAAGACCATCAAATACTTAGGAGTAACATTAGATCATACCCTTACTTTTAAACTACATATTGATATCCTGACAGCAAGACTACGCAAATTAATATACATATTCAAGACCTTAAGAAACGTCACCACTAGAGACATAATCAGGAAGGTATATTATGCTTTATGCCACTCCCTCATAGAATACTGCATTACGTCTTGGGGAGGAGCCGCCAAGACACATATGATAGTAGCAGAGAGAGCCCAAAGGGTCCTCCTCAAGGTCGCTGCTGGCCTACCCTTCCGTCACCCGACAGATTCGCTCTACAATGAGTGGGACATACTTTCAATCAGGAAAACCTTCATCCATAGAGTCATAGTCATGAAACACTCTGAAACCGAGTATAACCCCAACAAAAATGAAGGCAAACGACGAAAGGGTACGGTTTGTACGCATCAACCCAGAAGAACAGCATTCTCACAACATTTCTACTGTTTTCTTGGGGACTACCTGTATAACAAGATGAATGCAATCCTAAATATCTACCCACTTGTTAAGTACAAGTGCAAGCAAGCCGTTATACTGCATTTAAAAGCGCTAAACTATGAGAGCACTGAACAAGCACTCCATCCACCACAGTAAACCTACATACCTCACCTACATCCACCTTCACACACCTACCCTTACTCTCACATCAACCCGAACATAGCTATCACTTAACACACATACCAGTTCACTTCCACACATACAGACCCATTTTAACACGTACATTCACACACCCTCCCATATACATACTTATTTGCATCCTTTCTTTTAATAGTAACAAAACTGTAAGCTTCAATTATGCACGTACTTACTTTTGCATGAGGGGGGCCTGGTGACCTGTGGCACAGGTTTTCGCAACCTATTTCAGGCACCAGTCCTTCACAAATGAAAATAGTATCTAAGTATAATTATAATCTAGCCTTAAGTTCCAATTTGTGAAAGGAAAATAAACGTATTTTATTATTCTTATTATTTTTGGGTTGCTGTTCCCGTGATGCGCGTGACCCGGGCCTAGTACCGACTGCGCCACATACGTATCCCACGGGAGAATGTCTCAAAAAAAACCGAATTACTTTAACACTACTTTATTTCAAGATAGAAATTACAATAAAATAAAATAAAAATTAGAATTATTAACTAAGTGTCGACCCGATCGATGCTTGATACGAAGTGGCGCCGTCTTCAGTCACGTAGCCTGTCGTTGCCTCGTGGTGCGTAGTTAGCGTTTCCCCCATCGCAGCATTTCCAGTTAATGGTATCGAGGTCGTGGTGTCAGCGGAATCGGCCTGTTGCTGGCCGCTTACACGTGTACAAGTAATATTAGCATGTCATCATATATCCTTTTAGGGTTAGGTATAACACACTAGTTTTATATTTGCAAACAAATATCAACAAGTAAACATACAGTACCAACCCCGATTCATTACATAGAAATTCAGCAAGGGTTTGATACAATTTATAATCAAATGTTTTAAATATATTTTATATTATTATTTATTTATTTTATTATTATTAAAAAAAAAAAAAAAAAAACATTATTTCGACGCAAAATTCGGTCATAAGTATCAAGGCATACATTTTGATAAAAGTTTCCATGATGAGAGATTCCATTTTGATAAAAGTTTTATCGCGTTCCCAAAAGACTGTTATGGCAATCGATGTGAACATTCGCGTCATAGAACAGGGGCTCTACCGGCTAAGTCGCCGAACATCGATTTCTTAAATGGCGTTCAATTAAATAATGGTTAAAATGACTTAATCAATCGTTTTCGGCAAAAGCCACCCGGGACCAGAGGGCTGGTTTTTTTTTCACAGAGAATAAGTATTGCCATATAACGTGGCAATGCTGTTAGTCTTCTGGGCACAATACCCTTTGATGCCGATGCGGAGCGCCTATTGGATTGCCTTTAGTTAGTTAGTTTATTTTATTTTAGTTTATATTAGTATTATAGTCAACATTTCAAATTTTATTTTATATTTAGTTTTCTTAGAAATGATAAGGTTTTATAATAAATAATTTAATTAAATTGATATGAAAACTAAATAAATAAAATAATATAGTTAATAATTTCCTAAAGTCACTGAATTGAAATTAAAATCATAGATGAATATTTATCAATAAAACGTCAAACGTCAGGAGTTGAAACTGCCTTAACCCATGAAATCAGTTGTCAACAACCTTCTTGAATTGGCATGCTTAACTAATAATTTGATAGGCATATCAAATTTCTCATAGGAACAATCGCTTAAACGTTAAGCTTCCATTTTGCAGTACTTGACACTGAAAAGGGTTCAAGACGTTTTGAGAAGCAGATATCAAAGTAGATTCGGCTTTGTAGGCTCTTCAAATAATTAATATACGAGTGAGAGTGACGTCACTTGAAAGGTACCTGACTAAGCCTACAATAAGAATTAATCTACTTCTAATAGGTAACTACTTACTTGTAAGCCGTAGACTCTTGGCAGGTATTTATATATGTTAATACCTGAGTGCTGAATAACCTTCATTATTTCATTTTATTACGTTTTTGAACTGAAACAACGCGACGAGTAATAAGATTGCCGTGAAACTTCACTGCTGTAATTTTTCTGCCTGTCTCTTCTTTCATATGCCCCGAGTCTATAAGTTGACTAAACAAAATGAGCCAATGACTAAAGAATAGCAGCAAATTTGGAATAATATAAAATAAAAAGTAAAAACGGATTTTATTCGTTTAGACTTTAAAAAAGCGCTTGTTTGTATTAATATAGTTAAGTAGGTATACATAATTATTTCTAGTTACATAAAGATATTTGAGTACACGGATTGTTAAAACATTTATAAAATTTAATTTATAATTGTAATGATATTCAGCTAGTTTGTATTTAGTTTAATTATCGAAATTTATAGTATAAGCTACATTTTACTACATATTGTCCTAATGGTTCTGTCTATATTAAGGTACGAATTCAATCTTATTATTTCGGCCATATCATGATGCACAAGTGTCTATCCTCTCTCTCATAATCCAATGGGATGGCTGGTCGCCAACACTGGAAGGAGGTCAGGTACAGGACCGAAGGATTTACGTGATAAGCATGAAAGTATTACTGATTACACCGCCATTTTTCAGACTCCGGGCTAATACGGAAAATATTTCTTAACACAAATATCCCATTAACACTGTTTACCCCGTGGTGCTCTTCTTCAAAAAGGGCGATAAAACCCTCTTGAAGAATTACAGACCCATCACACTGCTGAGCCATGTTTACAAGTTGTTTTTGAAAGTCATTACGAATCGTCTCGCACGCAGGTTTGACGACTTCCAGCCTCCCGAACAAGCCGGTTTCCGTAAAGGCTTTAGTACCATAGACCACATACATACGCTGCGGCAGGTTATACAGAAGATCGAAGAGTATAACCAGCCATTATGCTTAGCGTTTGTGGACTATGAGAAAGCCTTTGATTCGATTGAAACTTGGGCCGTACTGAGGTCTCTCCAAAGGTGCCAAATCGACTACCGGTATATCGAGGTGTTAAAGTGTTTGTACGAAAACGCCACTATGTCAGTGCGACTCCAGGACCAGAACTCGAAATCTATCCACTTGCAGCGAGGTGTGAGACAGGGAGATGTTATATCTCCGAAACTGTTCACCGCTGCATTGGAAGATGTCTTCAAGCTTCTGGACTGGAAAGGCTACCCCTCTGGGAAACAGGCGTGAATCTATTTATGTATGTGCATGATCAAAGAGCACATGTAGAGATCCCTATAAATATTACCATAATGTTACCCAAGGCAGACAGTCTGGAGTGCAATTTACATAAACGCAGTCCAGCCTGTCTGCAATTATGGCCAATATACTTTAACGTTAAATTTCTTTTAGAGATGTTCAACTTTATCACTTAAGCATAAGGTTCCCTTTCAATTGGGGAAATTTCACAGATTGGGTTAGCTTGCTTACTTTCAATAATTACCAAGAAAATTTCAAGATAATCTTATCTATCTCTGAGGTATTCAGGACGTAAGTGGTATTTGAAATTGTATTAAAATAGTTCAGAAAATTTAATATTGCAGTTTTCATTTCAAAACAGATAAAAAGTCAACATTTCATATGATATATAGTTTAAAGGACTGTGTTTGATTGGATTAGGTGTCCAATTGAATCACCTATAAGAGTGTGATTCAAAACTTCTAAAATATAACAGCTAGCCCGTAGCTCAAACAGTATATTGGCCATAATTGCAGACAGGCTGGACTGCGTTTATGTAAATTGCACTCCAGACTGTCTGCCTTGGGTAACATTATGGTAATATTTATAGGGATCTCTACATGTGCTCTTTGATCATGCACATACATAAATAGATTCACGCCTGTTTCCCAGAGGGGTAGGCAGAGACAACGGAATTCCATTTGTCACGATCTTTGCACACCTCTTTTACCTCGTTTACTGTCATTATATTCTTCATACATGCTCGCCGGTTTAGAGTGCTTTTAACTTAGCCTTTCCTGAGAACGTCTCCAATAATGTAGATTTCTATAATAAAAATAAATATGTAATCTGTTTAGTAGGTGTTTTTTTATCTGTTAGAAAATCAAATTTATAATTATAATAATAACAAATATTATAACACACAAGAACCCAAATCGTTTCTTTTTACAATATTAGTTCAGATATTATGAAGGCACTCATGGACAAAATTGTCCTCACCGGTGATTGTCAATTTAAGCAAAAAGGGGCACGGTCGGTCCATAGATGGGTGGCCGCTGAACTGGCTCCTGAATCTCTGAGCAAATACGTGCTTCGGAGAGCAGGTTACCATGTCTTCCCCGGTTGTAGCCGATTGACAATTGTGGTAATGCCATATTAGAGGCCAACTGTGTGACTTCAACAGCCTGATGCTAGGGTAACCTCTGCCCATACGATAAAGTTAAGTAAACAATATTATATATTAGACTAGTGGCCGTTTTCAACTTTGGCCATAGATATAGACTACTTTTATACCCATAATTCGGAAATACCGTTATTCGCAAAATCCCTTCTTTGATCTCATTTCCAACTTATAAACTACCTATCTGTCAAACTTCAGCTTCATAGGTCAATTCATTTTTGACTTTTTGTGCTTCATCAGAGATGAATGAATGACCTTTCGCATTGTGTTACTATAATGTCTTAAGTATTAACTATAAAAACTATAACTGCCTGCCATACCAATATAAGCCTTAGAAGCATCAAAATAATGTTCTTGATGGCAAACCGAGATAACTTTAACTGTTACCGCTATCTAGCTCCAAACCGTGGCCTCGTAAGTTTTTTGCTGGTTGAGTGCATTGACTGGAACGGCACGAAATCAAATTGTGTCTACTGGCCAATGAGAATGCTGGGCCTGCATCTCGCAAGCAAAGTTTTCCGTGTTGTTAGCATATAAGAAACAATTTCTGTTAGAGTATTGGGGAGTCCGATGCTGCTGTTAAGACCGGCCTGGCGAGGGGCCGGACTTTATCCTCGCTGTACCTATTGTCAAATTCTGGCAGTAGAGAGGCCTCTGCTTCGTGTATCGTTTGTTAATATTAATCTCCGTTAAATTAACTGTATGTATGCGTTAAGATTAGAGACCCTCTTCTAAACCGATGTCCGGTCAGCAGCATGTTTGACTTCCTTTTGGTAATAACGCCTTTTTGGTTCTGGTAAAAAGCTTTCTTTTTATGGCATAGGGCGACAAACAAGCAAGCGAGTGACCGGATGATAAGTGATCACCGCCGCCCATGTACACTCGCAACACTAGAGCACTCACGGGTGCGTTGCCGGCCTTAAAACACGTCAGAAAACAAGTGTTGCCGACCCTTACCTCCACTTCGATTAGCTCTGGCGACCTTAATCACACGCAGAAACACAACATTAAAGTTATTAATATTGTTGTTAAGAAATATCTTCTGTAATGTGGGGGTACTTCCCCAGTCGGGCTGCTCTTTGAGCGAATGAACGCTGTGCTCTACCTCTCTTTTTGTGCTTAGAAGTAATCTTAATATAATTTCGTAATTCGTGTACAAAAGGTTTGAAAGCTTTTGATTTAGAGTTCATAAATGTTGATATTTTGTTTTATTTACTAGCCTCCGCCAGTGGCTTCGCCATCGTAAAATATTTGCTCATGTTAAAGTTATTAATCTATCTTTTGGAAATAGTTCTTTTTCTGTCATGTCCGGCCAGATCGGAGATTAGCTATTACAAACCGACAAAAAACTGAAAATAGCGCCCTGTAAAAGCAGTAAAAGCATTCTAGGATAACTGTAATCTTCATGTTGAAAACAACGTACCAGAATATCTTTTTCGTATCAGTGCATAGTACCATCGATTCAGGCTTCAGGAAACATCCCTGATACACTGCAGTACCGGGATAGCATCATAAACACGCAGAACGCGTTGTTAAAGTTAAACTTCTTTACGCAATTTGACTTGGAGAGCCGCGGAAGAAACGAGGAACTTGAGGAGAAACAAGGGAACAGATGAATACAAAAATCATAGACTGTTAATAGTCGGGTAATCAGCGCAGTTTTGTTTTGTTCTGGTTATTAAGCTATCAACAAATAAAATTTAGTTAGAATTTGGAATTCTCAGTAGAATGCAATATGTATATCCAGTATTAAAAATCTACAAATGCATATGTAAGGACCTATTTACTTTCTGCGGATTTCAAAGATCTTTTGTTCGCAGCCACTTAAAATTCGCTTCACAAGTGTGAAATCTAAATTACAATATCTAATATCGGCAGTATTGAGCTCATTCAAAAGCGGTTTCAACGATATATATAGATATATTTGAAACGAGAATTTTTTCATTGTGGCTATCATATACGATGTAGGAAATTTCCCATTTTACTCTTATATGAGAGTAGGCGGATCACTGAAGTAACATACTTTTCAAAATTCTAAATTGTTCAATTAACTGCGTGTAACTTTTAGCAAAGATAGGATTAATAGCGCGTACCATACCCATACGGAAATTTCGTATCCTCCTCATTTCCAGCGTTAAGAGTGGCTAGTTTAGAGTAGCATACACACAAAACTCATTTATTATATGTACGTGCGAGTAGACTTTCTAATAAACTGTCTTGTGAATATGATTTCGATCTATTTAATACTAGTGTTTTCAAGCTTAAAAATATATTAACGCAAGTTTAGTGTTCATAATTTCACATTTTGCTGACCGACCTTCATCTTTATTAATTAATGTACACACATCAACACAATCTAGGGATATTGAACATTTCATTGATTATCTAGAAAACTATAAACATTTTGTTATGACTGTAAATGGAAGAATTAAAGATAATTTCATGGCCGATATTTAAACATTAACAACACGATGCGATTTTGTTTTTCTAATTAATAAAAGTCTTAAATTAATTAAGCCATAGAAAATTACTGAGTGAACAAAAACATTTTATTCTTATAAAATTATTCAATCGAATTAAATGAATAAAAATCTTACCAAATCTGATAATCAGTAATCGGTATTTCCTCCTCTAACATTAATCACACAGCGGCAACGATTTTCCATACTTAAAATTAAGGTGTCAATGTCTTGCTGGGGTATGCAGTCCCAAGTTCTTTTTAAATGTTCGAAAAGTTGTTCTTCTGTTGTCAAGTTGGGCGGAAAATCCCTCAATGCTCTTCGCTGTAACATGTCCCAGGCGTGTTCAATTGGGTTTAAGTCTGGCGACTGTGGAGGCCAATCTAATACCTGAACATCGTGTTCTCGAAGGGCGGCCCTCACCAGCCGCGCTGTATGGGAAGGTGCATTGTCATGCATGAGCTGAAATTCTTGCCCCGTTAGGGCCCTGAGCGGGACAATGACACGTTCTACTACCTCCTCACGGTATCTATGGGCAGTCATGCTGCCCTGAATCCAAATGAGTTGGGTTCGTCCGCCGATTCGTATTCCTGCCCACACCATAATTGTCCCGCCTTGGTAAGAGTGGACCTCCTGTGGATGTCGGAGACGGCTGACCCTGCCTGGAGTTCTCCAAACGCGTGTTCGTCTCGAATCTGGATGAAATCCATAGCGGGACTCATCAGTGAACAGCACCAATGACCATTGTTGATCACTCCATGTCAAATGTTCTTGAGCCCATAAAAGTCGCCTACCGCGATTGCCACGTCGCAGCGCTGGGACTCGTAGCGGTCTGCGAGCATGAAGACCAACTTCATGCAGCCTCCTTCGCACGGTTTGGTCGCTCACCAGCAGCTGCTGACCCTCCTGGAGCCTTTGCACTAGTTGCATCGCTGTGATATTGGGTAGTCTTCTGGCGGTCATTTGGAGAAATCGATCCTGTCTCTGAGTGGTAACACGATATCTACCTGTGTGCCGTTCTGCCACATCTCCAGTAGCGCGATAACGTGACCACAGCCTGGATACCACATTTTGGCTTGTGCCCAGAGACTCAGCAACGACGCGTTGAATAGCACCGTTTTGTAACATGCCAACTGCCCGTAACATTTCATCTCGACTCAAATGATGGCGTGGCATGACGCTAAAAAGCTTACACAACCAATTGAGAAAAGAAAATAAAACAATTTATCAGGTTTTCTTCAATTAACACGCAAAAAAAATTTTAATGCAACTTCTTGAAATTAGATACAACTCAAGATTGCGCTGTGCTTTGCGTGTTTTCATTTGTTTCTCATTTTAATTTTTAAATTTTGAATAAAGAATAGACAAGGTTTAAATCTGTAAATAAACTTTTTAAGGAAACTAAATAGGTTTTAAACAATAAAGCCATGTTTGATTTCAAAATAACGTATCCCTAGACTTTGTTGATGTGTGTATTTTCGATCAGTGGAAACATGTAAATGGCTGTCAGATACGTATAAATTATGTTAAACGAAGTAGGTTCCTTTAACATAATTTATACATATCTGACAACAAATAAATAAAAATAAAATATAAATATGTTGTTAAAAAAATTAACTGTAAATTTTATACCTGCATTAGGTATGTAGTTTTTAAGCTGTGTGTGTCCAAAAAATAAATATATTATTTGCGGTTATTTGAGATGTTATTTTTAGAGAACCCTAATATGTAGTGCGTGTCTAGGTAAGCAAGTGGTAAGACCGTTGGACTGTGGAGTTAGTGCTCTCTAGTTCAACTTAAGACCACCGACTTTTCGAATTTAAATACTTATTATAAATTCATTACTTGTACTTAAAATAGTGAAGAAAACCATATTGAAGAAACTAGCCTGAGGGTTCACCCAAAAAAATGTTGATGGCATGTCGAGTGTGGTGGACTGTGACTAAGTACTACATTTTACTACATAGACTATTTTATGAGATAATGCGCAAACGGTGTGCGTCCTTGGTGCGCGAGATTCGAAGTCAGTCCAACAGCATTTTGACCATGATCGCAGACAGACTGGACTGCCTCTACATAAACCACTACTGCACCATTTCTCAAGGAATGAGACGTTAGTGATTATATGTATGCACATTATTTTATTTTGTTGTCATTTATAATTTTACTAACGTAGAATGTAATACTAAAAATGAGTCTTGGTTACTTGAATAAATAAGATTTATCCATCTAAATACCATCCCCTCTCAGTGTGAAAGGAGGCCTTGGTCCTCCAGCTAGACAGTACTGGGCTACATCATCCATAACCCAATTCGTACTGGTCCAGATTTATAGCAATTACTTTAATTCAGTCCAATGCTTTTCCCACTTAAGTTATTAGGCAAGTATTCCAATATTCATGACAGTTCCCCAGCATGGCTATTTAAAATGCATGGCAGACGAATGTAACACTATTACGTTCTGCTAATGACTGGCAAAATTAATTATTAAGCCACACCAGTTACAGTGCATCTGTTGTGAAATATCATGGCTAGGTAGGTGTAATCAACACGCCGTTAGTGGATACATTTGCACTACGAAATACCCACATTACTGCCTGCATACATTAAGGAGATAAAGTACCGTAAGTACGAGATAGTCTTGTCGTAAGCGGAGTTAGTGGCTCAAGTTCAAACCCAAGATGAGCACTACTGGTTTTGAATTCAAAGGCTGCGAGCTTCAAGGTTCATCTGCGTACCCTATCCAGTAATTTCCTACAGAAATAATTATTTTTGAAGTATAATCAACTGTGCTTTTTTAAATAATAATTTATCTAAATTCCCTAAAAGCATTTTGTCCCTCCTGCAGTGCAGTGGGATGGCTGTATAATATTTGTTCATAAAATGATTATAATACACACGCGGGGACATCGCTCTTCGTTTTCAATGTAGGCAATTACTGTGCTGTCAATGTCTACTAACTCGATATCGCCTGTATTAAAAAGCTTTCCTTTAAACTGGGCACGTGGATACTTATATTAGGGAGAGACACGAGAATGGTACAAATAGTGCTTCTGAGCGAACTTCAGCTTCAACGGTCTCAATGGATACAAGCCAACTAACTTGCAACTATATCTATGGGTGTACTCCCCATTCCCTCTCTGTCATAATCCAACAGGACAACTAATCCACACGATTGAGGAAACCGACTGCATTACTGCTCTCAGAGGCATGGGCGTCTTTCAGGTTGGCAGGTTGAAACTGGGTGTATTTCTAGCCGGAAAAATCCCTTTAATAGTTTTTGTCTCAACCCAGTACCACATTATATGCAGTTGAACAAGCTATTTCTAGACCAACGCGGCAAGCAGGGGGCAACTGCTATTATTTCATCTTCATAAAATAATGTGTTTGATAATGTAACAACAAAAAACAAAACCGTTCGGTTAGGTTTGCTGATTTTCCATGTGCCTATAAAGCCATTAGAGCAACTTATCGTTTAGATTCAAATTGCTGCTTCGAATTGATCACGTGGATTTCTACAGGTACTTATTTTAAGAAGCCATTTGAATCTTCGAAGGAACGGAGGGTGGGTGATGGTTATTGCTTATTGAACTTTTCATTGATTCACCAGTTAAGTGAATATTTAAAGAAGCTTGAATGAAACTTACTGCAACTGTGCCTAGCGCCTGATATAGCACTATGAATAAATTCGCATCCTTGTGACTTGGTCACATTACATTTATAAACTCTTAAATGTAAACGTAATTTACTTATGCCGATTACTGTGTTGGTACAAATGAACATTTTTAGTATGTTTGTATTGATAAAATTATAAACAATTTAATTGATTTTAAAAAATATTTAACTTATAGACAGCTATATTCTCAGTGAGTAACCTGGGCTTTAATTTATGGGATTATAAAGATAAAGATAAAAATAAAGATGCATTTATTTGTATGAAACATGTGTTACATTTTTACATGTGGTGTTACAATGATAGTTATAGTGGTATCAACATGTCCTGCCGAATCAGGCGTACAAATGACTTAAAATTTATATAGGTATGTAAAATTGGATATATTATTGGATTTTCTATGGATAATATTAGTATTTTTAGTACTTCATTAGCATAAATGAAACGGGCAGACACGTGATGGCAGACGACTACTAATTTTCGAATAGGTACTACCCAAAAAACTATTCATCACGGACGAAGTCGCAGGCATAGCTAGTAGGTTATAATTTAGTCAGTGTACATTGTCTGTCTATTAACAAAGATTTCTCCCCGAACGTGACAGCAAAATCAGTACTTTAATATTTTAATCGTTCGTCTTAGCCTTACACCTGAAGTCGTAATGTTCCATCTTATTTCGTGTCTCAATCAGAACATAACATTTCCAGGCGAATAAGTACAGACGCCAGCATATCAAGCTACCCCAATCTGTCAAATTTCCCCAGTTGAAAGTGAACCTTATGCTAAAGTGATAAAGTTGAAAATCTATAAAAGAAATTTGACAGATTGGGGTAGCTGAATGTGCTGGCGTCTGTACATCGGTGATGTGATTAAAGTGCTCATCTTCACGGTTATCTGAAAGGTATTTGTCTTAGCAATAAGGCACAATTTCAATATTTTGTTCCAATATTCATTCTTACGTTCTTTAGAACAATGTTTTTTTCTTAATTATTAGCCATGTTACCATTCTGTATTTTCTTTTGTTCTATTTAAAACATCTTTATTTTTTCAGTGAAAGCTCTACCATTATAATAAATAACAAGCATTTATGTAAGAAAGAAAGTTTTTCCATGTTGAAATCCCGTGCACTTAGGTACGCCTGGCGTCGTTTACTTAAGTACACGAGGCTCATGTGGTTGGCGTTTTTAATTGTTTTAATACATACATACATAGACTCACGCCTGTTTCCCAGAGGGGTAGGCAGAGACAACGGATTTCCATGTGTCAGGTATTTTTTTTTTGTTGTTTTAATAATACCAAAATAAAACTTGTTTTTTTCTAATGCAGTATATATAAAACATAAACTAGTTTTCTATTATTATTGGACTAGTATTTTAAATGGGTTTGGCATATCTGTTAAGATAAAAACCCCCAAATTAAAAGAGAGTTAAAAAAAAGTATTTTAAATACAACCTGGCTCTGTAAAGCTAGTTTACATGTACACTAAACGAGAATTAGGGGAAGCTACATGCTTGTGTAGATCAGCAATAAGAATCAGAAAACATTTGACGGGCCTGTTTTCGTGGTTGGCAAATGCTTACTTTTCACGCCGGAGCCCACGACGGCTTCGATTCCCACCCAGGACAGATATTTGTGTGCATGAACATGCCTGTTTGTCCTGAGTCTGGGTGTAATTGTCTATATAAGTATGTATATATAACTAAATAGTTATCTGGTTTCCATAGTACAAGCTCTGCTTATTTTGGGATCAGATGGCCGTGTGTGAATAATGTCTCAGAATATTTATTTATCTATTAATATACCTACTTATAGAGATCAATAAACCCAAAACGATACAAATGAACTGGTGTAGCAAGAAATACACCAAAAGTGGTTACGGTAATCAGATAAAGTACAAAGCGGTAGTTCAGGCTCGTTATTAGATCTTCTTTATCATATGGGCAGTGGTTACTAACTCCACCTCCGTTCCATTACTATGGGGGTGACGTGTTTTAACGAATATTGTCTAACGACAGCAACTGTAACACGGAGATGGTCAGAAATTAAACCACTTTGATAGACACCCATCTAAAGACAGACCACCTCGTCTATCACTTACCGACCAGCGAGATCAACAAGCTATGATCGTATTTAGATCAAAATAAAGATAAAAATATGATACATTTTCCTAAACTTTGTTGGAGGTAGCAAAGTTACGGTACGAATTTTATAAATGCGAAAGTTTCTGAGTGTGTATATTTGTTACTTCTTCACGGCTAAACGGCTGGACCGATTTTAATAAAATTTGGTATGGAGTTAGCCGACATCCTGGATTAACACATGAGCTATAATTTATTACGTTTAATGCGGGTAAAACCGCGGGGGCCCGCTAGTATAATATATAACAACACGCTTGTTTCCCAGAGAGGTCAGCAGACATAATGGATTTCCGCTTGCTGCTATGATTGCCCACCATTTTTCACTCTGATTACATTTTAAATACAAGCATATTTGACGGTTGGTTTTGGCTACTTGGAGTAGCCTTACATCTAGAATATCTATGACTCGGTCAGATGACATAACCACAATGTATATGTACTATTCTCGTTATAAATTTAAACAGGACACGTACACACACACGCGCGAGCGCTCTACCACACACACATACACACACACACACACATTTCCATGATACTAACATTTTGTGTTTAGTCTATAAGTATTATTATTATTATTAAAATCGATTGTAGCTCTTTAAATTGTCAATCTATAAATTATATTCTAAATTCGCATGCAAATTATTATTATTATATTAAATAAAGAACTATGTATCAATGTCTCTGGAGGCGGGCGTTGATAGCTGCGCTACAGTTTTTACTTTTGCGGCTATCATCGTTATCCATTGTGTAATGTAATCCATTGTTGTAAGTTCACACAATAAATCATTATTATATTATTATTAAAATTCTGTGAAAATATTAATAAATATTTGTCTAGTTCGCACACAGTATATTTTTATTGATCGTTTGCAACCTACTTTTATACATCATCTTTAGAGTTATATATAGAATAGAATAGAATATGCATTTATTTCTCTCATCACAAAAGTAGGTCACATTTTTTTTAAATAAGATGACATTTACCATTGTACATTTTAGCGGTTAGAAATATATCTAATCCGACTGAACATTTCTTCCTCTATATTTGTGCCAACATCCTCTGTCACTCCATGCCGTACTTACTAGACTATTTCAAATTTTATCTCACTAAGTCACACATATTTTACAAAGCGCTCTTTTACTACGGTATTAATTTAACTACGGAATTCTATTATAGCTCTCACCGGTCCCGGTCGAGTCATTAGACAGTCGATATGGCTTAACATCAAAGACCTACTGGGCGGCTTGAACATCTCTGACACTAGGGTGACCACTGCCCATACGATAAGTAAGTAAGTATCTGAATGATGATTAGTGATCACCGCCACCCTCGGACACTCGCAATAACAGATTAGCTGCAAGTTTGATGCCTGTCTTTGAGAAAGGAATAGGCTTGCTTCTTGAACGTTGATATTGATTGAAAATATCTCCACAGTAAAATTATAGACCAGCAACGATGAGCAATAAATGCTTTTAAATAATAATCTCATATTGCATACTACCCGTCTCCACAAAATAAGTAACTTTTTTATGGGGCTATGTATAAGATTCTATAACAAACTTCCCAATGATATTAGAGAATTATCTACGAATAAGTTTAAAAAAATTATTAAAGCCAAATTGTGTAGCAGCGCATATTACAAAATTTCTGATTATTTAAGTGATAATTAAGTGCTTGGGATTGAGTTGTTCTGAGTCAACACACATGATTGTAATTAATCTTAAGTATGTTTTATTTTAAAAAAGGATTCCTACTGAGTTTTCTGGCAGTGTTTCTCAGTAGCTGCCACGTCATGCACTGCACGGTAGGGTAAAAAAATATGACGATTCCACATAAATGTAATTTTTTTACAGAATAAATGATTTCGACTTTGACTTTGTGGAAAAAGAACGAAATGACTTACTGCGACGTTTCTGAAACTTATTGACAATATTATTTGCCGGCCTCGTTGGTATTCAATTGCAGATAATGATGTCTTGGGTTCGAGTCGAGTCAAAAGATGTTTATGAGATTTTGTTTGGAAAGAAAATTTTCTTAGTTTCAGCCCGGAGTCTGTGATTTCACAGTATTTACATACTTTGGTGCCTCGGAGCGAAGCACGTAAAGTCGTCGGTCTTGATCCTGACCTCTTTCCGGTCTTGTCGCTAGTCATCCCATCACGTTATGAGAGTGATGGAATAAAAAGTGCCGCTGTGTTTGCGCACATTTGTGTACTATAATAATTAAGTCACACGCAGATGGCGAGTCTTTATTGAGACTGGTCGCCGTGGCTGGAATTCGACCAAGATGGCATTATTTTAATGCAGCGTCCTGAGCTATGGATTGAGCCCCATATGCCCTTAGGTCTGCGTTGTCTAGATTACTAAAGCGAACCAAACTTTTCTATAGTTACATTTTCTTTTTCCTTTCATGTAATTACGCAAGGAAAACCTGGTCAGGAGATGATTTTTAAACGTTTCCAACCTAGAGTACAAGTATGGTTCTGTCCCTCAAACTATGGCACACTTGTTAACATGTCCTGCGTGCCCAATGCCTGCACGTTACAAGAACGAATGGACGCTACCGACAACGCTCAACTCGTAGCTGAATTCTGGGCTGACTTAATTTAGATTCCCATCGACACGCTAAGAAGAAGAAGAATGTAATTCGGTACTGATATCAATGTAAAGAATTAGGAATCTTTGGAAACTGTCTTGTTCTACATACTTGTGATGAATGAAATAAAAGAATCGACGTTGTACCGATCTTTGAAGGGTCTAAACGTTTAACGGAAAAAAGGTGGATTCCTAGTTACTTTTTTTCCTATACAAACTTAAGAAATATTATTTCGGTATAAGAAAATCCATTTACTCTAGGGGATACTAATTACCGTATAACAGAATAATAAAGAAGCGTGAATTACGAATAATTAATATAATCGATTAAAAATAATGAGCTTGGAGCCCTTGGATATAATTGCGTGCTACTTCATAATTTCTACTTGTGTAGTACATTTGCACTACGAAAGCCGTCTTTACAGCCTACGTAATAAAGGCTCAGTAAAAATCAAAGAGTGTATACTGACGCGTTGTGGGAACGGCTGGACCATAGAATAATTACTACAGACCATCGAGTTAATGAAACAATTTGTACACTTTTAACTTTCAGCAGATTGAATATTGCCGACAATATTTACAATTGCAACATAATTTAGTATTCAGCATGAATAGTCAAGCAATATTTTTTTTCTTTTAAAAAGACAACGCTCGCTTTAGTGAAATTAATCCCTGTGTCACGGGGTACTTTACAAACATGTAATAGACGGACACAAATTACATCCAGACTCAGAACAACTATTTAAGGGTCACACAAATAGGTGTCCGGCGCGGGACAAGATGCGGCGAGGCGACTGTCTTAGCCGTTGCGCCACACGTGCAATAAAATATTCTCAAACTCTACCGTCAAATTTTCGGAACTGCAATTCTATTTATTCTTTTTCAAAGACAGAGCGCTAATCTTGCGGCTAATCGGTTATTGCAACTATCCACTTATCATCATTCAAATACTTACTTGCTTATCGTATGGGCAGTGGTCACCCTAGTGTCACA
Organism: Pseudoips prasinana; assembly: GCA_951640165.1. Taxonomy (NCBI): domain Eukaryota; kingdom Metazoa; phylum Arthropoda; class Insecta; order Lepidoptera; family Nolidae; genus Pseudoips; species Pseudoips prasinana. The sequence continues at coordinate 16,482,030 of OX621253.1, forward strand.
GATGTTTAAGCCGCCCAGTATGCCTCTGACATGGCTTAACGACTGTTGTCTATAACTACAACCGGGACCGACAGCTTTACGTTTCCTCCGAAGCATGGAGACGCTCAGTCATTATACCACTTTTGTGGTCAACCATCTATGGACTGACCGCGAGCCTAGTTGCTTAACCTCGCCTATCTCTTACGGACCGGAGCATCTAGCTATGAGCACCTCATTATTCAGGTGACCCACTTGCTCACCTGCCCACTTGCTATTATATATAAAGATAACATAGTTCAGAGGCGCATATTTTAAGCACAAATGGGTGACCGTGTATCATATTAAGATTTACTTATTTTACCTAGAGATATGTCCTAAGAAGATGGTGTTTTCGCCCCCAAAAATCCCTTTCCTGTTGATCATATTGAAATCGTTGGACCCGTTTTGGTGAGCACCTATTGAATGTGTTATGATTATTTGGGAGACAATAAATGATTGAAATTGTGTTGAGAATGTTTTTATTGTCTCGATTTACATATAAAACTTTCACCATCTTATTTAAGTAGCCTGTTCGCAAAGACGGTGAATTTAAAAATTTGAGTACGGAATTTTAAAAGACTATGCAAATTCGAACTTACTTATTGAAATATACCGTTGTGTTCAACGGATGGATTGATCTTATTACCGTTTTGCTACCTACAGCTAAATAATATTTAATACCTACATAGGTACAGACGCCAGCACATCAAGCTACCCCATTCTGTCAAAATTCCCCAATTGAAAGCGAACCTTATGTTTATGTGATAAAGTTGAAAATCTATAAAAGAAATTTGACAGAACGTGGTAGCTGGATGTGCTGGCCTCTGTACATTCTTTGACTCACGCCTGTTTACCAGAGGGGTAGGCAGAGACAACGGATTTCCATTTGTCACGATCTTTGCACACCTCTTTGTCTCGTTTACTGTCATTATGTTCTTCATACATGCTCGGCGGTTTAGGGTATTTCTGACCTGGCCTTTCTTGAGAAGTTCTACGATTTGGTCAGACAATGTTCTACGAGATCTTCCCCTTCCGGTTGTCCCATTCGCACAGACCAGGTATACTTCTTTTGTCAAAAATATTATTTTTTCTGTGAAATATCAACCGAGGTGTTATTAACCACAGACATGGACAAAATTAGTGAATTTTTGGTCGAATACAGTGCCGTGTAGCAATACATAAACTGAAAGTAGACAATGTCACATGGCTATGAGCGATGGTAAAGCGTCCAGCGCCTAGGCTCCTCCCAGTCGCCGGTTGTATCGAACAGTGCTGTCCTATCTAATTATGAGGATAAGAAAATAAAGAGTACACACGGCAACATATCAAGCTATACATTTCCAATATAAACTGACTTCTCATTGTACGGAAATACTATACAACGCGAGATCAGGATATGTATAGCTTCATGTGTGGCCGTGCGTACATCTATGTTTGTGCATTCTTATTCTTATTCTTCTGGTGGCGGCTATTTCCAGTCTCCGGAGGTCCTGGTAACACTGCGTCCAGTGATGAACTATTGTGCTCGCCGCTCCAACTAAACTTCCCTGTCTAACCCTGCAACATAGATAAATTGCAGAATCTTTTTGGCAGGAGTATCGATAACATCGTCCTGGTGCAAGAAGTGTTGGCCCAGGACGGTGTTACGTTCATGCATCAGTGGCTCACAGTGGCAGAGCAGGTGTTTCATCTACGTTATTGCAGAATCTGCACACTCTACAGTCTCCGATGCCCACCGTGGACAGGTGTTTCCTGAGACGGCAATGTCCCGTTAACACCCTAGTTATGATGCATAAGTTCCTCCTATTAAGCGCGAGGACTTCGTTCGCGGTTTTGCGGTCGTAGCCCTTGATAGCTTTTTTGGAGTGAGTTAAACCTGGAAGTTTGTGCTAGCGTATAACAGCTTCCTGTTTGCAATGGTTCCTTAAGGTGAGTTGGACTGTGCTTTTTGGTATTCCGCATATCGGCTCAGGGCCGTATTGGACCAATTTAGCTCCAGCCCGTGCAAGTTCGTCGGCACTTTCATTGCCCTCGATACCCGCAGGACCCGGTACCCATCGAAGTATCACCTTGTTCTTAAGGCACAGGGTATTGAGACTGTCAATGCAGTTCATAACCAGCCCTGACGTAATAGTGTCAGAGTTCAAGGCTAGGAGAGCCGCTTGACGGTCTGAATGGATGTAGATTGTATGATTGACATAGTCTTTTTGCAAGTTGGCTTCTGCACATACAATGATGGCATAAATCTCTGCCTGGAAAATTGAGGCGTTTTACCCAGATTTTTACTGGCTTTGAATCTGGGGCGTTCCCCAAAAACTCCACATCCTACGTCATTTCCCATTTTGGAGCCATCGGTGTACCAAATTAGGCTCTCCTTCTTCCAGGATACTTTGTTGTTAGTCCAGTCGCCCCTGGAAGATATCTCCACACAATAATTCTTGGTGCTGTTATATTGTGGGGACAAAAAGTCTGATTTCATGCCAAGTATCGGGTCCTGTTGCACTTGGTCACATAAAGCCCTCAGTGCCTTTGAGAGCCACGTCTCGGTCCCCTGTGTGGCTGCTCTCAGCATGCCGGGCTTCGCCTCAGACTGTCTGAACAGTAAAAGAGGCGGCAGGTTCAGCAATGCTTCAAGTGACGCTCCAGGAGTGGAGGACATGGCTCCCGTGACTACCATACATGCAGATCTTTGCAGGCTATTGAGCCTGTTTATTACTGTCGTTTGGCTGGTTTTACTCCACCAAACTACGGAGCCGTACGCGATGGTCGGTCTCGCTATAGCAGTGTACAACCATAGGAGAAGTTTGGGGTGGGATCCCCACCTTCTCCTACCAGGCGACGCCCTATACCTAAGGCAATTTTTTCTTTTTGTATAGTTTTCTTGATATGTGGGTTCCATGTGAGCTTTTGGTCAAAAATTATTCCCAAATATTTAACCTCATTGGAAAACTGTATCTCGCTGCCGTTCATTACTGAAGGGGCTAATTTGTCTAGAGCCCTCTTTCGAGTAAACGGTACGGTAACTGTTTTGTCAGCATTTACGGATAGCTGATTCGCTCTACACCATCGATTGACAATGTTAAGAGCGTTCTGCATCAGTGACGACAACAAGCTTTGACAGAAACCCCGTATAATCACCACAAGGTCATCAGCGTATCCCAAAGTGTCGATTCTTTGTTCTGCTAGCTTGTATAAAAGCTCATCTATTGCTAAGGTCCACAGGAGTGGGGATAGTACACCTCCCTGTGTACAGCCTCTCGTTGTTGCAACCTCCAAGGAAGTTCCATGCAGCGAGACCAGAGCTTTACGGTTTGAAAGCATTGCCTTTACCCATTTGACAGTTGTTTGATCAATGTTCTTGTTTGTTAGTCCATTGATCAACGTGCCTGTCGGGGTGTTATCAAAGGCGCCTTCAATATCCAAGAATTCACAGAGTGCTATCTGTTTATCCTCCAGTGCTCTTTCGACCCTGTCTGTCAATTGCAGCAGGGCGGTTTCCGTAGACCTGCCTCTACAGTATGCGTGCTGAGTACTGTGGATAGGCTGTGACTTTAGTCCTTCCTCCCTTATGTACCTGTCGAGTATTTTCTCCAGTGTTTTCAGGAGGAAGGAGGTCAGGCTGATTGGCCTGAAGGACTTAGGTAGGGAATAATCCTTCTTGCCAGCCTTAGGTATAAAAAGTACTTTAGCCTTTGTCCAACGATCTGGGATATAGCCCCAGGCGTAACTTGCCCGGAACATTTTTACCAGAGGCGGTACCAGTATATCTATGTCCTTCTGTAAGAAGACGGGCAATATGTTATCTGGTCCACTGGATTTGTACGGCTTGAAAGACCCGATTGCCCACCTCACAACCCCGGGCCTAATTATCCTCGCCGCCCTATTCCAGTCCTCGATGCGAGGCCGTTGTACAGGCGTCATGGAGGAGTTCAATTCTGCGCCAGGGAAGTGGCTTGCAATAAGAGTCTTCAGTGTGTCTTCTTCGTTAGCCGCGGAGGTTCCGTCAGGTACCTTTAGCAAGCCAATTTGGTTAGATTTGTCTTTAGCGAGCAGCTTGTGGATGCGGGCCCCCTGAGGCGTGTTAATTAACTCCTCACAGAACCTTTTCCAAGATGCTCGTTTAGCCTTCCTAATTTCTTTGTTGTATTCAGTAAGGGCTTTTGTATAGATCATGTTTGTGCATACACTCTTACACTATCCGTCGTAGCCAAACTTCGGCTTCAAGCACTATTTATTACGTCCATTGTCCATAAAGTAACGAACCCGTGCATTATACAAGCTGCACCAAAAACCTGAGGCTACGTACGTGCGCACTGTGACTAGGGTTGCCAACTGTACTGTTTTCAACAGTATTATACTGTTTTTCACTAAATTATACGTTTAACTGTTGAACAAAAATAAAGTATACAAAATACTGGTTACATTAATTTACGCAAAGGGCGTTCACTACTCAGTGCAGCGCAGCCAAGATTGTAAATTAGTAAGTTGTGCGAGAAGCTATAAGAAATATGTATTTAAAACAATAAATAAATAAAATACTGTTCATTTTCTAAAATATACATCATCATACACACGTATGTGTACTGGGTGGGAATCAAACCCATGACCTGCAGTGTGGAAGGCAAGGATTTACCAACCACGCCAACCGGCCCGTCTATGTTTGTGCATACTCATACACTCTCCGTCGTAGCCAAACTTCGGCTTCAAGTAATATTTATTACGTCCATTGTCCATAATAATACATGACATATGTATTTAAAACAATAAATAAATAAAATAGTGTTCATTTTCCAAAATACTGTTTAATATTCTTAATAGACCTGAATATACTTTATTTCTAGTTGGCAACCCTAGATGTGACCCAATTTTTATACATTCATGTACGTTACGTATTGTCGTTACGTGTCCGTGGTCACGCAATTGTGGGCAACACGACGTTATAATTAGATGGGTTCCATTGTATTTGTTTACTTATTTACTTCTATGATTCTTTTGTGGTCTCGTTTGTGATGAAATGGTGAACTAAACATGATTGTTCGTAGTGAATCTTGTTGTAGCAACTCGGGGAAGACGTTTGCAATCTTTGACTTCTAACGGTGCACTGGGGTTATATCCGCGTTAAAATTTATAAATTACTAGCTGTGCCCCGCGGTTTTACCCGCGCTTAACTTTATAAATTATAGCCTGTGTTAATCCAGAGGGTCAGGTAATCTCATACCAAATTTTATTAACATCGCTACAGCCGTTTAGACGTGAAGAAGTAACAAACATACACACTCACAAACTGTCGCCTTTATATTATTAGTGTGATAGCCAACCTAAGGTTTAATGTTGGAACCCCTAAGGGGTTCCCCCTGGCGCGGGTTATTTAGTTTGTACTTTGTAATGTTAGTAACTCGAGCTCTTCGCCACTATTGATCGGTGAAGATAGATAGATAAACTCTTTATTGTACACCTTTTATGGTTTTGGTGGACTTTTCGAATGCTTTTAATACCGTCAGTCACGATATCCTGTTATCCGTCCTTTCCCATCTTATGATCTCAGACGAAGCACTGGAATGGTTCTTTTCATATCTTCGAGAACGTCAACAATGTGTAAGGTTCGGTGAGACTTCATCAAGTTGGAGAAACCTCGACACAGGCGTTCCTCAAGGCGGTATACTTTCTCCTCTTTTATTTTCTGTCTTTATAAACCTTTTAACCCATGATCTTCTGAGTGCGTATCATCTTTATGCCGATGACCTACAGCTTTATGCTCAAGCATGCATCGATACTCTGCCGGAAGCGATTGTTAACCTTAATAGGGATTTGGATCTGATCAAGAACTGGTCTAATAGGTTTGGTCTTACAGTCAATCCTGATAAATGCCAAGCTATCATTATAGGAAGCTCCCGCATGATTAGCAGACTAGATATCGACCAATTACCACAGGTTGTATTTGACCAATCCCCTATCTCTTTCAGCCAAAGTGTGAAGGATCTTGGTTTACACATTGATAGGACTTTTAGCTGGACGAATCAAATGGCTGCCGTCAGCCAGAGTGTTACCTTTATCTTGCGCAGTCTCTACCGGCTAAAAAACTTCCTACCATCTGAAACCAAAGTTTTGCTCGTGCAGTCCTTAATCCTCCCCAAAATTGACTATGGTGATGTGTGCTACTACGACCTGAATGCAGATCACCTCAATAAACTCGACCGACTTTTGAATAACTGCATTCGGTTCATTTTCAATCTGCGTAAATTCGATCATATTTCTTCTTATCGAGTAAAGTTGAAGTGGTTACCAATACGCCAACGGAGAACGTTACGAGCTCTCACCACACTGTACTCTTTACTTGACTCTCCTTCTTCTCCTTCATATCTAACTTCTGAATTTAATTATCTTTATACTATCCACAACAAAAATCTTCGTTCTTCTCATAACCGTCTCCTACAATGTCCCCCCCACCGCTCTGACTTCATTCACTCTTCTTTCCAGATACAGTCCATTCTCCTTTGGAATGCTCTTCCCCCAGAAATCAGAATGGCTAAAAGTCGTTACTCCTTCAAAAAGGAAATTCGAGAGCATTTTGCTAAAAAAGCATTGGCTGAATCCTCACAGTAGCATTGTTGTTGTAATAACTATTATTATAATGTATCTGTATATGTATATATAATATTTATTAGTTTATTATAATATATGTATTTGTGTATTCTATATATCCTTAGATTTTAAATATTTTTCTCACTGTCCTAATAGTGCACCTACCATGCTTTTCTCTGCATCACCCCAAGGTTGACTGGCAGAGAATGCCTTTGGCATTAAGTCCGCCTCTGTACATTTTTGTGCATGAAGTTTAAAATAAATAAATAAATAAAGAAATAACAAAATAAAAAACAATTAAAACCTTAAAAGTATACAATGGGCGGTCTTATCACAAAATGTGATCTCCTCCAGACAACCAAAGTAAAGATCGGAGAATGGAGTTATTGAGAGTGAAGCATTAAAACTCTCTTTCGATTCTTATAAGTAGTTTTAGTTTTCGAGTTCTTGATTTCAAACGTATAGTATGAATTAGGAATTTATGGATCGGAGTATAAGTAGACCTAGAGCAAACCGAAAATAATAACTCTTTTAAAAAATAACATGACTTTTCTATCTAAATCCGAGTCTAAAGGTAATTAGCAGGTTTGAATGAAAATTATACGAAACTATTTCTAATGCATACCTTCACATAAAGATTGGCGATATTGGACTAGGTTAATAATAGTATAAAAATATCCTGGGACATTATTTACACGCGGCTTACTATGAAAACCAGATAACTGATTGTACTATACTACAAACACTATATTAAATTAAAGCGTATGTGTCAGCTATCTCCATACCAAATGTTATTAAGAAGTAACAAACATACACACTCACACACTCACAAACTTTCGCCTTTATAATATTAGTGTGATTACAACCAGACTCAGGACAAACAGATATGTTCACGTACACGAATATCTGTCCTGGGTGGACATCGAACCCACGACCTCCGGCGTGAAAATGTAATAATGGTAAAGAAGAGGAATGAGACAGTGTACCGTACAAAAACCTATCCTTTTTGTTATTAAAGTACCTATATGATATGATCGAAGTGAAGAAGAAATAAACACGAACCATAGACGAGGACATACATATTATGTACTTTGTACATAGTCATTAGTTTCATACCTAAATGCTCGTGTGCCACGCGAAGTTTTTTAATAGTGTTTCAAGAAAATAACTGGGTACCATCATATCATTATTCATTTCATAAGTTACTAGCTGTGCCCCGCGGTGTTACCCGCGTTAAATTTTATAAATTTTCTTTGCTATAAACCTCACGGAGCCCGAGACCTTTCCAACGAATGCAAAACCGTGGAAATCGGTTCGTGCGTTCTGGAGTTATAGCGTCAGGAAGGAAAACACGACTTATTTTTATATAGTAGATAATTAGCTTACCAGCACTTGTAACTTACCAAAAGATATGTGCAAACTACAGTTTTAAATGAATTAATTCATTATTACCATTATCTACTGCTTCATTAAATTTTATTAATTTATTCCTAATTAGAACTTTTCGATTTGATTCTATATTTATTTTTTTAGATTAGTCCGGCTATATTATCGACATGTACAGACGCCAGCACATCCAGCTACCCCAATCTGTCAAATTTCTTTTATAGATTTTTAACTTTATCACACAAGCATAAGGTTCCCTTTTAATTGGGGACATTTGACGGATTGTGGTAGCTTGATGTGCTGGCTTCTGTATAATTCTTTGCAAAGGAACAAAAAAATCGCGTCAATGAAATGCGTATGTAACAATGAGCGGTGCGCACGCGCTCGTGTGCTTTATGCCCCGATAATTACTTTGGGACATCTCATGATGGTCTCTATTGTTAGTGCATCCATTTATTGGTCAAGGTGGCTTTATTTATCATTTTGAATTTAACAAGTTTAATTAATTCAATTGAATCATTGATTCGAAAGAAAAAGAAGAGTGAGTGTAGTATTCGTATTTTCTTATTTTCCACATCTATGTTTGTGTGAAAAAGGGGTATTCTTATACAGGGTCAGCTCGGTTAACATATAACTTCCTTGCCTATGAGAGTACAATGAGTCATTATAGGAAGACAAAAACCTTCTATAATCTGACATCTAGCTTATCCATCTTTGTTACTAGTTGCTTATGGGTTTCGAGACAATGTAACTCTGGCTGGGTAAATTGTTACCCCAATATAATTAGAGTTACTCCATAAAAGTGACGACATTTTCAAGTAACCTGGCGTTGCTTAGTTGAAAGTTATGTCCGGAGTCAGCGTGATTCCTGACATGCGGAATGTTGAATTTAGTTCCGGAATCAGAGGCTGAAGCCTCTGAAGCTGAATCTCTTGTAACTGAATTCTAAAACTTGTTTACAGTAAGATAAATGTCCGAGAAATGTCTATGAATAAGTTTAAAAGAATTATAAAAGCCAAATTGTGTAGCAGGGCTTTCTACAAAACTTCTGATTATTTAAGTGACAAAACAGCTTGGGATTGAGTCGCTCTAAATTAACACATTTAAATACAATGTAATTTTATGTAAGAAATGAATATTTTAAAAAAGGATTCCTACTGAGTTTTCTGGCAGTGTTTCTCAGTAGCTGCCACGTCATGCACTGCACGGTAGGGTAAAAAAAAATGACGATTCCACACAAATGTAATGTTTTAACGGATTAAATGACTTTTTCATTTCATTTTCATTTCATTTCAAATGACAGTTCTGAAGCAGCATATGTATGCTTCTTCTCTTATTTAATTTTTGCACTGTGATTCAAGTACTCTTATAGTACTGTCAAATCATAAATCGATTAAGAACTTATGAAAAAAAAAGTTTTAAATCAAATAGGAGTTAATAAAAATGTAGTAATAAATATAAATAAATATCTTGGGACAACTAACACACTGAACCCAAACTAGGCAAAACAGTTACCATGGCAACCAGACAACTAAAAATCATTTTTATAATTACATACAATAGAAAAATTACACAGATTTGTCCTGGGTGGGGATTGACCTCTGGTTTAGCAGTCAGTCATATGTTACGCTTTACGATTTTCTTCAGATTGTGGGTTTGATATACTTAATACATAATACTAAAATACCGAGACATAGTATCTAAAATATCAACTTTATGTAACAGATATGCGAAATTGCGTTATACGGAATGATATGCGCTTAGTTACATGACCGGGCTTAGCGAAATGTGATGTCTAAATATTCGCAAACAGTTAATACTTGCAATATTGTATTATCTTTACAGGTGTTAACAATATCTCCATCCAATTTAATAATAATAATACCCTTTGACATTATTCACAGACCATCTGATCCCAAACTAAACAATTTGTAAGAAACAATTTTGAGGAACGCGTGAAAATTGTATTCTACAACTTTTTAGGTACTTATCTAAATGTGTAGGTTACGAGTATTGTATTTGGTGTTCATTTTGGTACCCTATACAAAAGTAACAATGATGATGTCTTCCCGGCCAATTAGCAATTAGCCAATTGCGCAGGACATATTATAGCGCACAAGTGTGTGCGCAAACACAAGGGCACTTTCTTTTCCATCACTCTAATGATCCGATGGGATGACTAGTGACACGACCGGAAAGAGGTCAGGTACAGGACCGACGGCTTTACGTGCTCTCCGAGGCACGGGGGTGTAATACCGCCAACTTCCAGACTTCGGGCTGATACTGAGAAATTTCTTTTTACGGAAAAATCCCAAAATCACTTTTTGGCCCGACCCGGGATTTGAACCGAGGACCTCATTTTCTGTGGTTGAACACGCTACCGCTAGACCAATGAGGCAGTTAGTAGTAGTTTTATTAGTGCATTTTAATATAGGTAAGTAACCAGTCATTGACTAGTTGGCAGGCGGTAAGCGATATCAGTTGTTCTCAACGGTTCAGTACGCTCGTGTTATTGGATATTCCTCTGAAACCGGTCTGGCTACTCCGTCGATTGTTCTAGTGAGTTGTTTATGCAATATTATTAATTACAAGTAATGTATGCAGCTATTTGGTTGTGTACGTGGGATTTTATATTGCCTGAAAGATTACGTAAAAATGTCTAATATTTTGAGGTTATACTTCAAACACTCGGATTTAAACTAAATAAAAGTATACAAGCTAAGTACTTAAAAATGATAGTAACATAAAATGTAATTAAGTTAGGTATATATCTATACCTAATAATAATAATATACTGGGACAGTATTCACACGCGGCCATTGATTTTGATTCCAAACTAAGCATAACTTATACTATGGAAACCAGATAACTGATATATAATACATATACTACTTTTTTTGTAAACACATACTTATATAGATAACTAGCTGCGCCCCGCGGTTTTACCCGCGATAAATTTTATAAACTATCACAGCTCCTCCCCCGCAGGTCATAGCGTGATAATATGTAGCCTATATGTTGACTCGACCTCTTAGTAATATTCATGCAAAATTTGAAATAAATCCATGCAGTACTTTTTGAGTATAGCCCGGACATACATACAGACCAACAGACAAAAATTCCAAAAACTATATTCTTGGCTTCTATATCGTTTGAATATCACGCCCCAAGTATCCTTTTTCAAAAAATATTCAATGTATATACAGTTTTGACTTTCCTACGATTTTATTATATGTATAGATTACAGCCAGACTCAAGACAAACAGACATGTTCATGCACACAAATATCTGTCCTGGGTGGGAATCGAACCCACGACCTGCGGTGGGAAAGGCAAGCATCTACCAACCACTATACATATATATATATATATATATATATATATTACTTACTTCTCACTGAGCCAAGACATCCTTTCCTGGGTGGGAATCGAACCCACGACCTCCGGCGTGAAAAGCAAACATTTGCCAACCATGGCAACATCTGTAAAGTTCTGGCTATAGATATTAGCCAAATTACTTAGAGAGACTTAGCTGGATGCCTCCAGGCAGGGTAGTTCTTGAACCCGAAACAAAACTTACTTTTAAATCTAAGAATTGTTCTACTACAGCGACCTGTCTAGATGGCTTCCGATGCTCAGGACATACATACAGACCAACAGACAAAAATTCCAAAAACTATATTCTTGGCTTCTATATCGTTTGAATATCACGCCCCAAGTATCCTTTTTCAAAAAATATTCAATGTATATACAGTTTTGACTTTCCTACGATTTTATTATATGTATAGATTACATACAGCCAGACTCAAGACAAACAGACATGTTCATGCACACAAATATCTGTCCTGGGTGGGAATCGAACCCACGACCTGCGGTGGGAAAGGCAAGCATCTACCAACCACTATACATATATATATATATATATATATATATATATATATATATATATATATATATATATATATATATATATATTACTTACTTCTCACTGAGCCAAGACATCAAAAACTCCTCTACATCGATGTCAACCAGGAGTATACTGGCTGGCTGAATTGCCACGTTGTGACTTTAGTAGAGACTTCCTGTATAGTCACATGAAACTTCAATCAGGCTTTGTGAAATATCACAGGAATGTGGCCTATCATTTCAACTCCTAACGACTCAAACTAAAAAGTGCCCATAGCTCATAGCTAAGTAATTACGCTTGTGATCAGTCCATAGACCGTGACCGCCAATGTGGTTTCATTTCTGAGCGTCTCCGTGCTTCAGAGGGTACATCAAGCTGTCGGTCCCGGTTGTAGCCGGTTAGTCTACGGGGCGGTTTGAACAACTCCGACACTAGGGTAACCACTGCCCATACGATAAGTAAGTAAAGTTGACGTATTTATGACGCTGTTCCGAGGTCTCAGTTAAAGCAGCGCTGGCATATCCGCTAGAAGTTGGAAGATGAGAAGGCGTTATGGTGTCGATGCAGGTTACATTTCACATCAGAGGGCTTTCCGTGTTCCAGGTAGCCCGATGATAGTCGGATCTCTCACCATCGTCGCGTGCCACGTCGCCGCGTCTTTAGGTTCTACTATGGCGGCAGCATGTGTGTCAAAAATAAAAATGTCACGCGTTATAAAGGTGACTGACACATGTGTCTTTGGATCATGCCCATTATGCTCCTCTGCTACGCCGTGGTTATTCTTATGTCACCGGACGATCTGCGAGTTTGATCACATAAGCGCACGGTCTGTTCAATTTTTAAGCCTGATGGGATTTCAGAATTACACAGATTTAATAATAATAATATCCTGAGACATTATTTACACAAGGTCATCTGTTCCCAAACTAAGCAGAGCTTGTACTATGGAATCCAGATAACTGATATACTACATATACTACTTTTCTTTTGTAAATACATACTTATATGGGTAGATAATTACACCCATACTCAGGACAAACAGACATGTTCATGCACACAAATATCTTTCCTGGGTGGGAATCGAACCCACGACCTCCGGCGTGAAAAGCAAACATTTGCCAACCATGGCAACATCTGTAAAGTTCTGGCTATAGATTACTTAGAGAGACTTAGCTGGATGCCTCCAGGCAGGGTAGTTCTTGAACCCGAAACAAAACTTACTTTTAAATCTAAGAATTGTTCTACTACAGCGACCTGTCTAGGTGGCTTCCGATGCTCAGACACAGAGGTCATCAACTTAGCTATAACGACCGAATCTAATATAAAGACATGTTGGAAAAGAAAGTTATCGCGAACATGTATAATTTCGCCTTATGCAACGACGGGATTTGGACTTTCGACGCTATTCACCTTTCTAAACCCCCACTTTTCACAAAATTTTATGAATGAATTACGACAAAATAATTAGTTTCTCTCAATGCTCCATTGAGTCTACTAAGGCCACGTTTTCCCAATTGCTCAGTTTTACTACAATTGTATGGTCTTTAACTGTGGTTTCATCAAGTTTTTTGCGCAAAACAACTGTCATTTGTACACTAGCCGCCGCCACATTACCAGTGTCGGATATATATTAATAATTTCATTCATTTTGAGTTCAGTAAAGTAGTACGGTTGCACAATGTTGGTTAAGTGTTCTGTGGTCATTCTTTTGGTGGTTGCTGTGGTAACTCAGGGAAAAGGTGAGTGACTTCACAAGGCTTATAATACGAGATACGACAACATGTTTTCCACTGTCATGTATTTTGCATATATTATTTTGGCTTGATGCATTTTTTCTGCTACATTTTACAAGCAAAATTAGTTTGTGTTGAGTTCCTTCTATACTTTTAAGTATGAGAAGTATGATCAGAAGTAGATAATTCTATGAATTGTGTGTAAATTTGTCGTTAAATAACATATAATATTCATAATATTGCCGGCCGGTTGGTGTGGTTGATAGATACTTGTCGTGAGATCGATTCCCAAATAGGACAGATATTTGTATGCATGAACATGTTTGTTTGTCCTAACTCGGGGTGTTATTATCTATATAAGTATGCACTCACAAAAGATAATTAGTATATCAGCTATCTGGTTTGCTTATGGAAGCTCTGTTTGTTTGGGATCAGATGGCCGTGCGTGTCTGAATAATGTCGCAGGAGATAATTATTATTATTTTATACTAGCTGGTGCCCGCGACTTCGTCCGCGACAATTTTTAATGATTACCAATGTAACTACTTACTTCTAGCTTAATCTAAAAAAAATACTTTTAAAAGAAATAAGCAATATGAATTTAAGAAAACTTAACCTATAAATAACCTAGTTAAGAAATAAACTAAAGACTACTTTGCTACTTTTATTTTAAAAAAAGACCCGATATCATAAACCCAAAAATATCAAAGAATACATATCAATTGTCCTTAAGTAAAGTCAGTAAGTCAAATAAAATAATATAATAATCAACGATGCATTAATCACCAAGGTAACTCCCATTAGCTTAGGTTGCGACCACGGCATTGATAGGTCTAATATCACATTTTGTGAACGAAACCATAGCGCGATCTAAAACGATGATTACACCATCTACTAACAAAAATATAACCTTGTAAAGCGGTAAAATTAAGATGTGGGCATATATTTAGGGTGAGATTTAGGCGATCATCTTTTAATTCAGTTTTGGACTACCTTTTACTTCAAGCATTTATTTATTTTAACCGATATGTCAAATGAGTTCTGCGATCTGAAAGGATATAAAAGCCATCGAGTTACAAAATTGTGAACTTGTAGATCAGTAAAATTAAGATGATATTTTTTGGGTGCGATCATCTCGACACGAACAATTTATACTACGCTAACTCGAATTTTGGGTCTAAGACTTTTTTAATATGTTATGAAAAATACCAAAAAGAAGAAGTTACAAATCTTATAAAATGCTAAATCTTTACTTAGACGACAACAAACACAACATTTTAAGCAATAAGAAACGAATTTCTCTATAATTTAATTTGGCGTACATTTTTGGTGTTGACCTATTGAATCAGTTATGGATTACCTTTTTAACAACAAATTATTCCCTTGATTGCTTTATTTTTAACTGAAATACCAATATACATGCTATAACTCCAAAAAAAAAAAACAGTTTTTCATACAAACTTACATCCCCTATTTTAGTCGTCTTTAGGGGTGGAATTTTCAAAAAGTCCTGATGATATATTTATAATGTTTAAATGAAAGGCGAAATACTAATTTTCATGCGTTTACCTTAAAAAATGTCACATTTTTCATACAAACTTCCATCCCCTATTTGTCACCCTAAGGGCTGGAATTCCCAAAAATCCTGAAATACATATTTTTAAATGAAAGGTCAAATCAAAGATATTACAACAAGATTGCGCACTCCAAGATTTAGTTCAAAGTAAAATGAACTCAAAGTCTTTAAGATACAGTCCATTTCTCTTTGTAGTGTACCAATAGGAAAAAACGGACCACTTGAGAGGCTCTCGTTTTGGAATCTGTCCCTGTCTAACAGATGGCCAGCCTAAAAATAACTTACTTGACGTATAAAATAGTAGAATTTTTGGTCAAACACCTAGGATTATGTTTTCATATAACTATAATTAAATAATTTTTATTTATTTAAGACGTACACAACGTTTTTTTAAACTACATATGTCTTATTCTTTGATAGCTTTTTAAATACATTAAATTTGGGTTTAGTAAATTCAATAGCAGTATTTATAAGAAATGACGTTTACCACACACAATTTGTAAACAAATATGGCGAATGTTTGTTTTGAAATTATTTATCGTATTGTGCTCCAATCCAGTTCCAATTTGCTTAAAAATGGTTTTAACTTGTTGCGTAAAAGGGTGTAAAAGTGAGGGTCATCTGGGGAGTGGTATATCTTTTCACAAGTAATTGTTATCTTGTAATGTTTCTATATTTTGGCTAAGTTCAGCAACAGGGTAACCATTCGTTACGTATTTAATGGATCGTTTTTCTAGATTTCCCAAAAACGAGGAATTGAAACAAAAATGGATGAATATTGTTCCCGGTAAATAATAATCTGATATAGCAATTAACTGTTTTATTACAAATAACATTCACATTTGTTTTAGAGTTTTTGCACATTGACACAAAATACTATTCCCCACTACCAGCCACTAAGCATACCTACTCGAGATTGTTGCCTCTTACAACAAACGATTTTTCCAACCTGTCGTAATGTATATTAGGTATTTTATACCTACGTAATAATTGTCTGCTGTGTGGTGACGGCGACAAATATCAGAATCAGAATATCATCACCCCATCTCGTCCCGTAGGGGGCGTAGAAGTCGACCCGAGGGAATATCTACCAGAGGACGGGAAGCAGCTTCCTTCTGAGTACTACGACCATCATACTGCGATCGCCAACCCGCCTGCCAAGCGTGGCGATTATGGCATATCCCCTGAAGATGATTCTTGAGGGAGGCTTGTCCAGCAGTGGACTTATTTAAGCTGTAATGATGATGATGATGATGAATAATTGTCTATTTCACTATATCTAACACTAAAACGAGGCTACTGTTTCCTCGTGTCAGTGTTTCTTATGAGTAAATAGGTAAGAAATAGACAATTGCTACACTCTTATTAATAACAAAAGATATAAAATTATCTCAGTTGTTTAGATTAAGCCACTTAGAAGGTAGTGAGTATAGTACTATCCGTGGAATAAATTTAAAAATCGGGCCTGTAGTCTATTAGTGCTACCTGATTTTCACAATCTAATCTATATTGAATATATGTATTACAATAATTATCCTAGAATACTATAGCCGACTGACACAAAACACTTGTTGCGAAAAAGAATATAAGTAAATAAAACATATAATATACTTGAAAACTATTTGGATACATTACGAATATATAATATTTGGAAAGTCTATTGCCTTTGTCCAAAATATCTACCACTACTCACACTTACATTAGGCGGGAATTGTACTATAAATAATTATATAATTTCCAAACGTTTAAAAAATCTACAAATAATCTTGGTATAATTTAATTTATATTGCTTGCAGAGAGGCATACAAAATAAAGAAAGTATAAGTAACGAAAACATCTCGAATACGTATACCTAGGTATGCAGTGGGGCGAACAGTAACTTTAAAAGCACTGCACAGGTAGTATGATTATAGTTCAAAAGTAAGTTTATTCATTCTCATAAAAACAAAATTTTAAATTTGGCGCGTTAAAACATTCGCATAATTCCACGACGCATGGTCACTCTATTAGAAGGAGATGCCATCCAAAACAGCTACTTCTTGCTCGGGCCGTTTTTGCTCCCTCAGTGCGCAATCTTGTTATATTATAATATCTTTGGGTCAAATACCAATTTTCATGAGTTTACTTTAAAAAATGTCACGTTTTTCATACAAACATCCCCTATTTGTCACCCTACGTGGTAGAATTCTCGGAAATCCTGAAACACATACTTTTAATTTTTAACTGTAATGCTAAATACCAATTTTAATGCGTTTAACTTAAAACTTGTTGGCACTTTTTTCATATAAACTTACATCCCCAATTTTACGACCTTGGGGGTGGAATATTCAAAAATCCTGAAATATATATTTTAATTTTTAACTGCAAGTCTATATACTAAAGCCTTTAACATCAAAATTAAGCACTTTCATAAAATATTTCATCCCTTATTTTAGTGGTATTATGGTGGTATTTTCAAAAACCCTTCTTCAGTGGATGCCTACGTCATAAAAGGTAACTACTGTCAAAATTCAAGTCCTAACTGCAGCCGTTTAGACTGTGTGTTGATATGTCAGTCAGGCAGTATAAAATTATATCTCCTATTTTCCGCCCTTGGGGGTGTAATTTCCAAAAATCCTGAAGTAAATGCTATATATTTTTAACAGAAAGGCCAAATACTCATTTTCATGCCTTTAACTTCAAAAATATCGCATTTTTCATACAAACTTACATCCCCTGTTTTATGACCTTCGGGGTGGAATTTTAAAAAATCCTGAAATATATATTTTTTATTTTTAACTTAAAAGCCAAATGCTAATTTTCAATGCGTTTAACTTAAAAATTGGGACTTTTTTCGTACAAACTTACATCTCCTATTTATTGCCCTTGGGGGTGAAATTTCCAAAAATCCTGAAACATATATTTTTTATTTTTAACTGCAAGGCCAAATACCAACTTTCATGCCTCTAACTTCAAAAACGGCAAAGTTTCATACTAACTTCGCACCCCCGTTTTACCCCCTTAGGGGTTGAATTTCGAAAAATCCTTCCTTATTCCTTGTCTACATTATAAAGAAAACATCTGTCCAAAATTTCAGCTTTGATGAGTCAGTCAGTCAGTCAGGACTTCTCTTTTTATTTATATAGATAACCATTTTCATTGTACACTATAATTATTTGATAGTCGCAATATTAAAATGGAACTTAAATAGGTATTCAGACCATTTAGCTAAGATAATACATAGGTATGTAAAATGTCTTTTTTAAATTTTTGTTCCAACTCGAAGTATTTTGTATTCGTTGTAATTGTGTGATCAGATCTCGTATAATAGTGATCATTGAGGCGGTCTTAGCCAAGTGCACTTACTGCTCCGTAAATGATTGGTGAAGTAAAGTACATACGTACACTCAGAGTCAATCTATAGATGTGTGACCGACACAGTATTTTAATTTATGAGATTCCCGAAGTGTACGTTAGGCTGCCGGTCCTGGCTATTATCACTAGACAACCAGTAATCGTCAAGATATGTCAGAGGCCTCCTGGGTGGACTGAAGAACTCTGAAACCGTGGTAACCACTGTATATACGAATAAATTATAAAGAAAGAAGGACTGATAATAAAAATTTCTAGTTAATTTCAGTCACAAAAGATTGTTATCATACGTTATCTAAAGATATTATGTTATATTCCCTTACTCAATTTATGTTGTCGTAGTTTTCTAGAAAATTTGTATTTTAATTAATGAATGTATGAATAAAGAAATTGTTCGTTACTCGTATTTTAATGTTTTCCCCGATCCAACTTTATTCCTCCGAGACCAAAGGAGTAATAATTAAAAGTAAGTAATTATAAGTCATAAGTTTGAAGCCTATAAAAGTATATATTTATTACTAGCTGTGCCCGCGACTTCGTCCGCGTGTTAATTAGTTTATTTTGTTATTTTTTTGTAAAATAAATGACTTTGTCTAAAATAAAAGTAGCCTAAGTTACTCCTTATTACATCAGCTACCTGACAATAAAAGTCCCGTCAAAATCGGTCCAGCCGTTTCAGAGATTAGCCGGAACAAACAGACAGACAAAAATTGTAAAAAATGTTATTTTGGTGTATGTACCGTATATATATTCATATTTATGTAGTAAAAACCGGTTATTTCAATATTACAAACAGAAACTCCAATTTTATTTATTTGTATAGATATCATATACATCTCTTTTTCATTATGTATTTCTTTGAAAGTTACTTTATGTCGTTTGTTACAATAAAGTTCTATACATATGTTTGTATGTACCATAGCTGATGAATCGATTTTGATGCGACTAATATGTACGTCGCGTCGTGAAATTGACGTTCATGTAGAGTTTAATCGACGTTAGTTTTACTCCTGTTGTTGGTTATTGGTATTGGTTATATTATTATTTAATTTTCTTTCTTAATTCATTCTTTGATCGTTGTTGTCCCGTTGATATATACATAAAACATTTATTACTACAACTTACTATTCACTATTACACCGCAACCTTCTCAACTGACACAATGTTGATAATAAGAGGTTTGATTTTTGATTTTATCTGGGGTATTACCCGTGGTCGCAAGTCATCAAAATAATTATCATGAGTAGATACTGATAGGAACGATAAAGGTAAACACTCAGTTGGAAATATTATTTTATAAACTTATATTTATTATTTTATTAAAATTTAAAAATGTAATTAAAAATAATATGTAAATATTTTAGTAGTAAGTAAATGACCATCCCTTCAACCATTTTGAATGGATCCTTGTGAAATACACATAATATCATGAATCATAATAATACAATTAGAACTCATAATTAAATCACAGATTATACAATTTTCCTTACTAATAACGTATTTATATTTTTTAATTTCATATAGTTCATTTAAGTAATAATTATAAATTAAAATTAGCGTTGTTTACATAATTACAACCATTCCTATACATTAATCGGTGTGGTGCGGAAATACCGCCAGTACATTATACTCTTTATAACTTTCAAAAATTGGTACCGTAAAGCAAGTCGAATAGAGACGGAAAAATAATAACTTATGTACTCATATTGCTCCCATCCTCATTCAAATCGAGATTTCGATTTACCCCATTTTATTGCATACTTGTTTTTGACACGTTTTTCGGAATTCTTGTAAATTAGTTGTTTATTAAAAATATTTTTAAATCTTCATATAATTTCTGTTCACTTTATTTAAACATATTCGGATAACGTAATGTTTTTAATAGTTCATTATTTACTGAGATCCTTTTAAAGTTGTACAATTCCGTTGCAATCTTCGTTTGTACGTAGATTATTGCGGAACGGGTCCGCAATAATCAAAGTAAACAAAACCAAAAATGAACTAATTAGGGTCCACTTAATTGGATTGTAAGATATCAAAGCAAAATTGATACTTTCTGTTTTACGTCCAATTTAAGCAGGAATATAAAAGACACATTTGTCGTTCCATTTTTAATCTAATATATAAATATTTTTGATTCAAAATCATAAGTTGATTGTGTGGTTTATATCCTTCTCAAATTGAATTCGTTCAAAACTGTTGATTTGATGAGTATTGAAACAACTTTAGCAACCCACTCCTCATCTTCCAAGCCCTAATTAAAAGTTTGAGAACTTGAAACCTGCAAAACCTCGATAATATTTATTACGAAGTATTATATTACCTGACGCACTTGTTGGTATTCCAGTAGCATATTTAATAACAAATTACGAAGTCCTGCATTGGTTTAAACTTAAACTCCTTATTCCATTTTTAATGGCAATAAATTCTTGCAGTCAGTGAGATATAACTAGGGTTGCCAATTTTTTTTTACTAGAAACAAGGTTACTCTAATTATTACTCTAATTATTACTCTAATTATTACGAAGTATTATATTACCTGACGCACTTGTTGGTATTCCAGTAGCATATTTAATAACAAATTACGAAGTCTTGCATTGGTTTAAACTCCTTATTCCATTTTTAATAGCACTAAATTCTTGCAGTGTGTGAGGTAAAATTAGGGTTGGTAACTTGTTTTACTAGATATAAAATATATTCAGGTCTATGAAGAATATTAAACAGTATTTTCGCACAACTTACTAATTTACAATCGTTGTGGCTGCGCTGCACTGAGCAGTGAACGCCTTCCGACTAAATAAATGTCATCAGTATTTTGTATCATTTATTTTTGTTCAACAGTAAAAAGTATAATTTAGTGATAAACAGTATAGTTAACAACCCTAGGTATATCATCTATGCCCCATGACTAGAAAAACACGTGCAACCATCGATTCTGAACTTGATGTATGTCCTGTCAGCTGGTTGGACAAATAAAGTTAGGGAATGTAGAGTCCATCTATGTGTTTGCACACTTTCTGCTCTTTAATGGAAGCGTAAACGCTCAAGGTTCCCGTTTGTGGAACAAGCAATGTCAGTACAGTAGATACGTGATAAACTCGCCTTTATTGTTTAAGTAATAAGGATGGTGTCACCGACTGCTATATCCACAAATGTTAGGTCTTAAATTGAGTCAGGGAGTTAACGTACGTACAGCCGTCGGCTTTTCACTTGATCTTTCTCCAGTCCTGTAATCTTATTAGAAAATTCAAGTTAGTGAATGGAGAGTACACCAATATCAGTGCATCATTTAATAATTATAATAATATCCTCGGAAATTATTCACACACGGCCATCTGACCCCAAATTAAGCAGAGCTTGTACTATGGAATCCAGATAACTGATGTATAACATATACTACTTTCTTTTGTAAATACATACTTATATAGATAATTACACCCAGAGTTAGGAGAAACAGATATATTCGTGCACACAAATATCTGTCCTCGGTGGTAATCGAATCCACGACCTGAAAGGCAAGTATCCGTGACTGTCATTTGCGATGATATTAGATGTGGTGATTATTCGTACCCACTCTGAAATTATCTTTAACCTTTAAAGTGACATTAAAAATTCACGTCTGGTGCAGTGGTTAAGATAGACGCGTCGCCACTTCGTGTCCCAGGTTCGATTTCCACGGAGGTCAACTGTTTATGTGCCCCATAAATAATTGTTCTGTCCGTCAATTATGTTTTAAAGTAGGTACAGGCGACACAGGGATCAATTTCAATAATGCGGGCGTTGACTTAAAAAAAACGATGTGATTTTAAATGTTGGTATTATATAAGTATATATAAAGACAGAATTGTAATCCATCCAAACAAACTAGCCCAAAATTGATGGAGAACGAATTTCTAAGCGCAGACTTAAACGCAAAATACCACAAGATGTGCTAATATAAATATAGAAGGACTATATAAGCGCAGACTTAAACTCATAATACCACAAGATGTGCTTAAATATGCATACTAAGTATAAGGATGCGACATAGGTCTCACTCCTTAAAATGCCAATAGTAATGACCGAAATACAGCTTAACTAATTGCTGCAATAAATAACATCATAAAAAAATGTTGGTATTAAAAACATATCATTCAGGATTATTTGGAAAGATAGCCTAGTAAAATCTCCTTTGTTTCCGTATTCGATTGCATTGAACTCACGTTCTAATAGAAGGTACCCAGATAAGATTCTAAACTGAACCGAAGCTGTAAACTTGGACATTTGGCGTATAAATCATCGTTATCTAAATGGTCGTAATCTAGCACTGCCCCTATAAAATGACCAACGCGTACGGTTTTATGAGCTTGCCTATAAAATTCCATATCTATTTTGTTTGCTATTGGGTAATATTTTGAATGCTGTTGTTAAAATTGGAAATATTTTGGAACGTTATTAAAATTCGCCTATTCTGTAAAATATTTAATGGGTCTCTTTTTAACTGACTGTGCAAGGAATTCTAAATGGACGAGGGTGTCCAGTTAACTGTATGTCTTTTATTTTGTTCTTTGTACATTACTCGATTTCTCCGTTGTTCGAGAAAGGATTTTGATAATTATCTTTGTTAACTTCCATTGGAAATGCTTTCTTTTCAAATAGAATAAAACTTACAGATAGGTTCTCTATTTTAGGGTGCCGTACTCAAATGTTTATTATTTATTACTAAGACTTCGCTGTCTGTCTGTCCCATGAACCGTGGTAGTTAGACAGTTGAAATGTTCACAAATGATGTATTTCTGTTGCCGCTATAACAAAAAATACTAAATAACAAAATAAAATAAATATTTAAGGGGACCTTTCTTATAGACAATGGTACGGAACCCTTCGTGCGCGAGTCCGACTCGCACTTGGCCGGTTCTTTAAATAAGGCTAAACGGAGGTATGTGATTTGTCCTGCGCTGACTACTAACTTAAGTAGGCTACAGGCCTACACTTGTGGCGCCAAATTTCTTGTTAGCATTCTACACGCTGGGTCCGCGCGGGGTACTGAGGTTGTAGTAAATATACCAGGTCTAACTAAAAATTTATTACAAAAAGAGTTACTTTGGTCTACTCGTGTACTCTAGTGTTGACTTGTAGATAATCTGTATGTTCTAGAATCGCCAAAAAGTTAATTGTAATAGCCTGACATTTCTTCGAAAATAGGTTTTGGATTTTTAATCTGATAATTTTTTAAATCTTTTTTGTACCTTTTTTGTATTATTTAATGGTTGCCATCACATTGTTGTTACGAATTAGTGTTAGTTAGTTCAAATAATAAAGTTTAAACCATAGTAAATAAGCATAACTAATTTTACCAAGAAAAAAAATTTCTTAATTTAATTCTTGTTGTAATTTTAAAATTTAATTCTTGTTGTAGTCTTTTTTTTACAAATGAAAATAGTTTTTGTCGTGAAATTGCACATTTGCGAATCACGCCTTCATACAGTAATTATATATATAATCCCGATAATATGATAAGCGGGGATTCATTTCCAAGGTATGCCCTAAAAGTTAATTGATAATTTAAATTTTTGAGAGAACCCGATATAGAATTAGCAAGGTGCAACTGAAAAAGTATTAGAACCGTATCGCTAAGAAATTGAAGAATACCTTGAAACTATATAAGTTTTTGTGCAAACTGATAAACACTTATAAAGATTGACCGAGACAATATTTGAACACGTGAGATGTATTAAAAGTGGAAGATGAATAGTCTATGGAAGTAAACTCAACTTGCGTAAATTAATATCTAGTATAGGAAAAATATTTTCTTTTTCCTCTTATTTTTCACTGTCTTGTTGTTTTAGCAATAACATGTTTAATCGGAGAAAACATATAATATAGGATAACATAGGATACGAATCCCAGCTCAAGCCAAAGTGATATTGGCAAAATAATATTATACACCTACATGCTCCGGGAAGCCATTGGTTGTGCCCCTGATCTTTCCTCAGTCGTGTCGGTCTAACGTTTCAGTCCCATGGGATTATGAGAGGGTATAGATACCCTTGTAGAATAGTACATAAAGTTGATAGTATAATAGTACATAGTCATTTGTAAATAAGAAATATCCCAGCCCAGACCAGTTGAGTAGGCTCCGTTGGAATTAGTTACTGTAGTCAAAATTTGATAAAGAACGCAGAAAATCTTCATTTACAAATGACTGTTACACGGGCTTGGTAGAAAATTGAGATAAATACCAGCAATTTAGTACCTAAATGAAAGTGAGTCTTATAAGCAGTGGCATTTTTCCTCATTCACCTACCAAGCAACGTAATAAATACTGGGAAAATGGTAATAAAGTATCTTGCCTTAGGCAACGCTTTGATTTATACATACGTACGTATTTTGATTTTCGTTAAGTTATAGGCTTATTGCGCAAATAATAAGGACTCTTTCAAATCAATATTTTTCCATTGACGTGCCGTCATCTGTACATTTAATTTACAGGTGCCTCATAGCCCAGCTATATAGTGGGACAAGGATCTTTATGAACGTGACTGACATTTGTGGGAGGGCGACAGTATAGCGGCAAGGGTTGCTTTTAAGAAAATTTTCCTAATATTATGGGAAAATTTAACAATGGCAATAGACTGTATCCATTGTATTTTGTATCAATTGTATTCTATAATATTAACGGGCCAGTTGGCTCAGATGTTTTTTTTATTCCCTCTCAGGACAGATATTTGTGTGCATGAACATGTCTGTTTGTCCCGAGTCCAGGTGTTTAGGTATGCATTTACAAAAGTAGTATATGTAGTATATCAGCTACTTGATTTCCATAGTAAAAGCTTTACTTAGTTTGGGGTCAGATCAGATGGCCGTGTGTGAATAATTTCCCAGGAATATCTAACTCTTCCCGGAGCTGCTTTCACGTGGCGGCAGTAGAGGAGGCAGAGAGCGATCTGACTGTGGCACAGTCGCTGTGCTGGACTGGCAGGAGTCAGCAAATAGGGAAGGCCAGCAAGAGCCCTCCTAGTGTACGTGTCCGATCCATATGGGACATGGCACAAAAGGGGACACCAGAGCAGCATACCCGCGTTCCCGGGGCTCCCCCAATAAGGTGTCAAGTGAAGTCTAAGGCAGGAAGGTTAAGTCAGTACGAGTCCGACATACCCACCCGTATACACTTTTTGCGGGTGGCATGCGTAGGCACCTGCCTTAACTAAAAAAAAAGGAAGGAATATCTAACTCTAAAAGTTTATAGGATACCCCATACATATATTATCGATTTGTTATTATAAATAATTTAATAGCACAAGGGAATAAAACAGTCATTTTTATCTTTATAAATAAATTTATTTCTAAATTAATATTTAATTCACATTAGGTACTTAATACTATATTAATGAAAAACTTCAAACGAAAAACTAATACACGGGTGCGACTTTAAAAATCAAGCATGGTAACATTTATCTATCGGGGCGGCAACTAAAGTTTTGGCGCCAACGCGGAAAAAGACTCATCGAGGCTATGTTTTATTTTCAAAAACTGGTGTAAATTCGAGTTTTTATGTGTAAATATGGTGGATTTTTAGACATAACATCTTCGACAACGTACACAAGTGGAGGAAAGTGCGATATTGCAGTGAATTGTGATTTTCCGTGTTCTAACCAAAACTCCATAAAAACCTCTAGTAAAGTCTCCACTGCTTTACTGGGGTTAGACAAGGACTATGTATGACTTGACTGTGACGGACTTTACTTGAAAACGACGGAAATAAATGATATAAAAATATATTTACTGAAGGCTCATAAGGCCAAAGAAGCCAGAGCCGTAAAACGGAATAAAAAAAATAAAAAAAACGGTGCGGCAACTCGCTCGTTAACTTTTTCAAATGGAATTATCACGCCTTCACTGTGTTTTTCTTTCATGAAAATCTCCTTAACCTTTAGGACTATTTCCCTGACACCACTTTTTATCACTTTTGGCATATTGTTAGTGTTTTAAACCAAATAATACAATAATAAACGTAGGAACAGCAGTCAGCAAAGCAAGCTATGGCAAAACTGTCAAAGAGACACTTTACAAGATGGCGTTGTTATTTCCACTTTCAGCCACGTTCATAAATATCCTTGTCGCACAATACTTTTAATTTCTCACACATTACTTTTTCTCAATAACTGGCACATCATGAACTGAATGGTACGGTAAAAAAGAGTATTACATATAAAAAATACAATTTAACTAGGAAATGACTTTTGAATTTCGAATTTGACGTTTCAAGGCGGTGGTGCGACCATAGCGGCAAGTACTCCGCGATCTGTGTCTTCTGCGCTTTCGTCACGATTTTAGCTCTGTTGGACAGATTCGGAAACGCAAAAGTGACATATAAACTATAATCAAAATTGTATGCTAGATTATTCAATAAATTATGTTAAAGTTTATGTTCCAGGAAGGAAACTTCTTTATTATGTATGCGTTTAAAGTGCTTTAATTTACAATAAAATTGCGGTATGCGTTAAGCTACTAACACAGGCAGAGTAAATTTAGGACTCCCTTGTTAATAATACCCTTTCGAAGGATGTTTCCCATCGGCTTTGTTTTCTTGAAATACGGTAGAGAGACGCAGGCCTATTAACAGGCCTCGATGAGTGACCATAAATACTCTCGTCTATAATAAACAGTCTCGTCTTTAGTTTAACTTTATTGGATGGCATTTTCTTTCTGAAATGTAAGTACAGTCAGAAACTGACTTCAGTTTCTGACTGTACTTACATTTCAGAAAGAAAATGCCATCCAATAAAGTTAAACTAAAGATCCAATAATTCCCTAGCGCTGCTTGGTATTTACACCATGTATTTTGCGAATAAGCAAATCCCTCTGGAGTATCAAGTGATAAACTGTCATGGAAACCGATTTAAGCATTCCTCTAAATAATACATTCTCTAGGTAATGAACTGTATATATGTATAAGATGGGATAATAGTTGGCATTACACATCTTGATGTCTTATGCCAACTGCTGTTGCCAATGGCTGTGTGGTGGCGGCATATATAATTAGTATTGAATAATGCTAGCTTTTAAAGATTATACTAGCTGTTGGCTTATTCGTAGAAAATTATCCATTTTATTAGTATTATCCGAATAATAATGCAATTGATATCTGTATATTTTATTTAGCAGA
This sequence comes from Pseudoips prasinana, assembly GCA_951640165.1. NCBI lineage: Eukaryota > Metazoa > Arthropoda > Insecta > Lepidoptera > Nolidae > Pseudoips > Pseudoips prasinana. The sequence goes on from OX621253.1 coordinate 16,509,730, forward strand.
TATCCGGTGATCGGATATCCGGATAGTATGACCTATTTGTATGTTATTACATAGCTTTGAAATAGGATTGTAAATAACATAAGTTAATTTAAAAAAAAAATGCTCGGTAATTTTACTAGATGTGTGGTGACGGCATAGAATATCATCACCCCATCTCATCCCGTGGGAGGCGTAGAAATCGTCCGAGGGAATACCTACTAAAATTGGGCAGCAGCGTTTTTCGTCTTTCAAACTGTGATCGCCAACCCGTCTGCCAAGTCTTCTCCCATTCTTGGTTGTTGTCCAGCTGTGGACGTACTTTAGCTGACATGATGATGAGATATCTTGATTGTACCACTTCAAAACTTTACTATATAATAATTAATTGGTACGATGGGGCCGATACCCGATGAGGTGGGTTGTCGTTCGTGTCATCGGCTTTTCAATGGTCTTCTAGCTACAGAATCAGTCCAGAGTTAAATAAATAAATATCTTGGGACATTAACGCTCTGCCATGTGATCCCAAATTCGATCTAGCCTGTTCCAGTTTAACCAGACAACCGATAATCAAACTTATATCATCATATCTTCTGAAAGAAGTCCAGTTGACGGCTCTGTTCGCGTGGTTGGCGATTGCTTGCTTTTCACGTCGCAGGTCGTGTGTTCGATTCCCACCCAGGACAAATATTTGTGTGCATGACCCCCAAGATGATCTTGGGGAAGACTTGGTCCAGCAGTAATATCCTGGGACATTATTTACACATGGTCATCTGATCCCAAACTAAGCAGAGGTTGTACTATGGAAACCAGATAACTGATGTACGACAAATACTACTTTTCTTTTGTAAATACATACTTTTATAGATAATTACATCCAGACTTAGGACAACCAGATATGTTCATGCACACAAATATCTGTGCTGGGTGGGAATTGAATCCACGACCTGCGGCGTGCACAGCAAGCATTTACCAACCTCGCTACAGGCCCGTCATATTCTCGTCACCACGTCACCTGTAGTTTTAGTACGAGTCAACAGAACAGAAAGCACCGCAACAAGCGCTCGTCACAAAATTTATCGACGGTGGAGTTAACGTTGTTCGTTATATATAAGTATAATCCCTAGTACCTCACCTCACCTCAATGCTTTATATATGTATGTATATATTATATTGAGGTTTAAATACCCATGTCTCTGTTTTGCAATTGATCATAGAAAATAATCTTACTAATATTATAAACGCGAAAGTTTGTAAGTATAGATGGATGCTTGTTACTCTTTCACGTAAAAACTACTGAATGGATTTTAATGAAACTTTACAATAATATAGCTTATACATCAGAATAACACATAGGCTATAATTTACAAAGATATTGTGTGAATTGTCCAAAATAAGTGTCCAGTAAGTAGGAAAAAATCTACCATCTGCGAGCTATTCCGGCGTGCACTGCCAAAACCTCTAGAGGGGCACATCCGACTAATATTAAATTAATTGCGAAAGTTTGTGAGTACCTATAGATGTATGTTTGCTTCTGTTTTACGCCAAAACCAAAACTACTTTAACGCAGGTGAAACCGCTCAACTGTAACGTGTATATATAGTATTGAGGTTGTATTTTTAAACTTTATGCACGTAAAGTACAAAAGCGGATTAAATGCGTAAGGCAGTTTCTCCCAGTCAACCTTAAGGTGGTGTAGAGATATTTGATAGGTGCATTACGTACAGATATTGCTGGACGAAATTAAAGGTTAAATCACTCATGTCTCTATTTTAATCTGTTTTTATTATCTTTGAATGTATCATAGACAATATTCAACAATAAAAAGGTCACATTACATGGCCTCCTCCTTATTTCGGCTTACCTCAGTTAAGTTCTATTTTCAAACGATAACAAAAAAAAAAATTCAAGCAAATAAAATTATGGTGAAAACGATCCGTATTCCCGTAAGTTTTAAAGCAGGCAAGGGAAAAGTTGTTTTTATTTTTTGAGGTAAAAGTCCCGTAATCCGGGTATAACAAGGCTCTCGGTGCGGTGGTAATGGGGTACTTGCCACCCTTTGTCACTTGAGAACCCGGAATTCATTACAAACACTCAAAATAGGAAATATAATTTCTGTAGGTTTTTTATTTGTAATTTTGTAAAGATAAATACACGGTTAAAGTAATTTCAGGTCATACCCACTTAGGTACACTAAAAAGTAAAATCTTTTTTATTACCTACTTCTTTACCGTTACTTCAGCACCATTGTGAATTGAAAATTCATTGAAACGAAAAAGCGACACTAAAAGGAGACGAAAATGAGATAGATTACAATACTATCACGTGTTTTTGCGCCTGCGTACAACGTACACTTCGGTAAATGTGTCATAAAAACGTGGTGCATAATTCACATCTTTTATTTTTTGCATTTACGTAATAAAATTCTTTGGTTCATCATCATCATCATCATATCAGCCAAAAGACGTCCACTGCTGGACAAAGGCCTCCCCCAAAGATCTCCACAATTGCCGGTCTTGCGCTGTTCGCATCCAGCAGTTTCCAGCGACCCGCACAAGATCATCGGTCCATCTTTTAGGGGGCCTGCCCACGCTGCGTCTTCCGGTTCGTGGTCGCCACTCGAGAACCTTTCTGCCCCAACGGCCGTCGGCTCTACGAGCTATGTGCCCCGCCCACTGCCACTTCAACTTGGCAATTCTTCGGGCTATGTCGGTGACTTTGGTTCGCCTGCGGATTTCGACATTACTGATGCGATCCCGCAGGGAAACTCCGAGCATAGCCCTCTCCATTGCTCTTTGGGTGACCTTGAGCCTTCTAATAAGGCCCATAGTGAGTGACCACGTCTCTGTTCCGTAAGTCATCACTGGCAACACACACTGGTCGAAGACTTTCGACTTGAGACACTGCGGTATTTTGGACGAGAAGATGTTACGTAGCTTCCCGAACGCTGCCCAGCCGAGTTGGATTCTACGATTGACCTCCTTCTCGAAGTTGGACCTACCTAGTTGGATGGTCTGTCCTAGGTAAATATAGTTCTCTACAACTTCGAGTGCAGAGTCACCAAGTTTTAATTCAGTGGGTGCAACATGGACGTTTGACATGATTTTCGTCTTATCCATGTTCATTTTCAGACCCACTTGTTGAGAGACTCTGCTGAGGTCATTGAGCATTGTACCGAGGTCTTCCATGGTCTCAGCCATGACTACTATATCATCGGCAAATCGAAGGTGAGTGATGTACTCGCCATTGACATTGAAAGCCTTTCCAGTCCAGAAGCTTGAAGACATCTTCCAATGCAGCGGTGAACAGTTTCGGAGATATAACATCTCCCTGTCTCACGCCTCGCTGCAAGTGGATTGGTTTCGAGTTCTGGTCCTGGAGTCGCACTGACATAGTGGCGTTTTAATACAAGCACTTTATTACCTCGATATACCGGTAGTCGATTTGGCACCTTATGAGAGACCTCAGCACGGCCCATGTTTCGATAGAATTGAAGGCTTTCTCATAGTCCACAAACGCTAAGCACAGTGGCTTGTTATACTCTTCGGTCTTCTGTATAACTTGCCGCAGCGTATGTATGTGGTCTATGGTACTAAAGCCTTTTCGGAAACCGGCTTGTTCGGGAGGCTGGAAGTCGTCAAACCTGCGCGCGAGACGGTTCGTAATGACCCTCGAAAACAACTTGTAAACATGGTTCAGCAGTGTGATGGGTCTATAATTCTTCGATAGGGTTTTGTCGCCCTTTTTGTAGAAGAGCACCACCACACTCCTGTGCCATGCTTGTGGCGTTTGACCATCTAGTATGACGGAGTTAAATAACTTCTGAAGGGCCCGTAGGATTGGTGTACCACCCGCTTTCAGAAGCTCAGCTGTAACTCCATCATCACCAGGCGCCTTGTTGTTCTTGAGTTGTCTGAGAGCCATTCTAATCTCGTACAGGCTGACGTCCGGGATGTCTTCGGTGTAATGTCGGGTTAGTCGTGCTCTGGGATCTGAGGCATGACTTTTGACAGGTGGCTGTGTTGTCGTATATAACTGTCCGTAGAACTTCTCGCTCTCTCCCAGCAACTCAGGTTTAGACGTGACGATTCTACCATCCTCAGTCTTCAGCTTCGTCAGTTGGCTCTGTCCAACAGACAGAGCTCTTGCGAACACTTTGGAGCCTTTGTTGCGCTCAATGGCCTCTTTAATACTTTTTGTATTAAATCGACGCTTCTTCTTAATTCTTTGGTTAATTAATTTATATTAATTATTTATCAAATTAGTGTTAATTTGACTAAAATTAATTTATAAAAATTTGTAAATTATTTATGTTGATTTGAAGTGGGGATTTGAATGTGAATTATGCATCAGAGGCAGCGCTCCTTTTAATTGTTGTAGTGTAGTTCCTCAACACAAAATTTAATATAAAAAGCGGTCAAGTGCGAGTTGGACCCGCCCACGAAGGGTTCCGTAGCTACAAGTATTTGAGGGGATTGAATGAAAGGTAAATTCCGAAAAAAAAAAACTACTTACTATCTAGTAAGTCGTTCAAACCGATTTTCGGTGGAAGTTTGCATGGTAATGTACATCACATATTTTTTTAGTTTATCATTCTCTTATTTTAGAATTCACAGGGGGGAGACACTCATTTTACCACTTTTGAAGTGTCTCTCGCGCAAACTATTCAGTTTAGGAATACTTAAATGATATTTGAAACCTCAACATCATTTTTGAAGACCTATCCATAGACCCCATATGTATGAGTTGCAGTTCTAAGTATGCGGAAACCCCAAAATGTATTAGCTATTTTCGTTGACATACTACATCTACTAACCAAGTTTCAATAGTACAGCTCTAATAGTTTCGGAAAAAAGTGACTATGACATACGGACGAACAGACAGACATGACGAATCTATAAGGGTTGCGTTTTTTGCCATTGGCTACGGAACCCTAAAAATGTGCAACAATCTCACTCAATCAACTACCAAATCGAAAACAGTAGTAGTAAACCAAATTAAAACTAAAGTATTTGTTTCCTATAGGTATTAGATAGGTATCAGAAACCTCTCGTGATATTTGTTCAAAATTAAAATATGGAATATCATTATTATTACCGTCTGCGATTAGCAATATGTTACAACCGCCATCTAGTATCAAGTAAGGGAATTTGTTATTAGCTACTAACCCCATTACCTAATTAGGAATACTAGCAATTGTAGCAAACCAACGTTCTGTTGCGCAACGAGTGGGTTCTTGAATAATCTATACAGTTTGAGATAAAACAGATAAATACGCCAAATGTAAGGACAGGTGGGAATTTGCATTCATAGCGTCCGAACAAGAGCGAACTCGTGAAGGAAAGTAAATTATAAGTGATTGATTTTAGAAAGTGGGAAATAAATGTAGTTTTATGTTGATAAATCAGGTTGTTTGGATATTAATTAATTCGTGTTATAACTTATATCGAAACCCCAACTCGTAACAATATTATTACCAGTTCGCAGTTAATACCTATGTAGGTCAGCATATCTGTCGGTATCTCTGCATGTATTTAACTGTTCAACAATTTACGAAACACTGGATTATAATATCATGCTCACATGAAAATGTAATTGAAATATTATATTATTATTAATTGCTTTTTGTTTTTATCGTCGTATTTGATGGGTTAGCGACTGATCAAAGTCTGTGTGTCCAAAGACAATAACTGTCACAGACAGTATAACATGCCATCCAAAGTATGTGCAAAGACAACAACAATGAAACGGTTTGACATTGTTGTGGAACGTATCTATATTGCGAAAATTAAAATTGCTGTAGTTATAAATTCAGGGCGGTATATGAAAAATACGTTTGTATGAAAACGTTGTACCTAGGGATGCTTCTTAACGAGGCTAATTTCATTCAGTATAATTGTCAGATTTATTAAATTGAGTTATTATTTATGTTCCCTGTGACTTAAGTAATTATAATGGTCGTCCACAAAAGTACTGGCAGGCAGTTGAATTAGCGTTGGATTTACGATAAAAATATTATTATTTTCATTTCATTATTATTTTTATTTACATTATTATACCAACTGACACTCAATAGTGACGTTTGTCAGTTTTTATATATTTAAAAACTACAACCTCCAAGAAACAATTTACATAAACTGTCCTTCCATGTCATTTGAGCAATAATATATTTATACATATTGTTTTATTAAATACAGAATACGTCTGCACTAAGGAAATAATTTACTCACCTACGCACGCAATAAAATGATTTTATATTAAAAAGTCTCCGTGCTACGGGAGGCTTCGGGAGGCTTAAGCTTTTCAGATGTGTACTGGGTGGCTTGAACTACTCTGACACTTGGGTTATTTGTCCAAAGCGTCGTGCCTGTTGGCGTGGTTTGGCAAATTATTGCTTTTCATGCCAGAGGTCGTGGGTTCGATTCCCACCCAGGACAAATATTTGTGTGCATGAACATGTCTGTTTGTCCCGAGTCTGGGTATAATTATGCATTTACAAAAGAAAAGTAGTATATGTAATATATCAGTTATCTGATTTCCAGCTCTGCTTATTTTGGGATCAGAATGGCCGTGTGTGAATAATGTCCCGGGATATTATTATTATTATTTATTGTTGCTAACTCACAGAATTTTGGTAATATGTAAATATTATGTACGGTTATAATTGGACTTCAGATTTAACAGTGTTAAAAGGAAATTATATTATTAATTTATTATTAGTTTGGAATAAAATAAAAAATACCAAACCATTGCCCCTACGATAAAGCCAAATTAATTAGAGACTTTGCAACCATGTAATTAAGGGACACAAAACACACCCAGACTTCGAACAACAACCAATGGGTGACACAAATAATTGTCTTATGCGCGGATCTAACCGAAAAATCAAGACACCTTAATCATTGTACAGATGCCAGCACATCCAGCTACCCCAATCTGCCAAACTTCTGTAATAGATTTTCAACTTTATCTCAATAGTATAAGGTTCACTTTCGATTGGGCAAATTTGACAGATTCGGGTAGCTTTGTGCTCGCGTCTGTACCTACTACATGCGCTGTCGCGTCATATTCTAAACCGCACTTATCCACCACATACCTATCGATCTATGTCAACATCAATCATTGCATGCACTAAGCTTCCTACATAACTCCACAATATATTGTAATACTTATAACAAATTTTCTTTCTTGACAAGTTTTGCATAATACAGAAGTTATTTTCTGGATTAAAATGATTACTCCCTTTTTAGAGTGAAAATAATAGATATTTTTAACATTAAAAATACAATAAATAAGAACTGCGTTATATATGGTTCAGTTTTGAGGCATAATTTCATGGTGAAATATAAAGTATTTTTAAAATAAAAGCAGGGTTATTGTTCGGTGTGCAGGTACTTATCTTTCTGATATTTTTCGACAGAGATTTTATTTTGAATAATTTTTTCATCGGAGGTAGTACTTAGAATCTATTCTAAACTTTATCATATATTTATTGCAAAGAGACTGATGGAGTAGTTTTGACATGAAACTGGGTCAAAGTAACCAATTTGAGATATTGTAGACTCTTAAGGGCATATATGACTTAACATAATTATTATTATACCAGCGGATCAGCAAATTCGGTTCGGCAACATGCAACTCATATTGCGGAACCGAATGTGTTTTTATACGTAGCAGGTTATTGCCCATAGATATAAATGTTATGTATACATATATAAGTGTTACGAAATAAGTGAATTTGATCTTTGACCTTTAAATATAACATGATGCAGTTAGTCATGGTTTGAATACAAATCATCAGGTATCAGTGACGCTTGCCGATCTAGTAAAATTCTGTTAAATCTATTTTGCTACTGACCGTACAAAACCCAATTGGCTAAACATCCCGTTACTAAGCAACGTTTGATACATTAACTGCGCTGCAAAGCGCATTTGGCCAATCTAGTTAGCCTGCTAAACTAGCACTAGCACTCAAATTCATTTCGGTACTGACCGTACGAGCAAACTCAATCAGCTAAATTATCAGGTATATTATACTAGGCAACATTTGATAACTTGCATTACATGCTGACTTAGATTTAGAGTGGCTGCACTCACTGCAAAGTGCATGTGGTCAATCTAGTTAGCCTACAAAACTGATAATTAGTTAAACGGCAAATACGCCACGCGAATTTTAGAGCGAAGTTGAAAACTAGAACAACGTGATATTATACAATATGTAATGTGTTCTTTTATCCTTAAGGGATATAAAAAATACTACGGCCTATTTGATAGAAAGCTCTTCTCTTAGTACCTATATTTTTATTAAGTGGAACTGTAAAATGCTTCCACTCAAATCGGGTCATATTTTTTCGTCCATATGTCGCATGTTGCAATAATATGGTGACGCTAATGGCTCGCATCAAACTGAAGTGCATAATATTACCTTGAAGCATTTAGATTCTCACTCATTTATGCATGTGCTCTTAGTGTATTTTTTTATTGAGCAATGTATTGCCATAAATGTTGTTGTTTACACATTGTGATGGACAACGAATACACCTAGTGAGTCAAATAAACCGGCCAACGAGGGAAAGACCAAAAATAATGCGAAAATATCCATACATATGTACATACATAGACTCACACCGGTTACCCAGAGGGGTAGGCAGAGACACTCTTTTGCCTCGTTTACTGTTATTTTATTCTTCATACGTTCTCACCGGTTTAGGGTGTAGGGTAGGTAATTATCTGACAGGGAATTAATTTTACACTGTAAGAGATAAAGCTTCACTTGCAACGTGGTTTAATAAAACCACACAACGGACTTTTATTTACATGACTTTTACAGTTATTTAAGCCTAGAGGCATTCATCCCTTCACCAGTCAATAGAGGCGAGCGTAGGCCCAAGCTACATATCTAGCCAATTATAATTTAGATCTTAGTAATGGCCCCGGCACTCGTACTTTAATACACTTGTAGCACAAATGTTAACAGTAACGAGTTGTCTAATGATTATCATATCAGCCGAAAGACGTCCACCCAAAGATATTCCCAATTCCGGTCTTGCGCTATTCGCATCCAGCGGTTTCCAGCGACTCGTACAAAATCATCGGTCGATCTTTTAATGGGCCTGCCCACCGCCCCCTCCGGTTCGTGGTCACCACTCGAGATACTTTCTGCCCCGAACGGCCGTCGGCCCTACGATCTATGTGCCCTGCTACTGCCACTTCAGCTTTGCAATTCTTCGGGCTATGTCGGTGACTTTGGCTCAGCTGCGGATTTTGACATTTCTATTTGCTGTTAAAGTACTCTTGATGCTAACTGTAACCACATAACCCTATTGTCTAAAATACTCGTTACTATCAAATATTTGATATATTAACTCGCATTGCACCCTGGGTTAGATTTCGAATGACCGCATTCGCTAAAAGCGCTTATGGTCAATCTAGAATGCGGGCGAACTGCTAATTAGTTAAATTGAAAATATGCCAAGCGAAGTTTATAGTCAATTTCATCACTAGTACAACCGCATATTATACTATGTGTTATTTGTGATTTATGCTACTAAGTCGATAAAAAAAAGTAAACGGCTCATATGGCTATCAGCGGCTGTCAAACTTAACACAAATCTCGTCAAATAAATGATAGATATAATAATATTCATGAGGCGCTCATCACCAGATGCTGTCACCGATTGGTAAGTTTTATCAACTAGGCTCGCAGTCAGTCAATAGATTGGTGAACGCCAAAGTGGCTTAATTTCTGAACGTCTCCGTTAGGCAACAGTCGTTAAGCCATGTCAGAGGCCCAATGGGCGGCTTGAACAACTCTGACACTAGGGTAACCACTGCCCATACGATAACTAACTAATAATATTCATATGCTACTCAATATGTAAGAGCTCAAAACAATAAGTAGGTTGAAACACCAATTTTAAAACTATTTTGAATTAATAAACACTGAATATGATTCAACCACGCGTCGTTGACCCTTTCTGATGAGCTCTTGCGACCTTACTCATTTATGTTTCAAATGTAGTGAGGAGCATTCTTGACTAGGAAACAGAACTCACATAACAGAATACCTTGCAGGTAAATAATTTGTCTTGAATAAAGAGCCAGAGGTCAGGAATCATCGTATCTCATCCACAAAGCGTGAGTGGATGCCATGCCACATGCATCGTAAGTGTCAGAGACTATAATAACCGCATGGAAATAAAGAAAGTGTATACGAATTAATTGATTTTTTGAACGCCAGCTCCGGTTCTACGGAAAAAAATCACTTTATGGTGCGGCACTTTATGATCATGAAATTACAGACGAATTCAGAAAAAAATTTGAATGACCGAGAGAACGAACCTAATACACGATGGCATTGAAGTAGAAGCAGAGGCGAGACGGCTACCTTAACCTCGGGACTAGATTATTCCCCAAATCAAAATATTAATAAAAAACACATCATAAGTTAAAGCGCATTGTAGTGAAAACTGTTATTCTATGTAGATGTTGATACAAAATTTTACTCGTGTATATAATAATATGTTTTTCAAAAGTATAATATTTATGTATAATTAGGCAGAGTTGTGTCTTTGTTTGTTATTACGTTTATGTTTTTTTTTACTATTTCTTGACCATGGATATTAAATCCTTCAGTCGTAATAAATATTGATCTCATTACAGCATATATGTAGCGTTTTCGTAATTTAGTCACAATTAAAGTCTAATGAAGCGGACTTCAGTCAAATCAAAGCAGTGAGACTTTACAAGAGACTTCTACGAAGTTCTGAATTCAACACGAAAATCCCATTTCAGGACAAAATGGCACTTTCCTCTTCTTATGTAACGTTGTCGAAGACGTTATGTCTAAAGATCCACCATATTTAGACATAAAATCTCAAAATTAGCCCAGTTTTGAAGTGAAATAATGCCTCGATGCGTCGTTTTCCGCCTTGGCGACAAAACTCCTGCATCGTTATTATACAACATGACATTGCTGTCCGCCTTCTATTGACATTATTTAAAGATGGCTGGAACTTTTGCGACGCTCTTTATTTTTTCTATGTTTTGCTTTGTTTTGTTGGAATACTATGTCAAAAGTTTTTTGATGTACAAGTACATAAAAAACTTTTGACACATTATTAGTTATTGTATATAATGTAGAAAGCCAATTACATTACCATCATTTTAAAATAAGAATTTCGAATTTACTTTAATTAATCTACAGGTAATAATAATAATAATATCCTGATAATTGTGGAGATCTTTGGGGGAGGCCTTTGTCCAGCTGTGGACGTCTTTCGGCTGATATGATGATGATGTTGTTGAATATCCTGAGACATTATTCACACAAGCAGAGCGTGTGCCTGTACTATGGAAACTATATAATTGAATTACTACATATACCTACTTACTTTTCTTTTGTAAATACAGACTTATGTAGATAATTACACCCAGACTCAGGGCAAACAGACATGTTCATGCCCACAAATATTGGTCCTGGATGGGAATCGAACCCAAGACCTGCGGCGTGACAGGCAAGTTAGATCGTTACGAATCGTATGTATAATTTAATATAAATTTTATTATACGAGAAGTATTACAATATTTGATAAGAAGATGCAATGTCTTGAATTTTTTCGTTTGGCAATATGTTATTTTGGTTATATGATTTGAGTATTCCGCAACTGATTAATTTGCATTTTAATTGCAAAAGTTTGGACTTGGAACTAATCACCGGAGATTTTGGTTTGTATTTGTAAATTAATTTAATTTCGCAGTCAATCTTAACTTTAAACTCCAGAACCAGAACCAATCAGTTTTAGGAAATCGCTTCTTAACTTTAATCGTAAAGATGATTGCCAACAAACTGCTGTACAGTTTAGCAAAAATGTCAATAACTTAAATGTGTACTTTTTCAATAATAAATAAATAAAAAAAAGTCTTGACATTCATATAAATATTGACCTTATGATTATGTTAAAATTAGGTGTATTTGCATCCACTCGTTTCATTATTTTAATCTTGGGTATTAATTCAAATTACACTTTTTATTTATGTTTAGTTATGTATTACAAGATACAGCATATTAGTATAATACGTATTTATATTTATATTTATTAGCACAAAAAACATCAAAATTAACTAACTAAAATGTATGAAATAATCTTAGCTCTACACTAAGTTAGGTATATAGGTATAACTTATGAAGTACACACATCAACAAAGTCTAGGGATACGTTATTTTGAAATCAAACATGGCTTTATTGTTTAAAACCTATTTAGTTTCCTTAAAAAGTTTATTTACAGATTAAACCTTGTCTATTCTTTATTCAAAATTTAAAAATTAAAATGAGAAACAAATGAAAACACGCAAAGCACAGCGCAATCTTGAGTTGTATCTAATTTCAAGAAGTTGCATTAAAATTTTTTTTGCGTGTTAATTGAAGAAAACCTGATAAATTGTTTTATTTTCTTTTCTCAATTGGTTGTGTAAGCTTTTTAGCGTCATGCCACGCCATCATTTGAGTCGAGATGAAATGTTACGGGCAGTTGGCATGTTACAAAACGGTGCTATTCAACGCGTCGTTGCTGAGTCTCTGGGCACAAGCCAAAATGTGGTATCCAGGCTGTGGTCACGTTATCGCGCTACTGGAGATGTGGCAGAACGGCACACAGGTAGATATCGTGTTACCACTCAGAGACAGGATCGATTTCTCCAAATGACCGCCAGAAGACTACCCAATATCACAGCGATGCAACTAGTGCAAAGGCTCCAGGAGGGTCAGCAGCTGCTGGTGAGCGACCAAACCGTGCGAAGGAGGCTGCATGAAGTTGGTCTTCATGCTCGCAGACCGCTACGAGTCCCAGCGCTGCGACGTGGCAATCGCGGTAGGCGACTTTTATGGGCTCAAGAACATTTGACATGGAGTGATCAACAATGGTCATTGGTGCTGTTCACTGATGAGTCCCGCTATGGATTTCATCCAGATTCGAGACGAACACGCGTTTGGAGAACTCCAGGCAGGGTCAGCCGTCTCCGACATCCACAGGAGGTCCACTCTTACCAAGGCGGGACAATTATGGTGTGGGCAGGAATACGAATCGGCGGACGAACCCAACTCATTTGGATTCAGGGCAGCATGACTGCCCATAGATACCGTGAGGAGGTAGTAGAACGTGTCATTGTCCCGCTCAGGGCCCTAACGGGGCAAGAATTTCAGCTCATGCATGACAATGCACCTTCCCATACAGCGCGGCTGGTGAGGGCCGCCCTTCGAGAACACGATGTTCAGGTATTAGATTGGCCTCCACAGTCGCCAGACTTAAACCCAATTGAACACGCCTGGGACATGTTACAGCGAAGAGCATTGAGGGATTTTCCGGCCAACTTGACAACAGAAGAACAACTTTTCGAACATTTAAAAAGAACTTGGGACTGCATACCCCAGCAAGACATTGACACCTTAATTTTAAGTATGGAAAATCGTTGCCGCTGTGTGATTAATGTTAGAGGAGGAAATACCGATTACTGATTATCAGATTTGGTAAGATTTTTATTCATTTAATTCGATTGAATAATTTTATAAGAATAAAATGTTTTTGTTCACTCAGTAATTTTCTATGGCTTAATTAATTTAAGACTTTTATTAATTAGAAAAACAAAATCGCATCGTGTTGTTAATGTTTAAATATCGGCCATGAAATTATCTTTAATTCTTCCATTTACAGTCATAACAAAATGTTTATAGTTTTCTAGATAATCAATGAAATGTTCAATATCCCTAGATTGTGTTGATGTGTGTAGGTGCCAATAAGAATAAGAAATGAATGTACGTAATTTTTGCCACCAACTTAGAATTATATAAATTACAATACAAAGGTAAACGGTTTTACCAAATTCATTTTATATCATCGGCATCAAATACCTTGATACTCTTAATTTACTTTTAAATCCTAAAACTACTCGATCTTAACAAAATTGATATGGAAGTACCTCGCAATCATGCCTGGTTTAATAATCAATAAACGCCATAGTATTCGATAAACTGACGCCAGCACATCAAGCTACCCCAATCTGTCAAATTTTCCCAATTGAAAGTGAACCTTACGCTTAAGTGATAAAGTTAAAGATCTATAAAAGAGATTTGACAGATTGGGGTAGCTGGATGTGCTGGCACACGAAAAAATAATTGTATTTGAATTGAGAACCTTCCCCCTTTCTAAATTCGGATATATAGACTTTACCATAGAGACAAACTAGAACTAAATGACATTTGATGATTTAATAGTTGTAATTTAAGGATTGTTTAACAAGTCATCAATTTATTCATATTTTCAATTGGTGTTTCCACCTTAAATATCTAATTATGTAATATTTGCCACAAGCTAATATATAGTTGAACCACTTTTCCAGTATAGTTCAAGAAAGTATATTATTATGTTGGAAAATACCCGACTCTTTTGCAATTAACACACTTTTGGTACTAGCATTACAATTTATTGCTGTGAGCTCATGGGCCGTGACAAAAATTTAAGGTGCATTGCGTTGTGTACTTAATCATAGATCTGCAATCTTATCTATTGTTTTTGTACTGTTACCTAATGTTAAAGGCTATTAGTGTGTCGGGGGTGCAGCATCTTCAAGTACCACGTTGCAGCCTAGTGTTGTGCGCGGATATAGCCGTGGTGTACGTGTATCGCTAATTTATTGTTTTCTGTCTAGTGCTGGCCACTTTCAATAATTGCAAATGAACTAGATAGTCGATTATGTTTAATCTGTGTCAGTGAACTATGGTTTATTTAAAAAGAAAACTTACTGCTGTCATCTTGCAAAAATATTGTAATAATTCCTAGTTTTTTAACGTTAGCTTTTTTACAATTTTTATTGGATTATATTTACCTATCAGTTGTCACTTGTACGAAACTGATAAAATGAATACCTAAGAGTATTAAGTAGTTTTTTTTAATTTATATTTCTCAATTATTGCTACAAAGTGTTAGCTACTTATACATTTATACTTTGCGATATAAAACACGCAGTGACTAAACAAGTAAGCGTTTACGATTTCGTAAAACACATTGCTCAAACGAACCTATTAAGTCGTTCAAAAATTCAAGGTGATTGAAGCAACTCACAAGATTTCTGTTGGATTGCGGTTAAAAGTAAGAGTGAAGTCGTCGCTTTTGCTTTTACCGGTAAAATATTTCAGAAACAGTAAATTAATTGTATTTTTCTTATAATTTATATTTTCTATCTAAACTACTATTCTAAACTATCTGTGCAAGTCATTCGAATATTAGGTATATAGATAACATTCAGATGTTTCCAAATCGTTCCAAAACTATAAGTTTTGCGAAATATCGAAACTATTCGGTGTATTCATTAGATCATTATGGCCGATAATTTAGTAATGTGACCGGACTGCATTGATTATTGCGTTACGAAATAATAACCCTAACTAGGTGGCCGGCAGTTAGACACGGCCAGTTATACGTGGTAATCCACTAAGGTCGTAGTGTTATACAATATTAACATTGGCAAGAACAAAACAGTGTTAATTGATTAAAAAGATAACAAAAAAAACAAAACTGTCACCTTCAACAAGCGTGTGCAATCGATTAAAAAATCAATTAATATTATATACAATGTTTACAATAATTTGAAATTGGAATTATAAACAGTAGTTTTAAAATCGAATTCTTTCGTCGTTGTGTAAAGTTTTATTTTCTAATCATAGACAATAACGATGGAGATGAAAAAAGTGGTTTATATTTGGACTCTTTTGTCTCTGCTATTGTTCGAATGCTTGATGGAAGGATCTACTGCGGAAACCTCCTTTGAATTGCCGGTGCAATTAGTTGGCTTTCCATTCATTATAATGGCAGTGAGGCTAACTAATTTTGTGAAGAAACTATCGTATGCATTGAGCCCAGGTAAATATATGTCCTATCAACATTTATTTTTCTTGAATTAATTAAACAACACTAGTGTGACAGACACATTACATTGCCAAAATAAAAAAGGTACATCAGCTGATTACTATACTTATATTGAGCTGAATTTATTTTCGAGTATTTGGTTAAATAATTATTTGCGAGTTATTTACCTCTTGAATAATTAATATGATAGTAGCGTCAAAAGGAGTTCACCTTGCTACATAGCAAGGTGAACTTTCTATTCCATCTCTCTCATTATCTGATGGGACCACTAGCGATACGACTGGAATGAGGGAACAGGACCACGGCTTTACATAAGTGCTCTCTCAGGCATGGGGGTGTAACACCACCAATACCCAGACTTCGGGCTGATAAAAATTTTCTTGACAGATAAATCTCATCTTTGTTTTAGGTGTGACTTAAGATTTGGACCTAGGACTTAATCATCCGCGATTGATACGCTACTTCTAGACCAACGTAACAGTCAAAAATATATTAGCCTAATCTAATCTGATCTGCCGTTTAAAAAGTTTTGTATCGAATTGCGTAAGTGGTTGTTGCAGAAATGTTTTTACTCACTTAATGAATTTTTCGCATAATATCCATGTAAGTTTTTAGTTTTGGTCTTGTATCAAAACTGAAGTATCGAATTTGAGATGTAAACAGTGTTTTTTTAATAGATTGACTGTGTTTGATTTTATAATTTAATTGATAAAATAAAATAAAATTTCACAATATTATTAATATTTAATTGTTATGTAACCCTTTGCATGCCGCTGTGTGTATTTTAACAACCTTGTACCGTATTTCTGGCAAATAAATGTATTCTATTCTATTCTAATGTTTTAACAATTCCATAAAATTTCAAAAATAATATCATTGTCTGTAGTTTATTAGACCTGCCATGTTCGAATGAGTGATAAGTGTGATAATATAACAGAGCAAAAACACATGACAAAAGCTTATATTATTTCAATTCACTTAAAAGTCAACCTCAATAAATTACCTTTCAAACATACATAAAAACTTTTATGCATAAAAATGATAACCTTGTCTTGAGCGATATTTCTCCGCGAGGCTAAAAATATAGTTCTCGAGAGGTCAGCTGGAGTCGGCTAAAGCCTTGAGCTCTGTATGTAGAGAAAGCGTGCTACCCCTGGGGTGTTATAACATATTTCATAACAGCAATTTGGTTCAGTGCATTCTACATGTTTGCGAATTAATTATATCGGGTTTCGTCTAGGACCATCAATCGCAACGCAAATCTAAATATTGCTATCAATTTATAGAGTTGGTTTTTCGGATTTATTAATATAAAACTAACCCGTTCCACGGTCGTACTATGGGTAGCTTAACGATACAATTATCATAAGATCTTGAATCGGACCATCGGCCCAGGTAGTCGCGTTACGTAGGCGACAGCTATCAAAAACTTCTCAGGTATCTCATGCATCTCCTTACCCCCTCAATAACCATGAGCTGAGGTGAGAACCAAAAGGGGCAGCTCTATTACGCGGGTACCCCACACCTTGTAGTTTTATTTGCTAGACTGATTGAGCACTCGCTGGCGTCCGTTGTCCAGAGTCCAGCAGGATAGCCTCGTAAATTACACGTAAATTAGATAGTCTTGTTAATTTGCATGAATAGTGGCATATGTCTGTGGATCATCAACCAAACTCATATCCTTAAGTTTCGTTCATAGCAAAGCTAGGCGCGACTTCTTTCATGTGGGAGTCTCAAAAAGAAATTAACTAACCAAAGCTAATTTGAACTCTTTCTTCTCCATTTTAATTTTTGTATCGATATTTAAGTGAAAACATACAATAATATGTACTTAAATATGTCTTTTTATTCTTTATTGCACATATAAACATACATTTAAGTTAAAAGTTAAATCAATAAATAATAATGTACATAGGCAAGATTAGATAAAAAAATCTAAAGTATCCCTCGAGATGCTATAATTTCTTCCTTTAATAGGCGGTCATAGCTAGGTGCTCCCACTAGTCCGTAAGTGATCGGTTAGGTTAAGCAACTAGGCTCGTTGTCAGTCCATAGATGGGTGACCGCGAAAGTGGTTTAATTTCTGAGCGTCTTCTGCTTCGGAGGGCACGTTAAGTTGTCGGTCCCGGTAGTAACCATTTGGCAACAGTCGTCAAGCCATGTCGGCGGCCTACTGAGAGGTTTGGACAACTCTGACACTAGGGTAACCACTGCCCTTACGATAAGTAACTAAATTGCTTTAATATTTATGTTAGACTCTAATGGCTACAGATTAAAATATGATCACTTAGAGATGGCCCGTCCTTGACCTCAATCGCGTAGGACAAATTACCTAACCAGTCACGTAGACTCGACTACCTCTGAACTTGATACTAAAACCCGTAAACAACACTAAACGTTCCCCACATTTACTTACCTGCAACTGGCTACGTTTTAATGACATCAATTAATATTATGCAGTTCGAGTATGACTGACCTACAAAATGATTACATAAAGCAATCAAAGAGAATGCGCGTTCCTTCTCACGTAAAGAGCTTTGCAGTACAATCTTAACCGCTCTACTGGCTAGTTGAACACACCCATTGATCGCGGTTACCGCGTAACGAAACATTCCAAATTCAAATTTCGAAATTTAGATTCCATGATTACATTTAAAATTAAATAATCTGTGGTTCCTATTTTATATGTGTTTTTAGTTGGTATTTCAAAATGAAGTGCAAGAAAGTTTTAATTATATTTACATTAATTTTGATTGATTTGTGCGCCGAAGTGTTGACTCAAGAAACTAAATTTGAGTTGCCGGTACAACTCGTTGGGTTCCCTTTTATTATTGCTAGTGTTAAATTGACTAACTTTTTGAAAAGGTTTACTTATTCTTTAAGTCCAGGTAAGTTTGTGTGCAGCTGTATTTATTAAAATAAACAGAAATATATTTAACTATAATCTTATAATTTATATAAGTTTAAACAAGATATCGCCATTTAAAAAAGTGCAATCTCGGTCATGTTGACAGCGCTGAAAATTTAGTGTAAACTGTTAATGTCAGATACCGCTTACATAATTTTAATTTTTTTTACCTGACTTTGCTGTAAACAAGTTGGTATGCAAAGGTAAATACACTCTCTGTCCTTTTTTTATAGTATAATGAGGTCAAGCGCAAATTTGACTATTTTCTAGTCACAGTTGTTTTTTCAATAGTCCTATATTATTGAAAAAAAAAACTGTTTGACGTAATAGTAAGATTAAAATTAATGGCATACTGTTGTAATCGCATTATATTTAACAGTAAGGCCCTACGTAGGTACTAATATGTATGTGTATGTGCCAATAGGCACTACTAATACATGTTGCTTAAATAATGCTTACTTAATTAATGACAATTTGAAAAGGGCATTTATTCTAAACACATAATCATCATCATCATCACGTCAGCCAACGGGCAGCAGTAGGACAAAAGCCTCCCCAAAAATGGGGGATGTGCCATAATCGCCACGCTTGGCAGACGGGTTGGCGATCGCAGTTTGATGGTCAAAGTAGACAGAAAAACTATGCAGCCCGGTCTCTGATAGGTGTTCCCTCGGTCGATTTCTACGCTCCCACTGGATGAGATGGGGTTAAATATTCTATGCGGTCACCACAAAGCCTTTCTAAGCACTGTGCAACTCTAAGCATTTCTAAGTGCTGTTCTAAGCACTGATGGCACATAAATAATAAATAATGCTGAAGAACTATACATTAAATATATGTAGATATTTAGTTGTACTTACACCAAACGAATACTTTAACATGAAATCTCTTGAGTAAAACTGCAATACTAGACATTGAAGTAAGTAATTAATTGTAAACTTAACAATGTAATTCCACGCGGAGTAGGTTTAATTACTTTAAAACTGTTTACCGATCCCACTATTTACATAAAGTTAGCCTTTTACTTTGATTGTCTGCATGTGAATGGGGTTAGTTTGTTAAATCAGTGACTTTATGGTTGAAAAAACCTTTTTAAATATCTTATTTTACTAGGAACTCCTCACTTAGCCATCGTTGATTGCCATTTCTTTTTTTGGCGTCATCTACGCGTTTATGACCTTTTTCCGTCCTTGAAACGCTCTGTCATCTTTACTTTTATCTAAAGCCTTATTAACATCATAATTCTTCAGATAGCTAACGTCATAAGCAACAATATATTTATTATATGAAATCGAAATAACTCAATACATGAAAAAAAAACGGTTTTAAACTTTTTGTTGTACTGTCTAACATTTGTAGATCTATGTTTCATTTTCAATAACACCTTCTTCGCCAGATATTTATCTAGTTAATTTCACGGTTTGATGTAGGCAAATTTGGAAACCGTGATGCCAATTATAATAATAATAATATCCTAGGACATTATTTACACACGGCCATCTGATCCCAAAATAAGCACAGTTTGTACTATGGAAACCAGACAACTGATATATTACATATACTACTTTTCTTTGTAAATACATACTTATATAGATAATTACACCAGACTCAGGACTAACAGACATGTTCATGCACACAAATATCTGTCCTGGGGCTCTACCGTCTAAGTCACCTAACATC
This sequence comes from Pseudoips prasinana, assembly GCA_951640165.1. Taxonomy (NCBI): domain Eukaryota; kingdom Metazoa; phylum Arthropoda; class Insecta; order Lepidoptera; family Nolidae; genus Pseudoips; species Pseudoips prasinana. The sequence goes on from OX621253.1 coordinate 16,530,215, forward strand.
GATTTCTTAAATGGCGTTCAAATAAATAAAGGTTAAAAATGACTTAATCCATCGTTAATTAATTCTCTAGTCTAAATTTCAACGTAGGTATAATATGTCACTTAAATATTTTTCTTAAAAAGTTACCACCAAGTTGTGGTTTTGGTAAGAGTCCAAAAGTTAAGAATAAGATAAAAGTTGTGCTAAAACTTACGACACTTTTTCTCATTTTATTTACTTGAGTTAGGAAGATATTTCAGACTTAGCGCAGTGCCAAGGCGGCGAGCTAAGCTAGATAGATATTTCATCCGACATGTCTTCGTATAACAAATAGTCTTGTCACCCAAGATGTTACGTGAATTAATTAATACCACTATTAATCGAGTAGAAACATTAATGACAACACAACTTCGCATGGAGTGATGCACCGGTGATAGTAACACACTTTTAATTTGTTACTTTAGTTTTTAATGCGTTTGTAAATAATTATCATAGGCTTAAGTTTTTGTTGTTTTCGTGCATTTGTGGAGATCTTTGGGGGAGGCCTTTGTCCAGCTCTTATGTGAGTATTAGTAACCAAAAGTGAGTCATGGTCACTCGAAAATATGATAATGACTGCACGTGTGGCGCAGCGGCTTAGACAGTCGCCTCGCCGCTTCGTGTCGCGGGTTCAAGATCCGCGCTGGACAACTATTTGTGTGACTCATAAATAAGTGGTTCTAAGTCTGAATGTAATTTGTGGCCGTCTATTATATGTTTGGAAAGTACCCTGCTAGACAGGGATTAAATTCCCTATTGCGGGCGTTGACTTATAAAGAAATTAAAAAAAATAAAGGATTTATTATTATGTTTATTATTAATACCTAGGTCTTGCAAAGGATATTATTATAAAGTAGTTCACAGTCGACGATGATTACGATAATGTTTAGGGTTCCGTATCCAAAGGGTGAAACGGTACCCTATTTCTAAGACTCTGCTGTCTGTCTGTCTGTCCGTCTATCACCAGGTACCTCTTGAACCGTAATAGTTAGAAAGTTGAAATTTTCACCGACGATGTGTTTCGGTTGCCGCTATAACAAGAAATACAAAAAAAATATTAATTAAGAGGGCTCACATACCCTTCGTGCGCGAGCCCGATTCTCACTTGGCCAGTTTTTAAATACTCAAAACTTCAATTGATATTAATTGATATTTTTTATTTTATTATTTGTATATTTATGGACCATCTATAATTCTGTACGAGTTGAGAGTACAATTGTGCTCTCAGCTTGTTATCGGTCAATAATTGTTATCATTGTTAGGTATGTAGTTGCAGTTCATACGCACGTGCTATGGTTCACGTATGTATATATACATATACCTAGATTACATCAAAACGAGACCACGTTTCTTGCATAGAGCAAAACTCGCGCATCCTCTATCAATCATTATCATTTCTATCATCATCCACTTAGAGTCTTAAGTGGAATATAAATAAATCAAGTGGCACCTTATCAGTTGTATTATTTAACAAACGATATCATTTCATAATTTCTTGAAAATGAGTCCATAATCAATTTTTTTTAATCATTACGTTTGCAATGAGTCTGCGGTTGTAATTGTCTTTTTGTCTCAGAATTTTTGAACATTTTTTTTTAAAGACGACGGCTTTTAGTATATCAGTTAATCCTTGGGTCGCGGGGTAGGTACTCTAAACACATATAATTGACGGACACAAAATAATAATAATAATAATATCTAGGGACAATGTCACACAGATCATCCTAGCCCCAAACTAAGCAAAGCTTGTACTATGGGTACCAGGCGACGATATACATACTTATAGATAAATACTTATATACATAGAAAACATCCATGACTCAGAAACAAATATTCGTGCTCATCACACAAATAATTGCACTTACCGGGATTCGAACCCAGGACCACCAGCTTCGTAGGCAGGAGCACTACCAACTAGGCTACGTAAAATATATCCAGTCTCCGTATAATTATTTATGGTCATAGAAATAGCTGTTCTGCGCGGCAATAGGCGACTGTTTTAACCACTGCACGTTGTATGATTGTGTGATAGACTTTTTGTAATAAATCCAAAAAAGGAAACAATCCACCCAATTAAAGCCGGTGATGGATCACTATTTTTTATTAAATAGTGATCACACCTTTAAACGTCAGACCCGCTTCTCACACAATATACCCCACAGAATTTCCTTTCGAACAGAGTTGTTAAAGAATGGAACGAACTACCACAAGACGTAGTTCCAGCACCTGTTAAGAACAGACTAGACAAGCACATAATAACAACAAAAACGACAAGCTAACTCAATGTACTAGATACAGGCAATTATCAGTTGTTTCAACTGGCTGCCTGATTAAAAATAATAATAAATCCAAGTGTGAAGTGTTATCAATAGCCATAGGCTTTTACAGTAATGGAAATATCCAAAAAACTTAAGAAGTGTCAAAACAAAGCACTTCACCATTGGTAGATTATAATGACTGTGGCGGGTATATGTACACACGGCAACATATCAGGCTATATATTTCCAGTATAAGCTAATCTCTCGTTGTATAGCATTTTCATATAGTGAGAGGTCAGCTTATATTGGTAATGTATAGCTTGATATGTCGCCGTGTGTACATGCCGCGCAACGCAGTATGCGAGTTGTTGGAATGAATAAATATATTTGACAATAACTTAATATAAGCTAGCTAATAACTAAATCATTACTATTATAAATTAAACTTTGTTTTCATATACTTAATCCGAGTACGTAAATATCTAAATGTAAGTGCCTAGAAATGGATATGTACAATTAACTATATTGCTACAAATATGCTATGACTATTTACACGCGCTTTTTTAAAGTCTACGTGAAAAAAAATTGTATATTAACCCATTTTTTGTACTTTTAAAGACAGCTTGACAAACTGGCTATATATTCACTTTAATGGTCAATAAACTACTTACGATAGTTAAGAAATCAACTGGTTATTTAACAATCGGCAATTTTTGCAAGTATTGAACACGAATAATAATTAGTCCTTACCAATTCTAGCCTTCCCTTTCTTTACGTGTACAGCAAGGTTGTGCAGTTTTAAACCATTATGGCGGAAATCAGATATATGTATATCCCTCTAGAAGGTAAACGATTGTCATTGTCATCAAGGTACTTCCGCTTCTGTTCTTGGAGTGGAAAAACATAAGTGAGTGAAGTGAGTCTACTCCAGATCGCATCTGCGCTTACTTGCCAACAGGTTAACTTTCAAACTTACTTATACTTGTGGTACGTATCCGCAAGGTACTTACTCAGTAGCTTGGATGACCAGTACAATAATTGTACCATGAAAAGTCTTTTCGTGAACCTTTTTCTTTATTTTCCTTCGCTGTCCTTTTCTCCATCGTAACATGCATTCCGCATGTCGATGTAACAGCCTATATAGCTCCCATTTCAACGCGAATAAAATATTTGACACTTCGTGCCTTTGTCATACTGTACTATAATAAATTGGATTCTCTCGGTACCATATTCCTACCAAGCTTCATTTTGGGGTCCTTTAAACTAGACTTAAAGAAGCACCTTACGGACAGGATACAAAGTTGCAGCAAAATAGCAATCGCAAGTTTATATTAATGTCCTCATTAAACGTCAATTTTCATGAGTAGGTACAGACACCAGCACATCCAGCTACCCCAATCTGTCAAATTTCTTTTATAGATTCTCCACTTTATCACAAAAGCATAAGGTTCACTTTCGATTGCGGAAATTTGACAGATTGGGGTAGCTTGATGTGCTGGCGTCTGTACATAATATATACTTATGAAATTTTCAGTGCCATGAAACGTTCCGCGGAGAATGTAATTTTGTTTTAATTTAATTGCATAAACTACAGCTGTTTGGCTGAAAGCATAGAATATCGCCCTCAAACTCGTCCCTTTGAAGGCGTAGAAGTCGCCTCGAGAGAACATCTATCAGAGGACGGGCAGCAGCGTCTTTCTGTGTTCTATGACCATCATACTGCGATAGCCAGCTTCTCGAAATGATGGATACAACTCCATTGTGGAAATTATTTGAGGAAGCCGTGGTCCAGCAGTGGACGTCATTTGGCTGACATGATGATAAACTACAGCAAAAAGTTAAAGTAATATTGCAAAAAGAATGAATTGTGGCAGTGATAGAGTACAAAAGTAATTAGTGAGACAGCAATAGTTAAGTTAATGGTAGTTTGATAGTAAAAAATAGTTCGACATACTCGATGTGAGTTTAAAGGTTTATATGTATTTATCTTGTAATCTGGATTTCTTACAATGTAAAGTCAAAGCGGAAATGGAGTTTTGATACTATGGTCCTCTTCTGAAACACTGGCTTGTAAAACATCATATTACTGCTATGATATTTTAAAGCTATCCAATAGGTTTAAAAAGTACATCTCTGGATTCTTTTCACGTATTGTAGTTGATATAATAAATGTTATTTGAAAAGTGTTTCCAAAGTTATTCTTGTAAAGAGATTTAAAAATTATTGTATATTTTTACGTTGCTCTTTAGATATAATTTGATTTAATTCCTTTTATTTATTTCTGATATTTACACATTACTCCGGTAAATAATATTAAGTAGGTAGGTACGTTCACAGAGAATTTAAATCGGCTGAATTCCCGAAATTATCGCTATAAGTGACATCATCATCATCATGAATTAAGAATATTTTTTTAATTAATTAATTCAGTACGCACCTGTGTCACTCAGCACAGGTGATCCAATCGTACGAGTAAATTTATGAGTCCGGTAGTCTAATCTGTGTCTCCATAGAGAGCTAAACATTAACAGAACTATCTTCCCTTGTACCAATATGTACAATACCTACCTTAGGTTTGATTTTGTAAGACGTACAGATCAATCAGCCAAATTAAAGGTGAAATACCTCACACGGTGTCCATTATGAATTTATAAGGCCTTCAATAATATTTTCAACATATCTTTCAACATCAAGTAACTGAAGGTATCAAAAGCATAAGCAATTACTGTTCAATTCTTTTTAATGAAGCTTTCCATATATTCAGCTAGAATTGTCTAATGATATATTTTATTTGTAATTCAGGTTCCTCGTAAACCTACATCAGGTATCATCAGGCTTCTAGTTTGGCAGTATTGTCAAATCCTTATTAAATTTTCATTAGATTATAGATAACCCTATCTCTGTAAAGAGGAAATAAATATATATTTTTTTATTTTCTTGGTTACGGCAAAAAAACATAGGATATATTTTAGTATAGGTATTATATAATACACTAATATGTTTGTATCTCGTTCTTACACGAAGAGAATATTGTTTAGTTACAAGAACAATTAGAATTACCTTATTTCGTCTACTTGTACTTGTTTATAGAATTTGTAAACGTAGACCATCCAAATTCACTCATAAAAGCTGCCTCCTGATCCAAAGGTTACCGATCCTCGCACACGACGAAAATTTCTGTTCATACAGATGTCTATTGTTTTGTTCTGGGTGCTTTCTGTGTATCGTATGTATATATTTATAAAAACTTGAGATCGCACTTACCAATTGTCAAAGACTGAAGACATTAAAGACAAATTACTATTATAAAATAAATTTAATATAAATAGATTTTATAAATGTTTTATCAGTCTGTGTACCTAAATATCTATAATATGTAACCAGAAATATTATGTATACTTAACTGTACTCTTACTACAAACATGTTCTGACTATTTACAAGCCCTTTTTTAAAGTCTACGTGAATAAAAACCTTTTTATTTATTTAATTTTTATTTAAAAATAATATTTATTCGTTTTCAGTTTTGACACTCAGTTTGTCAGTGTGCCAAAAGCGTGGTAGTTTGTTTAATGTTCTTTTTATTACAATAATTAACTTCTAATAACCATTATATAAAATATTAGCTTTGTGTACTCCTTCTCCATATGAATTTTAACTGATCCAAGTTTCATACTCCAATTTTCATAAATAGGGGCACAAAGTTTTTGTTTCACGTATTAATATTATAAGTATATAAATATTTCTCTCCATTGTCTAGCAGGTATCCATAGTAGAAGCTTTGCTTAGTTTGGGCTAGACGTCGGTGTGATATGTTCCAGCTTTTTTTATGATTATATATTAAAAGAGGATATCTACCAGTATTTGCTCAAAAAGGGCACATCACCAATAATGAAAAGAACACTCAAAACAAATAGAGATGTGTAATGTAAATCCTGAATTTAATATTCTATTGTATTCCTTTCCAGCGACATACCGTTCCCGGAATCGTCGTGAGCTGGCTTATGCTGAGCCTGAACCATTCGACGTGGCAGAAGTAGAGAAGTACATTGTGGGCGAGTTTGGTGCTCGATCATGTGTGTTCGAGCGAGTCTGTGCGCACTACGCGACGAGAGCGTTGGCGCAACCGCGACAGCAGCTCGACTGGCCTGATGTGTTTAGGTAAGATTGTTTGTTTTTTTTTAAGAAAGAGCGGGTATTACACTATGGAATTTAATTAATCCCTATGTCGCGGGGTACTTTACAAACATATAATTGACCTAAGTACCTCCAGACTCAGAACAACTATTTATGTCACACAAATAGTGGTCCAGCGCGGGAATCGAACCCGGGACACGAACTTAAATGTAAGTGCTCTCGAACCCTTTGCCTTAGCAGATCAATAGGCAAAGAAATAAATAAATATTCTGGGACATTATTTACACACGGCTATCTGATCCCAAACTAACCAGACCTTGTAGCTACCGTGGAAACCAGATAACTGATATCCTACATATATGACTTTTCTTTTGTACATACATACATATGTATATAGATCATTACACCCAGACTCAGGACAAACAGACATGTTCATGCACACAAATATCTGTCCTGGGTGGGAATCGAACCCACGGCCTCCGGCATGAAAACCAAGCACCAAAAAACCAGCACCATCTACCAATCCGGGGTAGTCGCTATGCGTTAAGCTACGAACGATACACACTGGCAGATCAAATTTAGGATTCCCTCACTAACACCCTTCCAGAGGATGTAGGTGTTTTTCAGATTATATTTTCGCTTTGCATTGCGAATAATGCTATAAAAATAGAAAAAAAGAGATACATATGATTAAAAAAAGTAGATTACGTCTTGAATAATTCGTTTCATAATTACTCGCAACCTAAAAGCAAAATTAGAAGAGCCTCGGATGTAATGAAAATTAATGGCCTTTCTTAATTTTAATACAACTTATTAGATTAAACTCCGTCGCTTAGCTTGACCTTATCCTTCCAATAAAAGGCATTCTTAATACTCTGTGTCATGGATTCATTTTTTCTTTGCAAAGACGACCATGATTAAATACTACAACTACTGTGTTTTGTAGACGTCCGCTACCCGGAGGCACTAAATGTAGCGTAATTAAATTTAAAACCTACGGATGCATTAGCATTTGACCCAAAAATAAATAGACAATGAACAATATGTTTTACCTCATTGAAATTTGCTACCGTCAGCTACCCAAGGGTCACTAAATGTAGGGCGTCTAAATTAAAACCTACGGATGCAGAAGCATTGGCTCCATTGATAAATAGATAACGAACAATATGTTTTACCTCATTGAAATTTGCTACCGTCAGCTACCCAGGGGTCACTAAATTTAGGGCGTCTAAATTTAAAACCTACGGATGCTTTAGCATTTGACCCAAAAATAAATAGATAACGAACAATATGTTTTACCTCATTGAAATTTGCTACCGTCAGCTACCCAGGGGTCACTAAATGTAGGGCGTCTAAATTTAAAACCTACGGATGCAGAAGCATTGGCTCCATTGATAAATAGATAACGAACAATATGTTTTACCTCATTGAAATTTGTTACCGTCAGCTACCCAGCGGTCACTAAATGTAGGGCGTCTAAATTTAAAACCTTCGGATGCAGAAGCATTGGCTCCATTGATAAATAGATAACGAACACGCTTTACCTAATTTAAATTTGCTACCGTCAGCTACCCAAGGGTCACTATATGTAGAGTAACTAAATTTAAAAACTACGGATGCAGTAGATTGCTCCTCGCAAATAAATAATAGATAAGGAACACTATGGTTTACCTCATTTAAATTTACTACTGACAGCTACCCAGGGGTCACTAAACTACTAAACTAAATTTACTTCTTACAAATGCAGTGGCGTTTTCCCCAAAAATAATAGATATAAATTACTGTGAAATAAATAAATTAAATAAAGTTATTTCTCACACAGCCTTTAAAAAAAGTATTTGCAAACAGTCAAAATATGTTTGTAGTACTATAGTACTAAAAACTATCTAGCTAACTTATAAGTTAGCTAGATAGTTTTTATATTCGGTATATAAATAGTAGTATACGCGAGAAATAAAAACACAATATAAAAAAATATGTAAAATTAACAAAAATTACATAATATTACACAAAAACAATGATAGTTATGATTTATTTTAATAGCTTATTTATTTAAATTAAGCCAAAATAGTTATTTAATAGTTTAGATGCTTAATTTCAATAGAGATTTATATAAATTTTAAGGAAATATCTGAACTTTGTAGAGTTAGGAGCTTGAATTTACTGTCTTATCTATCCAGTAACCTTGAATACTAACAACCTCATCCCCTGCGGAACGTAGACGTCGTTTCAAAGCAATAGCTATAGCAGCGTCTTTCTGAGGCCTATGAAGATTTTTCTGCGATCGCCAGCCTCCTTATTTGGGTGTAGGTTTTGTCCAGCTGTGGACGTCATTCAGCTGACTAGCTTGTGACACTCTCATGGCCCATGATATCCTCAAGACGTGTTCACGAGTCTGCCGAGCTTCAAATGGCCGGAATGGCTGCCTTTATAACCTTGACTCGTCCGTTTCAATGAATATTTCATAAGTATTATTCAAATGTTTCAATGCCATCCAATTGTTAAGGGGGTCAGTAGTTTCGCGGAGAATGCAATGTCCGTCAAGTGGGACATCGATGTAACACGTACGCAACACGGGTCAACTATAGCCACCGAGCCATGAGGAGGAAATTGCGCAATGAATAAATACTTTCGAGCATGTTGCATTTATTTATTTCGCAAAATACTTGATTCGTGAGTGACGAATGTCATGAGTAGATAATTCTTTTTATAAATAATTAATATTTAAAAAACACAACATTAAACCGACTTGAACTCTATAAATGATCCGAAGTTCACGTACCTATAAATTGCGTAATCATTATGAAAAAATAGAGTCAAATTAAAAACACTTAATTTTGACTGTTCTGTTAACAAGTGATTTCAAAATGGTACTATCGCAACTTATTATTAATACTTTCATTCTATGAATTTTTAGCTACACACAAATACACTCAACTCTCACGTAGCACACAGTACACAGTAATTTTTTATATTATACTTCTTCTTTTACATTTTATTTACAAACTCTAGCAAATATGTATTATTATTAATTTTACTTTGTTTTTATTTTTTGTTTTGTTTAACCAAAATTTAAATGTCTCTTTACCCGCTCTTATGTAAGATACCGCTCGATATAACTTTGTCTTCAAGCTCCGGGAGGGTCCCAGAGACCTGTAATACAGGTTTGTTTGAAAACCCACATCAGGCTCTGGTCTCTCACAATGATATGTCTCATAGTATATATATCAAGTGTAATACCACATAATAACTAAAATATAACTAATGTGAAAAGATAATAAAATTTATATTTCATTGAAAAAAAGAAATAATTATATGGAACCATCTGGAAAGCAACATCGTTTATTTAATATAGTAATTAAGTAGTGAAATGAGTTGATCCAACAATATAATTGAATAGACTATGGTCTGTTTATTAACAAATTTTATCCGCTTTTTTTTGGTATTTTGCCAGTAATCATTTCGTTGAGTCACAATTATTCAAAACTTACAAACTTAATCAATGTTTACATACTTAAAATAAATAAAAAAGTACGTGGGTGTACATTAAATAGAAATTAATAAATCGATAAACGTATCTAATAATAATCTAAATGCTACTTTTTCAGACCTTTAAGACGCCTGTATTTAAAGTTAGCCTCTTAAATAATTAAACAAAATTTTCACAGTTTTATGTTGGGGACTATGTTCAATTAAAATTAATCTTGTAAAATTAATTCATTAAAGCTGAATTAAGCTATAAGTAGTTAACATTAAATAATTAAGCAAGTACATTAAGTTATAATAAATCGATAAATGTAAGTATAATCTACACACTCAATTTAAGCTTAGTGTAATCCCATGTATCTCGAAACACGTCAGTTAAGGTTAAAGAAGACGAGTAGATTATCCTAGTCGATGGTGGACTTACGTCTACTCAACGTTCGTTGTCCGAGGTGAGCCGCTATTATGCAATATACCGCAAAACACTTTCACTACTCTAAGACTCCATACGCCACGCAAAAATGTACTTCAACACGTGGCCTTAAAGTTTAAGTCTGAAAATACAGTAGTATTTCCCTACATCTTAGATTATATTGAAATATTATATCCAAGACTGTTCATCTTAATTCTAAAATAACAGTTGGTTTTTGCCTTGATTGTTTGTGGTATACGGAGATTACTTTTACCTTATATCCGTATCCATTAATGCATCTCATTTGTACTAAGTATTGGGACCTGTTATTTTGTACCTGTTATTTGTCACTCTCGGTTTCTCATTTGTATGCATAGATGAACTTTAAATTGCAATGCTACCTGCTATAATTCATAGATGTACTCTGAAGAAATATTACGTTTGAAATGTGCTCCTAGTAATATAATATTAGTACATGTTTACTAATCAGTTACTGATTAGTAAACATGTACTAATATTATATTACTAGTAGATTACATAGTTTCGGGAATGTTTATACCATTTTCATTTAACCATTTTTCTTTCTATTTCAGCCAGTACAAGCGGTCTCCAGACCAGGCCAAAGAGTATTATTTACTCAGCGTGTTCCTGGGTGACATCGTGGGCTCTCCGCAGCTATGTCTTCAACTGGGCAAGCGAAGGAGTTGTGACAACGAACAGTTTGGTCGATAAGCTCATGGTAGGGTCTTGTACGTTGGTTGGTGAATGTGAGATGTAGACAGTATCAGATTAAGGTATTACACTAACTAATTAAGGTATTGCATGACCTAATGAATGTACTATAGTATAAAACAGTTCGCTGCAAAAGGAAGCCATAACGTAATTGCATTCAGAGATAGGTTTCAAAAATATTACCACATTATCTCAGGACTCTGCTCAGGACAAAGGGCTTAGCTAATGTCCACCACTATAGCTAGTATTGTGCAATCCGCATCCAGCCGATATTTCGCAAGATCAGTCGTTTGTCCAGCTTTGCAAGGCCTGCCCTTTTCCGGTCCTGGACCAAACTGATCATACCCTCTTTGTCAAAACTATATGTAGCTAAAATTTACCATCAGAAGGTTCACTTCTGTGATAGTCTATTTTATTAATATTATTGCACGATAATAGAAATAAAACATAAATAAATAGCCTATAGTACGTAAAAACCGGCGGACCTATTTTAGTTACATACATGTTTACTACACTGAAATTCATAATAATTATTATTTGTAATGTGTATATCAATAACAATTGTATAAAGTATATCAATTACAATTGTGAACTTAAGTGTGAACTGAAGAAGCTGTTAAATCGTTACCAATTTTAGTATGTAATTAAATTACACAAGCTTTTTACGATCACTCCAGCCCCGGAGTCTTATAAATATTTGTTGATAATTAGTAAATGTTCTAGAATTAATGAATTAGAAATTTCGTATAAAATTAAATCTTATATAAGTTATTAAGAAATTTAAGTAGAATACAAATTAATTTTAAAATGAAATACCACATCAACTATCGTGATTTTAATGTACATAATAAGTTATATTTGGTCAATTATATTTTTTTATAAAATAATCATAAATAGTAAAATATGTAATATTAATTAATTTTAAGGAAATCGCGCGCATTAAAAGTTACCTATTGTTTTGTAAACAATATTATTTATAATTAAAATATATTGTAAGTAGATTTAATGATTTTATTGTAACCAAAATTAAAAAAATAATGTCTACCACCATAAGGTCTGTCTACCATCCAAATTGCTTGTTCGGAACAGCTCAAACACGTAAATATAAAAAAACAAGCGAAAACAGATTATATTTATAAAATGCAGTCGACACTGTACTTTGATAACTCATAAATTATACTACCAAGTCAAACAACAAACATACGGATCATCTAAGGGTATGTGGCTACCATAGCTAGACGGTCACCGTAGCCTAGTTGGTAGTGCCTACGAAGCTGGTGGTCCTGGGTTCGAATCCCGGTAAGTGCAAATATTTGTGTGATGAGCACGAATATTTGTTTCTGAGTCATGGATGTTTTCTATGTATATAAGTATTTATCTATCTATATAAGTATGTATATCGTCGCCTGGTAGCCATAGTACAAGCTTTGCTTAGTTTGGGGCTAGGATGATCTGTGTGACATTGTCCCTAGAATGTTTACATTTCGTTTACATTTCATATAATTTTTTTATGATTTGTTCCGTAAATTTCGCCTAACTAGTTTAAGTTGAACATTTCTGGTTCAGTTTTTTTGTGAACAAAATCATACTTTTTAGGGTGTTCGGTTAAACTATGCTAATTAGTTAGCATAGTTTAATCTAACACAAAAAGTATGGTTTATCTAATGATTGCAGAGCTAACTTAGAATTTATTCGAAAGTTCCAAATTAGTGTTTGAGCTCAGGACTCATTAATTTTCAAAGTATCAAAAAAATTAAAAACGTAAAACATACATGGGGGTGATTCGGATACTCCTCATCATAGAGTATCTACATAATTTTGCGTTTGAACGTCAACTCCTCGGTATATCCGAATTATAGGCTATAATTTATAAAGTTTAATGCGAGTTAAACCGCAGGGCTAGGGCATAGAATAAATAAATGACCTAAAACCCTATATAAAGGGTGTTTCTTTGTACAGGTTACTCATACAGAGCAGGGCTTTTTCAATTTTATTTCCAAATTACAAAATATGATACCATATGGCTAGTACAGATTTTGTGTCAATCGATTTATTTTACGTGCAGTTCCGATAATTTCTATGTATCTCTACTCTCTACCAGTACTAAATCAAATAGTTTAAGGCTTTTACAGACTTTGAGGACGCCTGTATTAAAAGCAAGCCTCTTAAATAATTAAAAGAACTTTATGTTGTTATATTGGGGATTAATTTTTATTATTAATATTTTTATTAATATTATAAATAATTAAACAATTAAAATTAATTACTTAAAGCTCAAGTAAGCTAAATAGTTGAAATTACAATAATTATTAAGCATATAAGTTAAGGTGTTAAGTTCATTCCTTTATTTATAATTTTAAGGGGTAGGACTTTATTTTAAGCATTGGGTATTGTATTAAAATCGTGAATTCTTCCATTAAGTTGCCACATAATATGTGCAATGAATTCTAGGGACTTTCAAACTAAACTTCATATACAGGGTTTTGATATTAGTGTTCTCGTCCTAATTGTAGTAAAATACAAGTAATAACTACTTGTATACGATAAATATATAGAAAATCTATATGTTTGTTTGTTAAGGTGTAAACATCTGAGTTTCTGTCTTACAGTAGATAATCTTGGCTGATGATGACTGGAGCCGAATATATACAATTATAAACATACAGATATTAATGTGTTATGTGATATTATATATTTATAATTATATTATCACCGACCTGAACGTGCCAGTTCAGTTACGCTCAGTCCATAGCAAACCGCGCCTAAATTAGATTCCACTCAAAAAAGTTTTAACCGTTATAAACAACCAATTAGGAGGATGAACACTAATTATGTAAAATTGTTGTTTCATTAAATCCTATTTCAGAATACATTTTCTAGCATGTTTATACGCAATATACTAGCGTCACTCTCAACTGTTGCAGTAGGTAATTAAATAGGTAAAATGTTTCCTCTAACAATTTTTTTTAAAGATACCCCCGCACTTGGGAATCTAATCTCTGTGTCGCGGGTTACTTTACAAACATATAATAAACGGACACAAATTACATCCAGAATCAGAACAACTATTTATGGGTCACACAAACAGCTGTCCAGCGCGGGACTCGAACCCGCGACACGAAGAGGCGAGGCGACTGTCTTAGCCGCTGCGCCACACGTGCAGTCATCATAATCATATTTATTATGATTACAATTAATAAGATGTCATAAAGACATCGAATTAATTAGTTTTTCTATTCTATCAAGAACTTTTTTTTGGTTTCATTAAGCTAGTATCATTAAATTATCCAGTACCTGCAAAATTGTAACTCAATGAAAAAACACTTTTTTGATAGTAATGACAGCTACATTAATTTTGCCTATTTAAATTTAATTGTATTAATCCTACATATTATTTCATTTAAATTTGTTAGAAAGTGTATTAAATTTTTAACTGAAAAGACGTGTATGTAAGTATCGACTTAGTTTTTAATTATACGTAAATTAAAGTGAGTGTTCTTTAAACGGTATATTTCTTAAAATTATTAGGTTATGTCTATATGCATTGCTGGTGTAATATATTATTTACGAATAAACTTATTTTTTCCGACTTTTCAGTTATATTTGTGGAAATGAACTGTCCCCATAATGTTTCCATACCAATTTTCGTACATATATACATTCTGTATATCTATATAGAGTTTTTCTATGTCTAGTTGTAAGCAATTGTAGGACTGAGGGACTACTGTTTCGTTGAATCTTTTTGATTCAGCCAAATGCAATAATTTGTTAAATAAAGTAGGACTAGTCAAATAAAAATATGTTAATATTATTGTCTTTTATTTCATACTCAATACACAAATTAACGATTCACTTCTCAATGAAATCACGCCTTAAAAAGTTTTTACTTCAAAACGTACCTAGATTGTAAGTTCCAGAGCGCACACAATAAATTTTGGAAGCCCTATTTTTTGGGCCATTTTTCTATCACACAACCAAAAATGTGTGTGTGTATGTGTTCAATGTGTCTTCAAATCACTGTTTACTACAACCAACATCTTAAAGAGACATTTAAATTGATAGGAAGATAGAATGTAGGTGATGTGATTTATTCGAAACATTATGTGGGCCGAAGGTTTATTTATAACTTAGAGAGGGTCGTCTACAGTCCATACGACTCACCATATGACTTTATCCTCAACAATGCTTCGTCACTTAGAATGTAATTCAAAAGTTCTTACTAATAATAAGAAAAGGCGCCACAAATTTTCTTAGAATTAGTCTACGGTTTACTCAGACTGTCGTAAGATGTGACTCAAAGTCATGTATGAGCTAGTCATGGTGTGGGTGAGTTTGGAGGAGACTTACCATCGTCTTAGCCACTTCATAGAGAGTGGCAGAGTTTTGTGGTGATAATAACGACGACTAGTATTACTATTATCTGAGAGATACAGGCGTCAAGCCTAGTTCAGGTACAAATGTAAATTGTTAATAAGACTTAAGTACTTACTAAATAAATATATTATTATTATCTATACAGTAGGATGCTGACCAAGATAGGCATTAACTATGCGGCCATGCAATTATTATACACAAAATATTTATTTTTATTAACCCCAATTAAACCGTTGTCTTATGTTATGTGACAAAAAGTCATACCATTCTATAATTTATTTCCTTGATGTTTGGCCATGAAAGTATTTTAATGTAACTTATTCATTTTAATGAATTTGTGTAGGTACGTATAGTAAGTGAGCGAAAACCATTTTTTAGATATTGTGGCGTGCGGTGGGTCAGGGGATTGAAGTTTAATTCAATTTGAAATTCTTAGGTCTTTAAAGGGAGGAATAATTATGTAAGAGGGAATAATCATAGTAGCTATCTAGGCAGTAGCGATCTTATGATTTTGTTTGAAAGACACGCCCGCATAAGGGAATTTAATCTCTGTGTCGCGGGGTACTTTACAAACATATAATAGAAGGACACAAATTACATCCAGACTCAGAACAACTATTTATGGGTCACACAAATAGTTGTCCGGCGCGGGAGTCGAACCCGCGACACGAAGCGGCGAGGCGACTGTCTAAGCCACTGCGACACACGTGCAGTCAAGTTAGCTTTCTAGCGAGTAGCTATCTAGGCAGTAGCTGTCCCGCGAGTAGCTATCTAGGCAGTAGCTGTCTTACGTTTAGCTGTCTAGCGAGTAGCTATCTATGCAGTAGCTGTCCCGCAAGTAGCTATCTAGGCAGTAACTGTCATCTAGGCAGTAGCTGTCCAGCAAGTAGATGTCTTGCGATTAACTGTCTAGCGAGTAGCTATCTAGGCAGTAGCTGTCCAGCAAGTAGCTATCTAGGCAGTAGCTGTCTTACGATTAGCTGTCTAGCGAGTAGCTATCTAGGCAGTAGCTGTCCAGCGAGTAGCTATCTAGGCAGTAGCTGTCCAGCAAGTAGCTATCTAGGCAGTAGCTGTCCAGCAAGTAGCTATCTAGGCAGTAGCTGTCCAGCAAGTAGCTATCTAGGCAGTAGATGTCTTGCGATTAACTGTCTAGCGAGTAGCTATGTAGCGAGTAGCTATCTAGGCAGTAGCTGTCCAGCAAGAAGCTACTAGGCAGTAGCTGTCTTACGATTAACTGTCTAGCGAGTAGCTATCTAGGCAGTTGCTATCAAGCGATTATTATTAGTTACGGGTGCTCTAGAGTCTATTCAAATGGAAATTTAGTAGCTTTGAATCTTTTTAATGTCACCTTTCCAAAGCCAAACGCAAAGTGCCTGCACCGTCTACATAGTTAAAGTAGCTTAGTATCCTTATATAGTGATCGTTGGCCTAATTTTCGGTATGTGCAATGCGTTTTGGCACATTTGACAAGTTCGGACGTTATATAAGTCGTAAGACTAGTCTGAACTCAATTTAGAACTTAACTACTCAGCATACGAATAATAACCATATAATAGGGGAGACAATTCTAAAATGCTCTCTACTATTTCAGATTTACTATTAACATTGTTATTACTTTGTATTTTTTTCTTATCGGTACTTGTCCCTCCCTCTTACCCACCACTGCTACTCCTGTAAACCAAGATCAACAGTGGCACACAATGAAATGACACTGAGCGGTGAGGCTCAGGCATGTCCCGGGGATTGGCTTTAACTGTCTTGGATCCCGCAACGAATTTAATTAGAAACAAAAAAGGAGGAGTTAGAAAATGAATAGTCCCACTTCCCTCTAGAGCAAAGCGGGAGACAGAATGATGTAAAGAGTCTATAGCCTCATAAAACGAGACAATTGCAACTAGAGAAGTTGCAATTTTCTCGTTTTATGCGGCATTGTTATGACTTGTTAATACTTGCTGATGATATGCCAGGCTTGATGAAAATCTACGTGCTTTTACGAACACAACGTCATATTGTTAATAAAAATTTCTTACACCATTGCATATTGGATCAAGGAAAGTCAAGCCGTTACACAAGAGGTAGGTAGGTACTGATCGACAATCTAAAAGAGCCGAAGTACAAAATTTTGCAAATGTACCGGAAGGAACGGTCCATTTCCTCGACCCAACATGGCGGACCATCCGGTTGGATATGCCGTTAATCATTTCGTTTGAGATTGCTATTTATGTATTGTATGGAAATATCTGAAAATAATATAAGGGCGGATCGAGAACCTTTTTGTTAGTCTTTGAGCCAGGGAGGTTGCGGGTTCGATTCCCATTCTGAAAAAACTTTATGCAAAATTGATGTTTGTTTAAAGAAGTATCTTATACAGTTGGTTCCGATGTCATTTAAAGATCTACGACAGTTACTGTTTTTTTCAGATATTCAGAAACCTAATACTATTTTTACAAGAAATCGACCCTAGAGGAAAGAATTTGGAGGATATGGATATAGTTAATAACTTATTTACTTAGCCGTGCTTTCCGGTTTAAGGGGCATCTCATACCATCATGTGTCTTTTGGAATACACCAGGTAGTCGGGCGGCATCGTCACTTGTATACTATAGATACCACCTAACTGCGGCCAACTCGCATGCCAAGCATGGCGACTAAGGCCAACTCCTCCAAATGGCAACTTAATAGAAACCTTTGGGGAAGGCCTATGTTCAACAGTGGACGATATCAGGCTGATGATGGTGATGAATTACTTACTTAGCGAAGGTATGCGAAGTAGTTTACTCAGTCTCAGTTGTACAAATTACCCACAGTCTACTGAAATGGGTTAGTGACTGTTGTTTAGTCACTACAACTAGGACTGACCTTAAACTACTTTGGTGGTCACCCATCTAGGGAATGTCCGCGTGCCTAGATGCTTAACCTCACCGATCCCTTACCAACTGGTGCGAATAACTAGCTTTGAGCGCCAGTTACAGTTAAGTACTGAATACAGTTAACTTAAAAAGCAATCTAAGTGGTAAAATCCTTCAGTTGCCAGTATGATGACTTATAATAAAGTCCTCCTAGCCGAATTTCGGCCACGGCGGCCAGTCTCAATAGAGATTAGCCATCTTTCTATTCCATCACTCTCATGATCCGATGGGACGCTAAGCGACACGACCAGAAAGAGGTCAGGTACAGGACCGACGGCTTTACGTGCTCCCCGAGGCACGCGGGTATAATACCGCCAACTCCCAGACTTCGGGCTGATGCTGAGAAATTTTTCTGTTTACAGAATATTCCCAAAATCACTTTTGGCCCGACCCGGGATTTGAACCGAGGACTTCGTTTTCTGCGGGTGAACACGCTACCGCTAGACCAACGAGGCAGTCAGTCATGACTTAATCTATCATTGACGAAAGAGTAGTTAGTGCAATACACAAATTATATTAAATAGTTTATTTTTTTTAAATCCAGCCAGAGATATCCTTATGAAATATGGCTTACCACCATCTCATTTACCCGCTACACATAAAACCGCGTATAATTGGATTTATAGTTAAAGTTTGTAAGTGTGTATGTTTGTTACTTCATCATGTCTAAATAGCGATTTTAATAAAATTTGGTATGGAGTTAGCTGACACCTTGGATTAACACACAGGCTATAACTAATAAAGTTTAATGCGGGTAAAACCGCGGGGCATAGCTAGTATTATTAAATACTAAGACAGGCTTAACATTTATATTACCTACTTATATTTTTGGCTAGCCTGTTAGTGTAGTGGTTAATGAACCGGGAGTGAAGGAAATGTTATGGTACTGGCATAACGGTCAAATAAATTTTAGTCACTCTTCGACTTTTCATTAATTTGTTTAAATGACAATCATGATTTATAATTCATCATCATCATTATTATGTCAGCCAACGTACGTCTGCTGCTGGACAAAAGCCTCCCCAAAAAATGGGGGGATATGCCATAATTGCACGCTTGGGAGACGGGTTGGCGATCGCAGTTTGATGATAGTTCACAGAAAAACTCTGTTGCCCGTTTCCCTCGGTCAATTTCTACGCCCTCCACGGGATGAGATGAAGTGATGATATTCTATGCCGTCACCACACAGCAAGATTTAGATTTAAAATAAATATAATATAATACAGTTGACATAAATAGAACAAAAACACGGTTAATCCATTGACTAAGTCGTTCATTATCATGACTTTTTTTAATATGTGGCCATAGATAGGTACACCCAATCCAATGTTTAGTTTAATTTACTGTGTAATAATAATACTTAGTTATATAATAAATTCGAACTCTCTAGAGATGTTTCTAAAATATTGCTTTGGATGACATACCCAAGTATAATTTTCATCTTGACCGCAACGCCAGACAATTTCAACAAGCGTAATTTAGTATTGGACCAGTTGAGTAGCTCATATCAACGAAACAAGGCATTAGTTATTCCAAAACTCAAATATACCTTCTACGATGCCGCTTTGAGCAATCAGAATAAGGCCCCTGATCTGCTATATGTCTTATTTACATCTTTCGACGCAACTATTTATGGGCATTGGATAGGGTTAATTGTGCAACATTGTTGATGTGTATTACACACATGTGTGTACATTTTTCTTTATTGTATAAAAATTTGGCAACATTAATTCAAAATGGAAATATTAGACTTGGTGACACAAAATATTCGGACAAAGTGTCCGAATTGACACTTTTAGATTTAAATATTTTTCCACTGACAATTCGGACACCAATTAAAAAGAAGCTGTTTAGTACAGTCAGACAAAAACTTCCAACGATACATTAATTGTAAAATTTCGTCTTTTGCCTAGCTTAAGCCAAGGATACACTAGGGGGCAAATGGAGCAACATGTTGCGGAACATGTTGCTCAACTACTACGTAGAACATGCCGAAGTGAATGTCACGGAACATTGTGTTGACCACACTAGTCAGTGTTTATAGAAATGTCGCCCGAAGAGGTTGTGGCTATTAGTGCTGCGTACATAGTAATTATATCGAGTGTGTTGAAACGTAGAAGAAAGAGAAGGTGGTGGATGCGGAATTTCTTACTACAGCGAGAAAGAAGAGTTAATATTCTAAGTGATCTCCGAATGTCTGACGAATCGTTTGTAAATTTTACTCGAATGTCATCATCTGATTTTGAAACTTTATTGCAAATGATCGGACCTTCCATAGCCAAACAGTATACAATACTATGCTATTAGTCCTCATATCAGACCTGCCATTACATTGAGGTACTTGTTGACTGGAGATTCTTATGCTTCCTTGTCGACGTTTCGAGTGTCCAAACAACTGATATGTAAAATAGTATCAGAAGTTTGTAAAGAACTGATAAAAAATTGAAAATATAAGTTAAAGCCAATGCATACCTACTGTATTAAATTGTATTTTTATTTTCAGTAAACGAAATTTTAATCAATAACTCGACAGAGTACAAGATAGATACAGCGACCAACGTAAATTAATTAGTATTAGTGTCATTAAGTCTATTAGTGCTCGAGGAATCCATAGTTGCAAGTATATTTTGTATAATATGCTCTGCAGAAGGCTCCGGGCTGATATGACTGGATGTGGTGCTATAGCCCCGTTGCACAATTGGCTGGCTTTGATTATTATAACTTGTACGAACGCAGGCTATGAACTTTGGTTTCTATATATTTTCTAGACAATTTAAGCTCCTTGGCAATAGCCTCCCATGCGTCATATTTCTTTAATTTATTTGTATAATCACGGTGAGATGTATCCCACAACAATTAACGACTTTCGTAAAGCTCCAGAAGTGAAAGCACGGTATCATTTCCCCACACTAAAGCCGTGTTAAGAGGCACGTTGCGTACGCGACTACACTTGGTGACAAATGGCGCGACACTGACGCGGGACACTTGCGCTCGCTCTCGAGGCGGGAGCAAGCAACATGCCCCGCATCACGTACAATGGTTCGGGTCATGTTGCGGCACACTATGCAACGTTTCAGCGTCACGTATATTGAGTGTTGCGCGTCGTGTTTCGGGACAAAATGTTCCCTAGTGTATCCCAGGCTTTATAGTTACAACTTTATTTTTACCCGACTGCGTCAGAAGATGGGTAGTGTTTTTCGAGCGTATTCATGTGTGTATGTGTGCTTTTGCGCATTTCTTTCGCTTACCCTATAGCTCAAACGGCTTGACATATGAGGTGTGATTGAATTTAATGAAATTAGGAGGAGTTGTTTTTTACTATCTGAGTTATATGGGTCTGAAATGAAAAGTCGTGAAAATACCTTTTCAGAAATACATGTATCATACCTACCATGTTTGTATAATAAAACTTTATAAAATTAGTTTAAAATTAAATTATTATCATAAAAAAGAACACCCGCCCGATTAAAAGTAAAATTATCGGAAACGAGAAAAACAAGTAACATTAGGATTGTTTGATAAGTTTAATTTTATAAAGATATTGTGATCATTATTTTTCTCTTTTCCGTTCATGATAAGCAATCTAGTTAATAATAGTTTCTGTATCTATTATTATAAACCTGTCTTAAAATATTCTTAACTTAAAAGATACTTAGCTAGTGCCATCTGGTGAGGATTGTCTGCAGTACTAGGCCTTTAAGAGTTCTGCAAGCGAATGAATACATTCTATTTGTGAAAGTACCAACAAAGTTTTATGCTGCCTTCCCAACTGGGTAGTGCGGCGTTATTTCGTGATTGTGTTTTAGTTACCCGTCGTAATACTAGATGGCGTTTAAAAGAATATAGCTTAGCATAGATAACATTTACAACGTTTTGATATAATTGTTATTAGAGTATTAGGTATTTAAAAAAATGGTAAATGGATCTCGGTCTAAATGTGTTCTTTGGAATTTTATATCATTTAAAAACAATATTGACTGAAACAAATATCGACTATAGTTGTTTAACTTTCTTTTTTGGTAATAAGGCATTACAAGTGCAACATTTTTTTTTACTTTTTAAAGCATTTGAACCTACATCCATAGTATTTAGTTAAGTACAATAAAAAATTCGCACAGGGTTGTCGTGCGTGCTAATTTTAAGGTTATATTTTTCATCTTTAGATCAAACGTATTCGATGCATTAAAAAAAATCAATGTTTTGTCTAGAAAATCTCTCAAAAATATATTTGAGGATTGAAAAGATATTGGGTAGGTGTGCTTGGGTTAGAATATTTTACGTTTAATAATATTTATAGGTGCTTATGGTTACCTACCAATCCGTTAGTGATCCACGAGGTTAAGGACATAGGCGCGCGGTCAGTCTGTAGATGGGCGGCCGCCTGTAGGGTTTAATTTATGAGTGTCTTTGTGTTTCGGAGGACACGTTAAGCTTTCGGTTTAAGTTGAATTTAAACAACAGTTAACAGTCGTTAAGCCATTTCAGAGGCCTACCTAGTGGCTACAAATCTGATACTAGGGTAACCACTTACTTATCGTATGACAGTAGTTAATCTAGAGTCAGAGTTATTCAAGTGGCTCAGTAGTCTGATGGCTAGCGAGCTAAGTACGAAGACGGTTAAGAAATTAATCACTTTGGCAGTCACCCAGCTGTAGACTCTAGCACCAACTCAATGGAAACACGGGTATGCTGCTCCAGTACCCTCCTTTGACGCCATACCCCAGGTTGTTAGGACAAAACCCTGGGAGGGCACTACGTTGTCCTCCCGAATTGCCGATCGCACAGCGACTGTGGCACAGTGGAACGAATGTATGGGAGCGGTTGGACGTAGACATGTCCGAAAAAAAAGAGTAAAATTATGCCAAACTAATGATGCCATCTTATTCGATTACTTAATGCCTTCATAACTTGTGGTGATGAATTTCTTCATAACTCCCATATTTCGGGAGTAATTTGAGAAAATGTGAAATTTTACTATGAAAATGAGTGTATCGAGCTCTCTCCCTCCTGATTCCGGGCTTGTTTCAAGTAGCGGTCTCTAATATCATAATGCTAATACTAAGAGCTATATTTAATACTAAGACACATAGTGCGCCAAATGTGCACTTTCTGGGATAAAGAGTGATGTTTATTTTATAACACAATTTTTTTATTTTTTGTTTATTTTGTTGATTAAAACCGTTTTTCTAAAGGTTTACCTTATTACAATAACATTTCTGAGCAGCCAATTAGAGAAGATATAAGCTAATTAGGATATATAATTAGGGACTTAAGGTTTACATATAAAACTGATGCACTAATGATTACTGATAAGAACATTGCTATTATTTAATTACTAAATGGCTCTTAATACACTAATTTAGCATGCATCATTTACTAATTATCACAATAACTAATTACCTTGCAATATTTAACAAAGGATACCTGGGATACCTGGATTTTATATAAATAGGTCACTATTAGTAACTTTAAAATCAGTGTTGATTTACACCTCGTTGTATCCAAGCTAATCTCGCAATGTATTTTCCAAATTTTAATACAAATCTTGATATTCACGTTGCTTTATGCGCACGCGCACATAAAGATTTACGCGACTTTAACTATTTGTTCAGTGTTTTAAAAGATAACAGTTGTGTTCAGTTATGTGAAAGTGCTGAAACAAGTTTAAAAGACTGGTGTCGTCGATTTTGCTACCGCATTTATGCAAAATGGACACAGTCTGGAAGAAGCACAGATAAGTTTCGGAAGAAACATGAGATTTGGCTACAGGCTGCAATTCAATGGCCGGAATTACAGAATGAAAATATGGAACCTTCTACAGAAAATATAAGTGACGTCATCGAGCCCATAATTTCTCCTGCTAAATCTGATGCTTCAACTTGTACACATCCTAGTCCTCGTAAATCTTTTGAGGACCTTAGTAACCGGCAAAAAAGAAGACGCACTGAAGATAGTCTTTCATGCAGCAGTAGCAGCGCTGAAATTATGTTTTCGGCCGAAAGGGCGCTTCAAAAGGCAGGACAAAGCGATACAGCTTATGTTATGAAATACTTGACGGAGAATCCAGAAGAGGCCTCAAAAATCAAAGCCTTCATTGAAGGTAAATCAATTCAGGTACGGGAAATATCCCCTTTGAAGGCATTGGCTCTTTATGTATCGATGAACTTATCGAAATGGCGCTATAACACTCTTCGGGATTTCAACACTCAAGAAGGAGCTCTTCAATACCCGAGTTACTACATGTTGGTTAAAGAAAAAATTAAGTGCTATCCGGCCAAAGAAGATCTCACAGTTACAGAGAGCTCTGCAAAAATCAAATTACAAGCCTTGATGGATTTAACCTCAAGAAGACTTATTAGGTCGTTAGAAACCCCTGTTGATCCCAATCAACAGCTCGTATTGACCAGCAAATGGGGTTTTGACGGATCATCTAGCCAAAGCATTTATCATCAAAGGACGAGTGAAGATGAGCAAATCGATCTTGCTAGTAATTTTATGATTAGTCTTGTACCACTGCGGCTCGTCTCAAAAGGTGTAACAATTTGGGAAAACGAGCGACCATCTTCCACTTCATTTTGCCGGCCAATATTGTTTAAGTTTATAAAGGAAACCAAAGAAAATGTGCAGAGAGAGATGGCTGAAATCGAAGCAGAGATTGAAGCCTTAACTCCATCCACCATCACTGATGGAATTAGTGTCAAACACCAACTGCTGTTGACAATGATTGATGGTAAAATTCATTCCATTATATCCAATACAGCAGCTTCAGTGTGTGACATATGCAAGGCTTCTCCTAAAGAAATGAATAATTTAGAGTTAATCAAAGATAAACACGCAAACGAGGACATGTATAAATATAGCTTAAGCACCCTTCACGCTTGGATTCGCTCAATGGAATGCTTATTACACATTTCCTACAAATTAGACATAAAATCATGGCAAGTAAGGGGTGATATAGCAAAAAGGCAAGTTGATGACAGGAAGAAAAGAGTTCAAGAGGCTGTAAGAAGAGAAACGGGCTTACTTCTCGATGTTGTGAAACAAGGCAGTGGATCCACCAACAATGGCAACTCGGCAAGGAGATTTTTTGAAAACTACACTAAATCTGCTGAACTGACCGGAATAGATGCAATGCTTTTAAGAAAAATCTGTGTGATCTTGCAGTGTATTTCATCAGGAGAGAAGATCAACGTAACTAAATTCCGAGAGTTCTGCTTTGATACTGCTAAGCTTTACGTGGAGTTATACCCATGGTATTATATGCCTTCTTCACTTCATAAAATTTTAATGCATGGGCCAGACATAGTTCAGAACATGTCAATTGTGCCCATTGGTTTTCTATCCGAAGAGGCATCTGAGGCTAGAAATAAAGATTTTAGAAAATATAGAGAGGGGCATTCTCGAAAGCATAGCAGTATCTCATGCAATGAAGATATTATGCACAATCTTTTACTGTCTTCTGATCCACTTGTTACAAGTATCCGTCCAAAAGGAAATAAGTTTGTAAAAAAATCTTCTTTTAAGGAATTTTATGAGCTTACGGATTCTGAGAAAAGTGATATCGAATTTGTTAACATAAATGATTTAGCGGACATCGATTCTGAATTTGAATTAATTGATGATGATGATGATGACGAAGATAATTAAATGATGTTATTGTTTTAAAATGTGTAACTTAGTAAATTAGAGCTTACATCTTAATTATTTATTGTACTTTTAATGAAACTAGGTAATTTATTATCAACTTACTTAAAAGTCATACTCTCATCAGTTCTTGTGAATATTTTTGTTAATATATATTTCTGTATATATATAATATATTTATAGACCTCTTAATAAGTCTGTCTGCGGTTTAAAGTAAATACAAATGGGGAAAAAACGTTTTTTTTTTTTAATTTTCATTTCCTTTTATCCCAGAAAGTGCACATTTGGCGCACTATGTGTCTTAGTATTAAATATAGCTCTTAGTAATAGCATTACGATATTAGAGACCGCTACTTGAAACAAGCCCGGAATCAGGAGGGAGAGAGCTCGATACACTCATTTTCATAGTAAAATTTCACATTTTCTCAAATTACTCCCGAAATATGGGAGTTATGAAGAAATTCATCACCACAATTTATGAAGGCATTAAGTAATCGAATAAGATGGCATCATTAGTTTGTCATAATTTTACTCTTATTTTTCGGACATGTCTACGTCCAACCGCTCCCATACATTCGTTTCACTGCACACCCAAACAGAACTATCTTCCCAGAACTTTCACGTGGCTGTAGTAAGGGACACTTCTCTTAATGCTATCGCAGCTTCGAGGGGGAGCTGGACTATCTGCTGCCGCCACCATACTTTTTCCAGTCTGAAATCAAGTATACGGCCTCGTTAGCGTTTACTCATGTGCATCACAAGTGTTGTGATGCACATGACATGACTCACACGTTGCTGACCATTGCCTCCTCTCTGGTGAGCTCTAGCGACCTTGCTATCAATATTAACCCAATAATGCTTTTACGTGAAGTGTATTCAAAATTCTAGTCGATTAATTTCCAGTCGAGCCGCAGATGGTGCAATCAAAACAAAATTCTTCCTCTCACCCATTAAACAGAAGGACAAATTAAATAGATAGTATCTTACCGAAGTATTCAGACGAGATGTAGTACAATATGTCTGAAACTATAAATTTCGATACCTAGTAAACATATACATTATATCTTTGCCAATTACTTAATATAAGCTGGCTAAATAAGTAAGTCATTACTATTAGATATATATTAAATATTATTTCTAAATGTTTTCGTACAATCCGTATACCTAAATATATATATGTGCCTAGAAATAATGATATAATATTTATTACCATATTATCACAAATATTGACTAAATTCTGAACATTTACAAGCGTTTTTTTAAAGCGTTTTTTTAAAGTAAATAATATCCTTTTTATTTTCATGTATTTTCAAAATATAAAAATAAAATAGTATTTTATCTTCGAACACACTATGTGATGGTGATGATTGAAATGTTTCAGTGTAATGGATTTTACGTATTTTGCAAACTAATATTTTTTTATTTATGTTCCACACAAAAAATACTACAATAGTGCAATATTGTAGAGCTATGTGCAATTTTAACTCATTGAAAGTTCTAGACAAAAATGTAATAGCGGAGAAAAATTGTCTTTAGCTTCCAGAGCGGATTTACAAATGTAAACTAAAAAGAAGTAAAAAGAGTAAAGAAAAAGTACAAGATGTTTTAAATTACGCTCAGTTTATAAAATATTTCAGATATCATTTTTTTATTGTCAACTAGCTGTGCCCCGCGGTTTTATCCGCGTTAAACTTTATTAATTATAGCCTGTGTGTTAATCCAGGGCATCAGCTAACTCCATAACAAATTCTACTAAAATCGCTCCAGCCGTTTAGACGCGAAGAAGTAACAAACATACACACTCACAAACTTTCGCCTTTATAATATTAGTGTGATTCCTGCACAACGTAAACGTGATGCACGACATAACATCTTACAATTATAATTGTTTTGAGTCTGTACATTTTTTATAGTAAAACAAAAATTGCATAGCCTCAGAACAACTATAATTATAAGCCTCATTTATTGTCCATACATGTATTGCACTTATTACATGAGAGTGCCGATGTAGTGAGGCGACTACCTAAACTAATGCGTCACCCTGCACGGGTTAGTTAAGCTAGTAAATCTACTAATACAATATAAAAAATAAATAAAATTCGTCATACGAGTGTAATTTTTTGCCTTATTTAATTATGTTTAATGATATTTTCGGTACTTCGCCTCTTTGGACTTTCAGCATTGTTAATAATAATAATATCCTGGGAGATTATTCACACACGGTCATCTGATCCCAAACTAAGCAGAGCTTGTACTATGGAAACCAGATAACTGATATACTACATATACTATTTTTCTTACGTAAATACATACTTATATAGATCATTTACACCAGACTCAGGACAAACAGACATGTTCATGCACACAAAAATTTGTCCCGGGTGGGAATCGAACCCACGACCTCCGGTGTGAAAGGCAGCGTATCTACCAACCACGCCAACAGGCCCGTATTACTCATAGAATAGCCCTAGACTTACGGGATATCAAAAAAGACGGGGTATAATTTTGTTACGACCGAAAGCATTCATTTATTATTGTTCTAAACTCGGTAGGTATATTGAGAAAGAAAACTTCACAGACGTAGTGCACGAATAATTAATGAACCGGTATACCGTCTCGAATTGTGTGAGGTTCACCGGAGGAGAAGCGATTTTCCTGTGCAATATCAAACTCCCCTAGGAACTAGATACTTGAGTTGTAACGAGTAGAGTAAAGAGAAGAAAGAACATAGTAATTCTGCGGCGAATACGCAGCCTCTTCAGTTGCGTCCGGTATTTCTAACACATGATCGTACTGATCTACTAAGGACTCAAGTATATTAGTGTGTGTGTGGGAGTGTTTGTGTGCACATACACTCACACACGCGCACACAATAATACACAGCACACCAATACCCTAACACTACAACAGGTATCATAAAAATATTCTCTAAGCTACAGTTAGTTCTCCAGTCAAGCTGGTCCTAGAATACTATACTCTACGACTCTTAAATGTAGCTTTTAGACAAAAACCACATTTTAACTGGTTTTCCAAGTTACTAAGATGCAGTAGACAGATACCAAAATATGTACAGACACCAGCACATTAAGCTACCCCATCTGTCAAATTTGCCCAATGGAAAGTGAACCTTATGCTTTTGTGATAAAGTTTAAAATCTATAAAATAAATTTGACAGATTGGGGTAGCTGGATGTGCGGGTGTCTGTACGTTAATCTTGAAAATAAGAAGGCTCGGAAATAAGAAGGTGCCTCTTTATGTGTCGAGGCTTAAAAATTGCAGGAATGCTAATAATGATTTTCCAGCCAAGTATGAATAATTCATGATAAAGAGATCTTAATATATATGCAAACAAGTCAATAATATTATACATGATTGAATACTATATTCATTATAACTTATTACTTCCTTTGCTAAACTCGTTATTTTAAATTAATTACTAAGAGGAGTTATAGTAAGAGTAGGTATATAATTAATTACATCTTATATAATTATTACTAAAATGTGTTTAAGGAATTTTATATGTTATAGTGGTTTAAATAAATCGAAACTGATTGATTTTTAGATTTTCTGACCTAAATGGTTATAATTATAACAG
Organism: Pseudoips prasinana; assembly: GCA_951640165.1. NCBI lineage: Eukaryota > Metazoa > Arthropoda > Insecta > Lepidoptera > Nolidae > Pseudoips > Pseudoips prasinana. Next base: position 16,559,775 of record OX621253.1, read on the forward strand.
AACTTTTATAGGATCAACACCTATTGTACAATAGGAGGATTATTAGAAAGGTTGTTTTTAAGAAAATAAAGAAAAATATATATAGTGGCCTTAGTAGCAGGTAGTAGTAGCTTCTTTGATATCGTTTCACAATGATACAAAATATTTTTTTTAGTTGGTGTTAGTTTGATCATTGTAAGAGAAGGCCTTTCAGTGCGACAGTGATAGGCTGCATCATCAGCTCATTTCTGTTCATCAATAGAAACCTCTTTGACAAGCAGATACCGTCATCTTGAATCATTACATCAAATAGTATTTATAATCTCTTCCAAATAAGCAAATAATAAACCTACCTGGAATCGTCACGTTTTTTGAACCCTCAAAAAGAGAACTCCTTTATAAATTACCAGCTATGCCCGCAACTTCTTCCGCACATGTTCCATAAATGTTCATCATCATCATCATATCTGCCGAAAGACGTCCACTGCTGGACAAAGGCCTCCCCCAAAGATTTCCACAATTGCCGGTCTTGCGCTATTCGCATCCAGCAGTTTCCAGCGACCCGCACGAGATCATCGGTCCATCTTGTAGGTGGCCTGCCCACACAGCGTTTTCCGGTTCGTGGTCGCCACTTGAGAACCTTTCTGTCCTAACGGCCGTCGGTTCTACGAGCTATGTACCCCGCCCACTGCCACTTCAGTGTTGCAATTTTTCGAGCTATAACGGTGACTTTGGTTCGCCTGCGGATTCCGACATTTCCGAAAATGTTACATCAGGATATTCCTAATATTTTGTCTCTTGTCGAACTTATAAAACATTCACATAAACCTTATATATTTCCATACAAAATTTTATCCTCTATTTCCCTATTGATATTTTACACCATTGACGGTAAAACTTTTACTCCTACCACTGCTAATCAACAGCCTCAAAAATAAGTTTCATGTTTCTAGCTCTAAAAATTACGATAGTTCCATACAACTTTTCATCTCAGTTGCGCGCGAGCGGTTGAGCCGAACGCACACGTTTAGCTGCATCGCAATTTTATCGCGTAATTTCTACATTTACCCTCATAATAATTATGTTATTAAAGTTTTATTTGTTACTATTAAATGGATGATATAAACATTAACGTGGATATTTGCGCTTCGAGTGGTAGTGATGACATAGTGCAGGAGCCAGTGCCTCAAAGAGAACAACAACTTCAACTTAATTTGTCTGCAGAGATGGAGTATAAAGAAAAGCGTGATTCAAAGAGATTACGAGAAGACGAGGAAGAAATAGTGGAAGAAGATGGATTTGTGACAGTAGTTAGAAAGCCTAAGCGAGCAAATAGGAAAAATTCCAAAAGCGATGATTTAATGGAAGAAAGTAGGGGAGACTCGGAAGAAAACTACACTTGTATATGTGTGACGGGAAAAGAATCTTTGCCAAAACAGTTTCGTATGGCAAAGCTTTTGAGATCATTACAAATTGAAAAAATTGTAAAGATGGTATATAAAAGTGCATTCAGGGTCCTTATCTTTTTTGAAGATGAAGAAAGTGCTTTGAATTTATTAAATTGTGAAGGTTTTACCAGTTTAGGTTACAGGGTTCAGAGGACTGATAAAAGTAGCTTATGCTATGGTATTATACGACAGATAGATCTAGGGACAGAAAAAATAGAAATTCTCGAGAATTTGTCATGTGAGTATGACATAATATCGATAAGGAGGCTAAAAAGGATGTCTGACAGCGGGGAATGGATAGATTCAGAAACAATACGAATTTGTTTTAAAGGTGCCACTTTACCGCCGTGTGTGTTTGGATACGGTTGCAGGTTCAAAGTGGAGCCTTATACTTTTCCAGTTTCTCAATGCTCGGGATGTTGGAAATTTGGCCACCTTTCCAGAACATGTCCAATTAAACGTATTATATGTCCCAAATGCGGTGGAAATCACTCAAATTGTGAAACAGATAATTATGTGTGTGTGAATTGTAAAGGCCCGCATATGGCTATGTACAAGAAGTGCCCAATCTTCCTCAAAGAAAAAATAATCAGAGATATAATGACCAAGCATACATACACATACAGAAAAGCATTAGAACTATATTTGAAAGAAAACAGAACTCAAGAAAGAAGCATTGATAGGGGAGAAATAATAAGAAATAATAACTTTGTCAATTTACAACATGAAACTAATCAGAATACTCAGAAAACATATAGAGATATAGTTGTGGCAGATCGAATAGCTGATGGTAGTACAAATGATAATATAATGCTAAATAATATAACTGAAGAGAGGAACCCGAGGAAAACCATACGTCAGCAAGAACATGTGTCGAAAAAGAACATCATGGACATTCAAGTGCCGGACAGGTGTAATTTTGGTGAAGAGACTACGATATCACCACCCACCTACGAACCTACGTATTTAGAGAAAGAAAAAAGATCAGAAGGTAATAATAGCTCAAGTGGCAGTATAGACTTTTTTACAACTTTCCAGAGAGTTAAAGATATATGTATGTCCGACACCGATTGGGTTACCAAACTTAAACATCTAGGTAAGCTTGTAATAGAAATATTAGGTCAACTGATTGTTAAGATTTTGAAGAAAGATGATATTTGTTCTAAATTTATATCTATGTTTAACAATGGCTAACAATACAATAAAAATGTCAACTCTACGTATTGTACAGTGGAATGCACGAAGTTTACGACCTAAACGTAATGAGTTTGAGTTGCTAATGGCACAAGAAAAAATACATATAGCTTTAATATCTGAAACATGGCTTGAACCTGAATCTTATTTTAATGTAAGTGGTTATAACATTTTTAGAAAAGATAGGATGGATGGGTATGGCGGTTTAGCTATAATTATTTGTAAGTCATTAAGTGTACAAGAATGTTTTATTTCTACTAGAAATTCAGGCATGGAAGATATGTCAATTAAGCTTTTAAAATGTAATGAAATTAAAAATATAATATTGTTATATTGCCCCTCCTCAGTTCGCACAAGCCTTGCTGACTGGGAACACATTTTCTCACTATATTCCAATAAATGTATAATAGCTGGCGATTTAAACGGCCACCATGCGACCTGGTCCTCTAAAGCAGATGGAAGAGGAGTTCAGATTTATGACGCAGCTCTAGATGCTGGATTTATCCCTCTTAACGATGGTAATGCCACTAGAGTGACATTAGTAGATAATATTGTTCAGAGTACATCTCCTGATGTGACTTTTGTTTCGGCTGATTTGTCTGTTTTACTAAACTGGAGTGTGATGAACGAAAATCTTGGAAGTGACCATTTGATTGTTAAAATTGTATATAAATATAGTAATAACATGAACATGAATATTCCTATAAATAAAAAGCGAAATTTCAGGCTAGCAAAGTGGTCAGAGTATAGTAAATCTTTAGAAAATTATTTATTACAACCTTTAGATACACTTAATGTGCAGCTTTTATATGATAATTTTATTAAACAGGTGAATAAAGCAGCTGATAAACACATACCTTGGATTAGGAGCTGTGATAATCCAAAAAATAATTTTCGACCTAAACCTTATTGGGACACAACACTCTCACATATAGTAGCGCAGCGTAGGTTGGCTTTAAACATTTTTAGAAATAATCCTACACCAAGTAATCTAGCCATAATTGAACGCAAAACAAAAGCTGCAAAAGACGCTATCTGTCAAGCGCGGACAAAAGATTGGCGAAGTTACTGTAGTAGCATTGATGAACGAACATCAAGTTCTGATATGTGGAAACGCATGGGCTGGATGAAGGGAGTCAGTTCATCTCGATCCCGCGTTTCAAATGACCAAAAGATGGAGCTTCTCTCCAATCTTGCTCCAGATTATGTCTACCCAAAGGGTCAACATTTTAATTCAATTAACATACTGCTCGAGGCCAATTTTACCTTACAAGAAATGTGTAACTGTTTTAAGCGAAAGGATACAGCTCCCGGTAATGACGGGATTACATATTCCCTTATATACTATTTACCTCCGGCTGGTAAATTGTATTTATTAGAGCTATACAATAATATTTTTAATACCGGTAGTATTCCGACACAATGGCGTGATATATTAGTGACACCAATACCAAAACTATCACCTAACGGTGGTACTAAACTCAGACCAATTTCGTTAATCTCTTGTATATGCAAAATCTTTCATGCAATGTTGACAAAAAGGCTAGAGTGGTATATAGAGAAAAATAAACTGCTGTCCCCGTTCACGTCTGGGTTTAGAAAAGGACAGTCGTGTCAAGACTGCCTAGTCAAGTTAGTGAGCCAAATTTACTTGGGATTTTCACGTAAAATTCCAACTGTAGCGTGTTTTTTAGATATCACTAATGCCTATAATAATGTTATGATAGATGTATTGATAAATACTTTAGATAAATTAAGTGTTGGGAAAAAAGTCTGCCAGTATCTGTGGAACTTTTTAAGTGAACGACACCTTATTATGAAAGATGAAACCGATCCAAATAAGTATTTTGTAAGATATACAAGTCGTGGTTTAGCGCAAGGTGATCCGATGTCACCTCTCTTATTTAACGTAATTACCATTAAATGTTTTGAGCAAATTAGAAATGTGACAATGTGTCAATATGCAGATGATTTTGTATTATATTCCCCTTCCAGAAACCTAAGAGAAAGTCAAATAGAATTTCAATCAGCTTTAAATGCATTTTGTCTCATTCTGGATGAAATGGGGTTACAATTATCGGCCGATAAATCGAAGGTTTGTATTTTTAGTAGAGGTTTTAGAAGATTACAAATAGAACTTACGTTAGGTAAGGAAATATTAGAGATAGTAGACAATTATAAATATTTGGGAGTGTGGTTGGACAAATCGTTGCGCTGGGGTAAACACATTAATATGACTGTTGACAAGGTACAAAGGAGTCTGAATTTACTTAAGGTATTGGCAGGAGCTTCCTGGGGTTTACATCCTAGACACCTAAGACGTATATATATTGCGATAATCAGAAGTCGCATAGACTATAGCTGCTATTTATATGACGCTAGCGCAAAATGCCATTTAGATAAATTAAATAAAATTCAAAATCAGGCTATGAGGATAATAGGAGGTTTTATTAAAACTTCACCGATCCACGTTATGGAAAGTGAGCTGTGTGTAGTTCCACTGTACTTACGAAGGAAATATTTAGCTTATAAATTCTGTCTTAAGTCTAAGGCTATAGAAAATAATATAACCTGTCAGTTATTAGAGAACCTCTACGCTCTTCGACTAAATTGTTATTGGAAAAATAAAAACACTCCTCTATTAGTATCATCTATGAATGAGGTTAAGGAGTTACAGGTAGCTTCGTCTTGTCCATTATTAATGTATAGTTTACGAACATGGATGACTAATATTAATGTAAATGAAATTATTTTAGTAAATTTAGAATCAATAAACAAATCTAAACGATCATGTTATAGTAATTGTATATTAAAATATGAAGTTATTAGAGAATTGCATACAAAGTATAGTGGCTGGTTTTACATATTTACAGATGGTTCGAAGAGTGTAGATGGTCAAGGGTCTGCATATTATATACCTAATATAGATTTACAGGATAATTGTTTTAAGGTTAATGAACCTATATCTATTATGAATTTGGAGCTCATTGCAATCTCAGAGGCTTTGACTTATATAATTAATCATAGTGAACATAGAAACGTTGTCATTTGTAGGGACAGCAAAAGTTCATTACAACATATAGCTCGATGCGCCTCTGGTCACAGAGGTGCATCGATAGCTTATGATATTTTATCTAAAATTGATGAAATTTCTTTAAAAGCCATCCAACTGAGATTGCAGTGGGTTCCATCCCATATTGGGTTGCGGGGCAACGAAGAGGCTGACACTTTAGCGAAATTAGCAGCTAGAACTGGAAAAGAAATAAGTATTATATTAGAATATTCAGACTATTTACCAAAATTTAAAAATTTATGCTATGATTATTGGAAAGAATATTTTAATAAACGGTCGTTAGAGAAGGGTTTATGGTATAAAACCATACAATGTGAACCTCTTCGCGCACCCTGGTTCATGAATAGTGATATCAATAGAAAACACATTGTTACTGCTCTTAGACTCAGATCTGGACACATTCCATGCAAAAAACTTGCCTTTATGATGAAGAAGATCACTTCACCCAATTGTGAGGAATGTGGATGTATCGAGGACCTACAACATTTATTGATGGAATGTGTTCGATATGAGTCTAGTAGAAATAATTTAATAAGGTCCTTGAACTTGAACAGAACCGATGTGGGCATGTTCCATAAAATTCTATCCCAACCAAATAGTGATGATGCGATCGGTTTGTTCAAGTTCATGGCCCATATTTTGTGAAAATTAAATTGTTTAGGATACGATGGGACTGACATACGCTGTGCGTAAAAGTCCCTTTAAATAAATAAAGAAAAAAAAAAAAAAAAAAAAAAAACTTTTCATCTCCCTTTTCAACCCCTTAAAATCCTTTTTGCGCATTAAATAGTAGCCTATGTTTTTGTCTGAGGGTCTAGACTATTGGTACCATATTACATATCCATCGGTTCAGTAGTTTTGGTATGAAAGCGCGACAGACATACATACATACAGACAGACAGAGCTACTTCCGCATTTGTAATATTAGTAAGGATTACGCAATGTCTAGTAACTAGTACATACATGTATCAAAACAAAATATAAATCATTAATTTAGATTCAAATGCCACAGATTGGTAACGAAAGTGAGAATCACATAAACTTAGTAGCTAATTGGTAAAAAAAGTCAACTATTAACTAACGATGCGTTTAACATTTCATAATTTATCGAGTATCAATTTCGTTAGTGTTAATTACGACATGTTGTAATAATATTACATATTAGGATTGTAAGGTGTCATCTATACATTATAATAAAATCGTAGGAAAGTCAAAACTGTACATTGAATATTTTTAAAAAGCATACTTGGGGCGTGATGTACAATCAATATTGAAGCCAAAACAAGTTTTTAGAATTTTTGTCTGTGTGTCTGTTTGTCTGTATGTATGTCCGGGCTAAACTCAAAAAGTGCGGCATGGATTTACTTCAAATTTTGCATGAATATTACTAAGAGGTCGGGTCAACATATAGGCTACATATTATCAGGCTATCACCTATGATAATTTATAAAATTTAACGCGGGAAATACCGCGGGGCACAGCTTGTCTTTTAGAAGGTCTTCAATTACGCCAGGCTTTTGGGACATAAAGAATTATTATTAACTTAATTTTAATACTGGTAAAAATAAAACAGTGCGGTATCCTACAGAATATTTAAATGTACAGACGCCAGGACATCCAGCTACTCCACTCTGTCAAAGGACATCAACCACTTTGTATGGCGTTTGGGCTTGAACATGAACGTAAAAATATTGCACTATTTTTGATTTTATTGAGTGGCTTACAGTACATAGAAAACATATATGTAGGAAGACTAGTATCAAATTGTTTAATATTATAATAAAAATAAAACTTCAAAACTTTAAAATAAATCAATTTATTTGTAAAATTATTCATTTTTGTAAGTTAATAAAACATGGTCTAAAAACTGGACCAGTGGAGTTATATTTTCATACCTGGCCCAGCTTATATACCATATCACAGACATGATGTGAGCGCAGCAACCTACAGTTCTTCGGCCGACTATGCAATTGTAGCAATAATGCTTAATAGCTTGTATGCCTTGATTATTATCTTCATATAATATATATACAAAATATATTTTACGGCCTATATGTCGGCTTTGTATTTTCCCTCGCTATAATGTGCAATTCTCGACCGAAGGAAATCCTTCTAAAAGCTCACTGGCTCTATCAATGCACACTTCAATAGTATAGGAACCATCATTTCTTATATGCTCCCCATAATAAGACTTTGCCTGTTAAATCTGATATGTTCCTCATGCTAATAACACAAATTCATCAAATGTTAATCTAGTAAATTCAACAATTTCAATAGTAGCGTTTAAGTTGGAGAATTGTGTCCGTCTTCGATTTAAATTATTTTCAATTACATAATCAGCTAATATATTATTTGTGTGCAATTTTTCATTTACCAGATTTACAATTTGTCCTGCATCTGGTCTATCTGATACCCTTTGGTGGAACATTTATAGGTACAATGCATAGATTCACTAGGCAAAATCGGGAAGTCCATATTCATGCGCGGGTCGTCATGTAACACGGGTTCATAATCCGAAGAAATGCCAGGGTAAACGTTTATAGCGGGTTCTGTGTCCAAGAGTGAGCCGGGATCGTTAGGTAAAAAATCATCAGAATCCATTTTGAAAAGCTTAATTTGTCAAAAATATCCAAAGTCGAAATAATATTCACAAACGAACAAGATCACGAACACAGAGCGAATGACACTGACATTGACAATCGATCACCAATCGATTCTGAATCGGGGTTGCCAGTTAGTTCTCTGCACTAGGAATCAATCGATTCCATAGGAATCGATTTCAAATCGTATATTATATTATGCTGAGCTGTTTTGCTTTGCGTTTTATTTTTGTATATTATGCTGAGCTGTTTTGCTTTGCGTAATTATTTTGGTTATGACCCATGTTGCATTCTAATTAGAATCTTCAAGAAAAGCACGCGTTAATAATACTCGCTACCATGACGGACAAAACTCAAATGAACGAAGACGAAATACCAAAAACGACGATTATTACAATTGTTACGTTTATTACATTTTTTCTCGATAAAAACTTTCTTCGTTTGTTCTACGTTGCGTAGGCAAGCTGATGATTTTTAACACTTCAAAAAAAAATGTTGTTCTACATAAAATATATTTTATTATTTGTGTGAGATGATGATGATGCTAATGATGAATATTCCACAACGGCTAGATAAAGCTCGGTCTTCCATCAAATATTTTAATGTTTTGAAGCTATCGAACTGAAACATCTAATATCGATGTTATTTTTTTGAGTTTTTATTTTGGCAACCCTTACTCAATGCATCCCGCATGTTGCACAGCAAAGCAACTGTCACCATACACAACCAATAGTCAATTATAAATCTTTTTTATTCGTTTTTAATATCATTTAGTTTGACACTCCCAAAAGAAACCTATGTTCACTAAATATTATTACTAAATTATTTATGAATTTCTTTTTTCCCAATACAGCTGTTCACCGGTTAGCCCAAAATGGTTGAAGTCCTTTCTTTACGTATATACAGTATAACTCCACAAAAGGCCCTTGCCCTACAATGGGGCAGTTATAATGAGCTGCTTCGTCAAATAAAAAAAGTATGCAAGTCGAAACCACTTAATATTTGGTCCTTAAAAACATAATGCATGTTTTTCAGCGCACATCGCTTAAATTTGACGTTACATGTGACAAAATAACATACGATGCCATCTTTTTTTTAGCGTTTGTTTGACATGTTCTCTAAAAACTTATTTTAGCTTTTATTTCTCCGAGTCCAAAATCCATTTAGAGATCTTCAAATCGGTAAATTATGTCCAGATGGAAGATTATCGGGCAGTATTACGTAATAATGTGGAAAGGGTACTTCTTCTTTTTAGCGGTTGCTCTTCGCTTTTGATGGTTCCAAATTCAAAGAAACAAAGAGATGGATACGCATTTTATTATTAAATATGTAGAGCTAATAAGTAACTAATTCTTTAATTAATCTTAATACCTTCGCTCCCGTGAAACTGCCCGTAAATAGCAGTGTATGGATACCAAACTCTTGATGTATTTATTTCTATTGTATGTATTCAAATTGTATGTATTGTATACAAGGCTACCTTTGACTTGAATCAATGATTGTGTCATATATAAGTTGCAGTTTAGAAAAAACAAATAAATACATCAAGAGTTTGGTATCCATACACTGCTATTTAGGGGCAGTTTCACGGGAGCGAAGGTATTAAGATTACCAATTGTAACAATTACCAATAGTAACATCTATATCGAGAAATAAAAAAATAATGTAAAACATTATATGTAAGCTCCGCATTTTAGCAAAAACTACACATAAACTATACATTGTTAGCTGTGCCCCGCGGTTTTACCCGCAACAAATTTTATAAATTATCATATATCCTCCCCCATAGGTTTTAGCGTGATAATAGTAGCCTATATGTTGACCCGATCTCTTAGTAATATTCATGCAAAGTTTGAAGTAAATCCATGCAGTACTTTTTGAGTTTAGCCTGGACATACATACAGACAAACAGACACACAGACAAAAATTCTAAAAACTATATTTTTAGCTTCGATATCGTTTATAGATCACGCACCAAGTATCCTTTAAAAAAATATTCAATGTACAGTTTTGACTTTCCTACGATTTTATTATATGTATAGATATTAATTAAAACCAAGTAATAAAAATGATACAGCAAATAGAGCGCATCGCTTAATACCTATATGTTTTTTTAAAGTGAACTTTACTTCTTCCCATTTATAACCGATAGCTTTGTGACTTAATGCTTTGCTTAAGGAATTAGTGTCAGTTTTTGCGCAAATAGTACGTCTGGGGATTAATTATAAGATAGTACATCTATGCGCGTATCAAGATACATTGTATCTAATATTATTGTAAGTAGGACCATTGCTAATAATACCTCACCAAACTTCGTTTCAGAACAATAGCGACATCGTGATACTTACTTCAGAACTAAACCAGGCCACATACTACATACACTTAATTATTTTGATGAAACCTCACAACTTACGCTGATGCTAAATTGTACAAAGTCGCAATCACTTCTAATAATCACAATTATTTATTATACCTCTCATATTGTGAAACATATTTCAATTACGTTCAGTTCATCTCAAAGATCTAAGAGTGTCTACCAAGTAATTATAATAAGAAACTAAATTACATAGAATTTAAGTACCGAAGTAATATATATAATTTGTTACTTAGATTTCAGCAATTTAATCCAAACTTCTAAGAAATAACCTAATCGTTAGAACTCCAACTCCAACTCCAACTACAATTACATCATTTTGGAAAAGAGCCGATACTCTTACACTGCAGGACCGATAGTAACCAAACATAGCTGAGAATCACCGCATGGAACCTAGCATTCAAATTAAAAAAAAACGCATCGAAATCGGTTCATCCGTTTGAGAGCTAAGATGCTACAAACACACACACACACACAGACAGACGTCGATGTCAAACTTATAACACCCCTCTTTTTGCGCCGAGGGTTAAAAACGATGAGTAAGAGACTTTGACACGACGAGTAGTATTCTTACGTGTGTTACTTTTACATGACGAAGCCGTTGAACAGATCGCGATGACACTTGGAGTAGACAAGATGCTGCTTTTGAGCCCACTTCTGGACACTGGTTTTCCTCAGGAATATAAAATACTGCACATGTAAGTGAAGCAGTGGACAGAAAATTAATATCAGTATATTAATACACTATGGCCATCCCATACCGTCCCATGGGTATTGTAAAAGGTGATTGAGGGATACACCAGCTGACTGCGGTCGCCAAGCGCAATACCTCTTCAAAATGAAATGGCTCGTTATAAAAACCTTCGGCTTTTCAGCAGTGGACGAAATCAGTGTGATGATGTGAAGACAGTGGTTAAGTTAGTCGTTATCGTATTTCGGCTCATGGAAATTACAGTCGCAGAGATACAAGAGAAGGCTGACTTTTTTTTTAAGACAACGCCCATACTAGGGAATGTAATCCTCGTGTCGCGGGGTACTTACATAATATGTACAAACATAATTATAATAGACGGAGACAAATTACATCCACATGATCCAGTCTATGTTACCGTAGACTTTTGCATTTGTCCCTGAAAAGAGCGGAGAGAAGGATTTACCTCCCCGCAACATTGTTTTTCTCGGGAATATAAAACATTAGTATGTTTTTAACGTCTATAATCTAAGAGAGGTAGGGCACAGCGTTCATTCGCTCAAAGAGCAGCCCGATTGGGGAAGTACCTCCACCTTACAGAAGACATTCTTTAATAATACCATTAATAACTTTAATGTTCTGTTTTTGCGTGTGAGTAAGGTTGCCAGAGCTCATGGGGGGGGGGGAGAGAGTCAGCAACACTTGATTGCTGACTCTTTTAAAGGCCGGCAACGCACCTGCGACTCTCCTGACCTTGCGAGTGTCCATGGGCGGCCGTGATCACTTACCTCCAGGTGACCCACTTGCTCGTTAGTCGACCTATGACATAAAAAAACCGGCCAAGTGCGAGTCGGACTTGCCCATGACGGGTTCTGTAGCAGCAAGTATTTCAGTTGATTAAATGAAAGCAAATTGCGGTTTACGATTTATGACGTATTAAAAAAAACTACTTGGTAGATCTCGTTCAAACCAATTTTCGTTGTTAGTTTGCATGGTAATGTACATGTAATGTACATGGTAATGTATAAATCTAAAAAAATATATGATGTACATCATATATTTTTTTAGATTTATCATTCTCTTATTTCAGAAGTTATAGGGGGGGGGGGGGGGGGCACTCATTTTACCACTTTTGAAGTGTGTCTCGCGCAAATTATTCAGTTTAGAAAAAAATGATATCAGAAACCTCAATATCATTATTGAAGACCTATCCATAGACATGTATGCGAACGATGAAAAAAAAATTTTTGAGTTTGAGTTCTATGTATGGGGACCCCCCAATATTTTTGTGTAATAATCTTAATGCCGTTCACCGAATACATCTACTTACCAAGTTTCAACAGTACAGCTCTTATAGTTTCGGAAAAAGTGGCTATCACATACGGACGGACAGACAGACATGACGAATCTACAAGGGTTCCGTTTTTTGCCATTTGGCTACGGAACCCTAAAAAGAGGTCCTAAAAGGGTTCTGGATATTCCTATCTGTGATATGGAACCCCAAAATATGGAAGAGCTTTCTGATATTGTTGAAAGTAACATATAAAGTGATCTAGATATCGCATTTGCGTTACGAAACGATATTGCCTCATGCACCTGTATGTCGATTCATGGTCGAATTTCCGAATCAAATAATTGTCTTATCTTTGCATTCCAAAATATAGCTATGAAATTGCTCATGCACTTTGCTCATGAGTTTACAATCAGATATCGTGTGATGGGACAGTCAGTCTTTAATAACATAGTATAAAATGATAATTTATATGTGTTCTTGATACAGAGTCAACTAGCTATTAGTCAGAAATGTGCTGTCACATAAATAATAATATAATAATGAGAATAATATCCTGGGACATTGTTTCATCATATCAGCCGAAAGACGTCCACTGCTGGACAAAGGCCTCCCCCAAGGATTCCCACAATAGCCGGTCCTGCGCTGCCTGCATCCAGCGGCTTCCCGCAATCTGCACAACGGTCCACCGTGTAGGAGGCCTGCCCACGCTGCGTCTTCCGGTTCATGGTCGCCACTCGAGAACCTTTCTGCCCTATCGGCCGTCAGTTCTACGAGCTATGTGCCCTGCCCTCTGCCACTTCAGTTTGGCAACTCTTTGGTCTATGTCGACTACTTTGGTTCGCCTGCGGATCTCAGCATTTCTGATTCGATCTCGCAGGGAAACTCCAAGCATAGCCCTTTCCATTGCTCTTTGGGTGACCTTGAGCCACCTGATATTGCCCATAGTGAGCGACCACGTCTCTGTTCCGTAAGTCATCACTGGCAACACACACTGGTTGAAGACTTTCGACTTGAGACACTGCGGTATTTGGGACGAGAAGATATTACGTAGCTTCCCGAACGATGCCCAGCCGAGTTGGATTCTACGATTGACCTTATTTTGGAAAAAAGGGTTCGGGTTTTTGATGGTGGAATGGTATGAGCGGTATGATACGGCCATCTGGTTTCCATAGTACAAGCTCTGCTAAGTTTGGGATCAGATGGCCGTGTGTAAAATAATGTCCCAGGATATCATATCATATCTGATCCGAAACTAAGCAGAGCTTGTAGTATGGAAGCCAGAAAACTGATATACTACATATAATACTTTTCTTTTGTAAATACATACTTATGGAGATAATTACACCCAGACTCAGGACAAACAGACATGTTCATGCACACAAATATCTGTCCTGGGTGGGAATCGAACCCATGACCTCCGGCGTGAAAAGCAAGCATTAGCCAATCACGCCAACAGGCCGTAGTAGATTATGAAACTGAGCAACTTGTAGCTTGCAAAAGGAAGCTAAAAAATATTAACTTCCGGAACAAAGCTGTCAATGAGCTGACCTATATGATATTGTGGCTCGAATATTTCTTTTTCACATGCTATTTGCAGTTAGCTTAATCTTTGCTTCAACGGTCATTAAATTAGCATTTTTTATGAAGATTGCGCAACTTAATTTTCCCCTAATATATATTTATAAAAAAGGTGTAATGAGTAATGAACTTAAATTTTCTCCACTAATTATGTACATTTATTTACATTGTATAATCGAAGAATATGTATTTCAAAACTTTAACTTATGTTCAATCCAAAAGTAGCGCAAATATTGAAAGAACCAAATTTATAAACCATTTGAGTACATATATGTATTTTTTAAAGAATTTTATTTTTAAATAAATTAATTAATTTTACTCACAATGATAAATATAAAAGTAATTATACAGTTTATATCACTTAGATTAATTAACTTACAGATCTTTGTAAGAGTTGCTGCCTATTGTAGGTTTAGAAGAAAACCTGTATACTGCCCACTACCTAGTTTATACATTGAAATTATACTACCTATATTCTGTGCATAACGCTACATGACGTGAGACGGGACGACATAATGCTAAAAACTGTAATAGAAATAAAAAAGAACTTTTTATCACACTAATATTATAAAGGCGATAGTTTGTGAGTGTGTATGTTTGTTACTTCTTCACGTCTAAACGGCTCGAGCGATTTTGATGAAACGTTATAGTAATATAGCTTATATAACCAAACAACACATGAGCTAAAACTTATAAAATTAAAGCGGGTAAAACCGCGGGCACAGCTAGTAAAGTATGTAAACAAAAACAGAGAGTTTGTTGATGTGTTACATAAAACATACTATACGATAAGTATGTGTCTTAGTTTGTTATTTATAATACGTGAGCTAGCTTTATTATACACGGATTGGAGGTACAGTGTTCACCATTTGTGTTTCTAGATGCTGTAGTTTGCGATAACTGCGTTCGCTGCTAGCCTGCCGCATACTGCAGCGATAAACAAGCGAAGCTTTACAACTGCGCTCAATTCTCACACCCAGTCTCCATCTTAATCGACTAAGTTTATTACTGCTGTTTGTTTGTTGGAGGGAAGTTAAATGTATGAATGTTATTATTAAATACGTCTTATGTACAATAATATTTATTTATTTACTCTTTCCAATTATCATTACAGGTTTATAATGTAATAATGTAGACAGCATATTACATTATAATATCATGCAATAACTAATATCATAAAGAGCTCTTACTGTGAACCCGCCCAGTGTACATCGGAACACATCTATCTTGTCTGCAATACTGTTGTTTAAAATATAACTAGATAGATTCGTGTCCCGGGTTCGATTCCCGCGTGGGATAACTATTTGTGTGACCCATAAATAGTTGTCCTGAGTCTGGATGTACCTACTTTGAATCTATCAATTATATGTTTGTAAAATACCCCGCAACACATTTCACGCGATTAATCTCTTTAGAACCGAGTTGTGTTATAAAAAATAATTGTAATTTTTATTTTATTAAAGACAACGCTGCGCTAAAGATTATTTTTAAAGAATTTATTATTTTTTTTTCATTTACTACAACTGATTTCAAAATAGGTCTACGCTATGTCGAATTAACTAGGTAATAATGCATCAATACACCCCTATAAAGTTTACACCTGGACAAAACCCTCCCCAAGGATTCGCTTGGGGGATATGGCATAATCGCCACGCTTTGCAGACGGGTTGGCGATCACAGTAAGATATTCATAGTACACAATAGGAAGCTGCTGCCTGTCCTCTGGTAGATATTCCCTCGGGTCAACTTCTTCGCCCCCACGTGATGAGATGGGGCGATGATATTCTGCCATTCGCCGCCGTCACCACACATCAATATAATAATGCATAATGCAATAATGGGAGAGGGGTTATGCATAATCCACCACGCTGGACTAGTGAGGATTTACAGACTTCACATGCCATTAAGAACATTTTGGAGAACTCTGAGCCATGCAGGTTTAATCATGATATTTTCCTTCATGGTTTTAACTACTAGAGCTTACTTAACAGCATTTTGTCTATATAAGTATGTTTTTACAAAATAAAAATATATCAGTTATCTGGTTTCCATAGTACGAGCTTTGCTTAGTTTGGGATCAGATGTGTGAATAATGTCCCAGGATATTTATATTTAGAATTATTTCATTTGCACATGAATTAGAAAAGTCTGTGGTGCGCGCTTTGGGTTTGAACTCGAAACCACTGTCTCCTCAGCGCAACGGTCTAACCACTAAGCTTTAAAAATATTTTGTACTAGCTGTGCCCCGCGGTTTAACCAGCGTTAAACTTTATAAATTATCACAGCTCCTCCCCCGTAGGTGATAGCATGATAATATGTAGCCTATATGTTGACCCGACCGCTTAGTAATATTCATGCAAAAGTTGAAGTAATTTCATGCACAATTTTTGAGTTTAGCCCGGACATACATACAGACTAACAGACAAATATACTAAAAACAATATTTTTGGCTTCGATATCCATCCAGAGACCACGCCCCAAGAATCTTTTAAAAAAAATATTCAATGTACAGTTTTGACTTCCCTACGATTTTATGTATAGATGTATAATGTAGCAACAACTTAACGGAGATTTTATTTAAATGTGTAGATACAATATTGAAAGCAATCCATACATTGTCAAGATCTTACTAGTTCTCCGCACACCCTTGTGAAATGAAACCCATATTAAAATCAAAAAAATTGTGGTTTCGTATTTGATTCCTTTTTTATAAATAATGGGCTTGCGCTGACCACAATTCCACCTTACGGTATGCGGAGATGTAGCAAGGTGGGCCAGGTGTACCCCTTTTTCCTCCAGCCTTGAATAAACCCATGTTGTTTGCGTAGGGAAACACGTAAGTACTTTAAGTCCGTTGTAGAGAATTAGTTGTAATTAATAGAGCTTGGCCGTACGAGATGAAAAGAGGATGTAGTTTGGTACCGTAATATGGAAAGTCGACGACAAACCAGAGGAAACGGAAATACACAGCTGATTAAAATCCTTCAATTACAATATTATACATTTCTTTTTGAGTGAAAACTTCTTTAGTGGCGTTGTACACTTTTTTTCTTTATTATATTAGATGTTTTACAGCCGGCTGCTAAACCAAATTTAGTTCTATCTTTTGAATTTATTCCCACCATACTACTTATTACTATGCTGCCGTCCTTTAACTTAAAGGGCGCAAAGCCACAAAATTAAATTTTGAGTTGTGAGCGAAAAACGCGGGGAATATTTAAAAAATATGCCACTTAAAAATCATACCTATGGTTTTTAAGTTGCATATTTTTACCTATGGTTATTAAGTGGCATATTTTTTTAATATTCCCCGCATTTTTCGCTCATAATTCAAAATTTTATTTTGTGGCTTTCATCACGTATTATAAATTTGATTTTGTGGCTTTGCGACCTTTAAGTTAACGGACGACAGTATGAGTCTTTACTGTCCAAAGGTGGGAAGTAGCATCTTCCACTCGCTACTCGGATCAATTAATAAACACTATACTTTCCGTTTGAGTATGAGAAATGCAAAAATTGCTTTTTCTTCCATCGGTAGTCCCCAAATACTGCCTTGCATGTTTTATCTTAAATTAAAGTCATAGGAGTATCGTGTCACTCCTAACATTTAAATTTAATAAAAAAATGCATAAGCAATTCAAATACATACATTATATTACACTAAAAACATGTTACATAGTTTATTAGTGTGTGGTTGTAAATTTTGACATAATGTAATCTTAGTAGAACTTAATTAAGTAGATTTTATTTAATGCCTTTATTAGCCTTTTCATAAGATCGAGTACGTAATCAGGCCTTGTTTAATTTTAATTATGTTAGGTTTTCGTGAGATTTTTGAGTACAATTTATAGCTACTATAATTGTTTTGAAGGATTAGTTAATTAAACTAATAAAAGAGTTGTAGATAAGTATTAAGTCAGATACATTTCGTTAAGTTTGTGAGGAATATCTGATACTGGTTGGAGATAGTATTTTTTATTCAATACTTGAACTGAAAAAGATACCAACAATGGAATAGGATCCATCATTTGATATGCCATAATCGCCACGCTTGGCAGACGGGTTCTTTATATCAGTATAATGGCCATAGTATACAGAGAGACGCTACTGGTCGTTCTATGGTAGATATTCCTTCGGGACGATTTCTACGCTCCGCAAGGAATGTGATGGGTTTGCACACAGCATGAATAATAATATGCCACCACTTTACATGCGTTTAAAATGCCGACAACCTAGAACGGATGGATTATGAAAATAAAAGTAAACTGCAAATCAATAGGTACAGCTAGGATATAGGAAGTAATTGGTTGACCCACAACTTTTTTAAATTTAGTCGTCTGAAGTAATTATATTTGTATTCTTTACTAAATGTTCTCGACAAATAGATGTGCGATTCGCCTTTGTGTGTTAAAACAGATCTGCAACTCACCATAGTTTGAAAGAACGTTTGTGAGGCACACTGAAGCTTGACATTACTGTAGTGCGAATTAAAGTATTGAATAATATGCATTCTGGCCTCAATGGTCACTGTTCTAACCTATCCTAATCTTTTAAATTTTTTTTACGTCGGATATCCATTATGGATTGTCCCGCCGCTTGGGAAGCGACGGGGTAAGTTTGACTCCCAGACAGATGGTACGAGTAGTTCACCGACTAAAACTCCACAGTGTTCTTCAGCCACCTTCATACCAGAGCATGGGATTCGCTCACGCATTCACCGCAGCCTGGGCACTAGCCCACTTATAAATGAGCCCCATTTCCTTCAGAGGCATCCATGCCTCCCTCCTTAAGACAGGTGTGCACGGAACAGGACACATCACCATATCAGGCATATTCTGGTCGGACGGTGGACTGCACCAAGTCCATCGCCCGCAGTCCACTACTCACAAGGGCCAGAGATTGCCAATATACGCCCTCAAAAGGTAGCGACTATATTCCAGGCCGTACATACAATGCAACCATAAATTTAGTCGCCGTTCCAGCCCCGAAAATACGGCGCTGTGTCTCCTAAGCCATTCTCCAATACATCACAATCAAAAATATAATCGAAAATGTATTAAGTATTTAATGAAACTTAGATTTCTTATTAAGGCTCAGGATGCTGATGGGGCTGCGGCGATTCTGTAGTGCATCAGGGATGTTTGCTGAGCATCGCGTAGATTGTTTCTACGCTACGATGCGTAAGAGATGCGCATCTCTGGTACGCAGAATACGTGGCAGCACCAACAGCATCCTTAGCATGATCGCTAGTCGGCTAGACTGTATTTACATCAATAATTGCTGCGCCATTTGGTAGCTATGAATGGTAAATTTGTTAAATTTGTTACATATTTTATTTAAAAATACTTATTACTAACACTAGTTTATAAGAAAATTTGTTACTAACTTATTGGACACTAATTTGGTGTGCAAATAAAGGCATATTATTATTATTAAGCTTTCTTTCTTTAATAAATTTAATGTCTGCACGCTCACCTTTAAGGACATCCACATTACCTAGATACATATTATTAAGACTAGGTAATGTTTTCATGATTTCATCTGCTTGAAAATACTTGGTTCATGTTTAATGTCGAAACCATGGAGTTACATGATTCTGCCTTTTTTCATAACAGCGTAATTTATTATCTCAAGTTGCATAGCGATGAACAAGATAATGATGTTATGTATACGAAGTGAGTATAATATCATTTTGAAGCCACTGATCGATAAATATTATCTTTAGATAAATTTAAAAGAAAACTGCATATGTGGAGGGTTTTTTTTAAGAGAGGTAGGGCATAGCGTTCATTCAATCAAAGAGCAGCCCGACTGGGGAAGTACCTCCACCTTATAGAAGATATTCCTACATAATAACATTAATAATTTTAATGTTGTGTTTCCGAGTGTGAGTAAGGTCGCCAGAGCTCATTGGGGTGGGGGGAAGGGTCAGCAACACTTGTTTGCTGACTCTAAAAGGCCGGCAACGCACTCGCGACTCCTCTGGTGTCGCGAGTGTCCATGGGCGGCGGTGATCACTTACCATCACGTGACCCACTTACTCGTATGTCGCCCTCTGTTATAAAAAAAAAAAAAAAAAAAAATTTGGTTCGTTGGTATACATATATAATTGTTTCCTTCACCTTGAAATTTCCGGTCTTGCTGGCTTTCCGACGCATCATTAGAGTGAGAGCATTAGGACTGCCCTTGTTTACACTGTAGTGCAGAAACATAAGCATCAATCTGTTGATGATACTCTGAATTTAATTATATATCGGGTGTATACATTATTTTAGTTCTGGCTACAGTGGTAAACTAGGTAAACAGTGATGCCTTCGAGCAGTACTCATTTGACAAACACCGTTTCCATATTTGCTTTCAGCTTTATACGATTATCTTTCTAAATGGGAGTCTGTAAGTAAACATCACAATTTCATATTGTTTCCAATTTATCATATATTGTCAAAGGTAAACATTCTGAATGTTGGATGGCTTTATTTTTGTTTAATGGACCAAACTGCCCTTTTGTCGCTTAAGGGCAGTCCTGATAATATAAGGAGTTGTGATACTCGAAACTGGATCTAAAGTATAAGAATTAGGGTACATATTGCATTGGTGTTAAAGTATCCTTATAGCGTGTGTGTCGGGCAAACAGTTTTACCGTCTAAATATTAACTAGTGAATAACTTCTTGTGCAAATTGGAATTATTGCAAATAATAACAAACGCAAACGTACATAAAAAATCTGAAAACAACGTCTCACTGACGGTTGATCGTGAACACACAAATAAAAAAATGCACTAATAACCTATAAACTTATCATTTAATTTAAAGAAAAATTATGCCAAGTCCAGGCCATGATGTTTTTGCATATTCATTTATTTCGTTAAGAAAATAAATAAAAATAAAATCAAAATTTTTTTAATTTATATAAAATAAAATGAAGACAAACAAAAAATAAATTTCAATGAACACATATAATTGTCAATTAGTCAATCAATTAGAATTGAATAACTGGTTATAATTAATTGGGATTGGTTTAGGCGTATTAATAAATATGAAATTTACCTCATTTACGCGGTTTGATTGATATCAATAACGTTACCGGAAAGTAAAATATGTGATATTCTACTTTCGAATTTATCTGATAATATTTGAGTGAGGTATTCTCAGCAAAGATGATTAGGTAAAGGTTTGGATTTGTGTTTATCTATATATATAAAAATCAATGCCACTTTTCGTTGTAATGTTATAACTCAACAACGTCTTTACCGATTTGGCTAATTTTGGTCTTGAATTATTCCTGAAAGTCCAGGGAAGGTTTGTATGTAGAGCATCAAAAAGTGTAAAATCAAGAACATTGACTTTAACATAATAATATATTTTTATTACTATGCCTTATTCGTAGCGAAGCACGTACCGGGCAGCTAGTTTTTTATATTTTTGAAATGCTTCTAAAACTTATTTTTAAGTTTTCTCTATATTTGAAGTCTTAAATAATAGAAATCATGTACCACCCTGAACTAACAAACCGTACCGATCAAGTACATTACCTAATACATGTATGTAATAACTACAATACATGCTCGATGTTAACCGGCAGACTCACAGTACCTAGAATATCAACTCATACGGAGAATATGGCGAGAGAAAACACTAAAAATACGTACCATATCTCTTAAATCGTATGCCGGAGGACATTCGGCATGAAAGCAATAAATATAAATTTAAAGTTAAAGAAACACTTAATAGATTTACTTTAAATTAAATTGGAAAGAAGAGTTGTCCAAAATTGAATCAACTTTGTCCTCGGCTTGTTATGCACTCAGGAGTCTCAGGGATGAAATAGATAAAAAGCATTTAAAGGCTGTTTACCATGCTCTTGTTGAATCTAAATTAAGGTACAGTATCATGTTCTGGGGGAATAGTTATAGTTATAACTCACAAAGAGCCTTCAAACTGCAAAAACGTGCGATAAGAACCATAGTTAAAATACCTCAGTACGAATCATGTACAGATAATTTAAAAAAATTAGGCATTCTAACGGTCCCTAGTCTCTATATACTAGTTCTTTTAAGCCATTTTTCCAAATATATCCATGAGTATTAATCTTCGAATGAAAGAGAGCTTAGAGAGCACACGACGAAAAGTCATAAAAAATGAAATGGTCCCGAAATTTAATATTGCTAAACATTCTGCTCAATACCAAGCTAAAAAAAATTTTAACAAGTTACTTACCTACTGATTTAAAATCAATAATTTACAATTATTTACATTAATTACTATTTAAAACTAAGCTAAAGGCATTCTTGATTGAAAATTGTTTATATTCAGTATCAGAGTTGACAAATTCAAATAATAATATTAATGTATCAGATCCAAGTTATTAATTGCTCTGGTTAGTTTTATTGCAAAAGTTCTGTGTGGTGTATATTAGTGAGTTTTATTTTATTTAATGTTATTTTATTATTCAATATTTTTGACTGTTTATGTTATTGTTTATTGTATTTATGTAATTGAAAATTGCTAGTTATAAGTGTATTGTATTGCGGACACAATGTATTTTGTTAACGAATTAAGAAATGAAAATGAATGAATGAATTTAAAGCAACCAAGCTTATATAGATGTTGAGAGTAATTATTTTACCATTGCTGTACGGACACTCCATCTCGCAGTCACATTGATAACATGGTTTTGTAGGACATATGCATCATCATCATCATCATCATATCAGCCGAAAGACGTCCACTGCTGGACAAGGATCTCCACAATAGCCGGTCCTGCGCCGTCTACATCCAACGGCTACCCACGACCTTTGCAAGATCGTCGGTCCACCTTGTAGGAGGCCTGCCCACGCTGCGTCTTCCGGTTCATGGTTGCCACTCGAGAAACTTTCTGCCCCATCGGCCGAATGCATAAAAATGGGAAAATTATAGTTGTAAAATAAATAAATAAACGTTACAAGTTTAGGTATTTAGCCGAGAATTTAACCGAAAACAGCTGTTTCCTATAATCCTATTATAAAATTATTTATTATGCAAGAAAGAAATAAAACTGAATTATATTCTTCTTATTTTCACACATTGCAAGGCAGATTAGGTATTGGTTTGGATTGTTGTTATTTTCGAGATCATAAATATTTATCCAATACTTGTAGATTACATGGTTAGAATTTTAGGTATATGATGTAGAGCTTGATATTCTTTAATTATTGATTTCGCGTATAAATAGCTAATAAGCTAATGAATCTTAAGTAATCTCCAGTTCCAAATCCCTTCGCGTATACATGACTGAACTAGCTAATTAATCTTAAGTCAGTTCCAAATCCCAGCACGTAGCATAAGAATGTCAAGACAGCACAAACTGACGCAGTGCTCAATTTTTTTGTCCAACCGCAGAGAATTTGAACCGGTCATGATGTTAAATGGGGTTATCTAGGCTGATACAAGCGTGGTCTAGACACGCGCAAAACAATGATTTCCTGATTGAATTGTTATAAAATAGCTCTTCTATAGCCAAATACACCATTAAATACCTAAAGTTGTAGCGATGCAAAATACCTGGCCTTAGCCAGTATATTCTTTGCTTGAATTCTATTAACAAAACTTAACAATATTGGAGTCTTTCTTTTTTTAAGTACTCCGATGACTAGTCAAACATGTATGACGATTGAGATTACGTTTGCGTAATTCATTGTATGTATACGGTATACATTTGTAACAAAAAAAGTGAAGGATGTCCCAATAAGTAGATAGAAGATTAAGAGAGACGATGCGGTTGCATGTTAAATCTTATCCTAATTTATTTAATAGCTGCCACGTTATTGACGCATGCTTTTAGTAATGTCAAGTGAAAATTGGTATTACCTACGGTAATATAAAAATCCGGCTAAGAGTGGGTCAGAAGTAAGACTCATTCCACACTACAAAAGGGTAAAAACAATTTCAGGATCGTTTCGTTGTCCGTCTACGTAAAGACGCTTTTTTCTGGATTTATTATCAAATAGAAATTAATATTAAATACGGAGGTCTCCTTTCCTCTGATAAGAAGCGTGATTAGATTATTCTTATACCGGTTGTCAAGAAAACATCTGTGATAATTGTCACAGGTAGTCTGAAAATCTCGATTTCTATCTGGTTAAACTTCTAATGGGTTTTAAGGACAGATGATATTCGCGTGATAATTTTTGATAGCTTACTGCAAGAAGTCAGACATTGATTGAATCCCATTAGAAATGGGAATAGGGCAAAAAAGATAACGTTTAAAAATTGAAAACGTTTGTTAAATAGTTTAGCTTTAGCAAAGCAAATAAGATTCAGCAATCTTACAGTTTAACAAATCAAGATTAATTAAGTATTTATATCTACTATTATGTTCAATTTTAAATTTCTACGTTTCATAGCTTGTAAGTATAACCTTTCTGACAGAGGTACGGACAAACACAACATTGATCTTATAAGGGCTTCGTTTTACCATTTTGGGACGGAACTCTAATAATACACACAGGTGACAACACAACTATTTTAGAAAGAGTAGGCGTGAGTAGTCCAGGTTATGTCTTCATTTGCAATGGTAGTTGGTGCCGATAATTAAGTTTAAGTGCCAGGTGGGTCGTAATGCAATGTGTCGCGTAATTCTTGATCTAAGTCCAACTGCGACAAATGAAGTTGCAAAGTAATTCGTTATTAGTATCTAGTTAATATGGTATAATGTTGATTTACTAACAGTAGACGTAATTTCTAGTTTGTCATATTTCTTAGCCGATTGCAAAAATGTGGGTTTTCTTTTAACTGTCTATGTATTTAATGCATTTAACATGGTGACTGGTATAACTTAAACAAGTGCTTATATTTCTAACAAAAGGTAATATTTTTTGGCTATATGTTTTATGATAAAAATAATGTTTTGATATTGTCTCCACATTTTTTTGAATGCAAGGCATTCGCATGCCACACGCAAAAAGTATCTGTGGGTGGTTATTTCGGACTCGCACCAACCAAACCTTACCTGCCGTGGATTTCTCTTGGAGTCCCGAGAACACGGGTGCTCCAGTGTCCACCTTCTGCGCCATGTCCCAGATAGTCGGGACACGTACCCTGGGTGGGCCACTGCGCCACAAACAGGTCGCTGTCTTCCCGGAGCTGCTGGCACGTGGCGCAGTAGAGATCATTTGCATACTGCCACCGCAGCAATAAGGGGAGTTGGGCTAACGACTACCAACACCGCCCCGCCCGTAATGTGCGGGATCGGATTTTTCCAATCCCGCTTTGCGGCCGCTTCCTGGGGCTGCCTCACAGAAGGAGACCACTTTAAGTGGCAACGATTGACGATGTCAAGAGGCAAATACGCGTTGTGAAGGAGCAGCGAAAAGCTGAGCTCGATACAGAACGCGATGAGCTGCAAGCCCGATATCAAGTCGCGGGTAGTCGGGCTTTCAGCTACCTTCATACTGACAACTACAGATAATTATGTTGATGGGAAACGACCGACCTCCTTCGGGCGCACCAACGCCGTACCGACTAGGAGTTGTAGAATATCAGTCGGACTAATCTGCTGTTAGCTGTTAGGTTGTCGTGTCAATAAAGGTATATTTTAAGACCTAATTAATATGACGCAATCATATTTTTACATGAATTTGTCTTTTATTTCACCTTTACACGTTTCTGAGACAAAATGTGAACACAAATATACATTAACATGACATCCATCCCTTGCCTTCGTAAATAGATTATACCAACGTATCACAAAGTAATATGATTCGCCACAGAGGGAAAGCGTACGTTATATAAGATATCGAAAATCACTTTGAGGCTTCTTATGATTAGTGAATATGTCAGTAAACCGACTCAGATCATAAAAGCTATGTTATGTTATTTTATGGGGAATTCGGAATTCAAATCGGTATTAAAATTACAGGTGAAGCCACGTCAGAAGATCTACTTTCACATCAATATTGTCTATACTTCGTAGATAATAAGATACATTTTCAGATTGTGTTCACTGACGGAGCATCGACTGTACAATAGTGGGAAGAAAATTGCACACACAATTAAAAAAACCGGCCAAATGCGAGTTGGACTCGCCCATGAAGGGTTCCGTAGCAGCAAGTATTTCAGTTGATTAAATGAGAGGTAAATTGCGGTTTACGATTTATGACGTATAAAAAAAACTACTTACTAGATCTCGTTCAAACCAATTTTCATCGTTAGTTTGCATGGTAATGTAGGTACATCATATATTTTTTTTTATCATTCTCTTATTTTAGAAGTTACAGGGGGGGCACTCATTTTACCACTTTGGAAGTGTCTCTCGCGCAAACTATTTCGTTTAGGAAAAAATGGTATTAGAAACCTCAATTTAATTTTTGAAGACCTATCTATATACACCCCACATGTATGGGTAGGTACGATGAAAAAATATTTTTGAGTTTCAGTTCTATGTATGGAGAATACCCAAAATTATTGTTCTTTTTGATGAAATCTTAATGCGATTCACAAAATACATCTACTTACCAAGTTTCAACAGTATAGCTCTTATAGTTTCGGAAACGAATCTATAAGGGTTCCGTTATTTGCCATTTGGCGACGGAACCCTAAAAATGCTCTATGAGGTCATCTTTGGATTCGCGGGCTATATACATCATGATAATTCCTTTTGAATTTGAAGAACGCGATTTCTGTTGGTGAGTCATCGTTGTCTATGTGTGAGTTTAATATAATTGAAAGATTGCAGAAGGCTTTCATTCTGTTGGTGGTACTCGTATTAAAGTAATATGATACCGTAAACAAGTCAAGAGGGTAATTACTCTGAACAAGTCTAATATTAATTAGTATCGTAACCATGGTTACGACGTTCAGTGTGTGTGACCTGTAACATAATTTATATGGATCTGGTGGCAGCTGTTTTTAACTTACAAGTCCTGCTGAGTTTAAGAGCTGAAATTTTTTGGGAAATTAGAGTACAGTTTATTCAGGAATACTGATTACGACAATATTATTTACAGAATGATTCCGAACTATAATTCTAAAACGCACTTCTAACACATCAGCAGTGCATAGTGTTGAACAATTTAGAAGAATGCGGAGCGGTCTTTGGGGACTGCTGACAGAAGTGATAACTATTTTTTAGAAGAAGAAGAAAATGTATTTATTCAGTAAAACATCTAATCTATAATATAATAGTTATGCATATAGCTCATGAGAAGCGTGACGTGTGATGACGCGAGTTTCGCGCCTTTTCCACCCAAAAAGTACACATACACACAGTATACATAGCTCATGGCTAGCGTGACGTGACAATGACGCAAGTTTCACGCTTTTTGTTCATCCAAAAAGTACACAAACATATATACACAGTATACATATAGCTTATGGGAGGCGTGACGTGATGATGGCGCGAGTTCCACGATTTTTGTTCAACCAAAAAGTGCTCAACGCACCACGCTCAACGCACGAAGTTTTCACTTCAAAAATTGCATTACAATCTAGGGCAGTAGAAAAACCACATAGTTATAGCTTCCTCTTTTATCATACGCACGGCTAAGACCTGGAACACCCTCGTGTTTCCAGACTCATATAACATGGATTTATTCAAGGCTACAGTGAACAGGGATCTTATAGGTACGCGCGGTCCACTTTCGACTACATCTTTACTTACCATCAGGAGTTCGTGGTCAAGCGCAAGACCCTGGGTGGGTTGGATAGAAATAAAAAACTTCCGGATGGAACGAAGTTATTTCTTATTATTTATTATGTGCAAAAAACCTGTATACATTACACCACACTTTTCAATGCGAAATAGAAATGAAAATATCTGGCTTGCTTTCTATAAGAGAGAGAGAGAGACAGACAGAGAAACATGCGCACGCCGCACAGCTGCAAAAACTGTCGTGACAACTTTTTGTATGTCCCCTTTGAAATTTTTTCCGTCTAGCCCCCTTTCACAACGCCCGATAAGGAACTACGTTCCAAAAAAAAACACATTTTTTAACTTCATCGGATGGGCAGTGTTTAGAGGTACATTAACATAATGAAAGATAGTAACGGGTAACTCGCGTAATTAATTTTATGTTGGATTCGGCCAACAGTTTCGACTTCTTCAGGAAGTCATCTTTGGGGCGAATGCGACCCGCTTGATGTCGCGTCCCGTCTCTTTTTACCCGACTGCGGGACGCAAAGGGTAATGTGTTTATCAGGCTATGTATGTATGTATGTTCCTTTGAAGCACTATACAGACCAAACGCCTGGACCGATTTTAATGATTCGCACGTCTATCGATTCCTTTCAGTCCGGAAAGTGTCACTAAAGACATGACGTTAGTGAAAATTCAATATGGCCACTACTGGACGCCATATTGTGAAAATTAAAAAAATTTAAGTCCACAAACTATGTCATGTGGGGTATCGTTGAATAGGTATTTAAAAACATTTTTAGTTTTCTTTCAACATTTTTCGATTTGACCGGCCGTTTAGGAGCTATATCGATTTAAAGTTGCGTAACAACTATTCTCACATGTAGGTTTTAAAACAGTAGAAATTTACGATGAAAAGACGAAAACTTCGTATGACTGTGCGTGTGAGTGTTGATGGACATATACTAAAGTATCTATTAGGTATATTGGACTACCTAAAGTATCTAACGGCTAACTTATGGCAGATCCCCTCAAATAAAGGACACAATTAAACAGCGGCCCCCAGTCCCCGGTAGCCCTGCTATTCCCAGCCGTGGTTACGGCAGGGCAGGGGGTGCTAAGAATCCTCGGCAGATTCCGCGTTACCAAAACCGACGACCTCTGGCCCTGGCAACATATAACACACGTACACTGCGGTCCGACGAGAAGATAACCGAACTGGAGGAAGAATTGAGCAGGTTACATTGGGATATTGTAGGATTATCTGAAGTCCGAAGAGAGGGGGAGGACTCGATAATACTGAAATCCGGAAACCTGCTCTATTTCCGGGAGGGCGACCCACTGTCCCAAGGTGGTGTTGGGATCATAGTACACAAGTCCCTCGTCCACAACATACTGAAAACCGGGAGTGTGTCGACTAGGGTTGCGTACCTTATACTCAGAATTACTAAGCGGTATTCGTTGAATGCTGCTATATGCTATGCTGTGTGGTGACGGCCTAAGAATATCACCACCCCCTCTCATCCCGTGGGGGGACCTAAAAGTCGTCCCGAGGGAAAATATACCAGAGAACGGGCAGCAGCGTTCTCCTGAGTACCATGTCCACCTTACTGCGATCGCCAACCCGTCTGCCAAGCGTGGTGATTATGGCAAATCCCCTCAAATGATGGACACAACCAAACCGCGGCCCCCAGTCCCCGGCAGCCCTGCTATTCCCAGCCGTGGTAACAGGCGTGGTTACGGCAGGGCAGGGGGTGCTAAGAATCCCCGGCAGATTCCGCGTTACCAACACCGACGACCTCTGGCCCTGGCAACATATAACACACGTATACTGCGGTCCGACGAGAAGATAACCGAACTGGAGGAAGAATTGAGCAGCTTACATTGGGATATTGTAGGATTATCTGAAGTCCGAAGAGAGGGGGAGGACTCGATAATACTGAAATCCGGAAACCTGCTCTATTACCGGGAGGGTGACCAAATATCCCAAGGTGGTGTCGGGTTCATAGTCCACAAGTCCCTCGTGAACAACCTAGTGAAAATCGAGAGTGTGTCGACGAGGGTTGCGTACCTTATACTCAGAATCACCAAGCGGTATTCGTTGAAGGTTATACAGGTATACGCACCCACTTCGACACACTCCGACGATGAAGTCGAGGTTATGTATGAGGACATATCCAGAGCCATACATACCTCTAACTCCTATTTCACTGTGGTCATGGGGGACTTTAACGCGAAGCTGGGCAAACGATTCGGTAATGAGCTGAGAGTGGGGCAATTTGGAACTGGTGACCGGAACCCCCGGGGCCAAATGTTGGCCGACTTCATGGAGAAGGAGGGACTCTTTATGATGAATTCCTTCTTCAGGAAGCCGGATCACCGCAAATGGACCTGGGTGAGCCCGGATGATAAAACTAAAAATGAGATAGACTTTATCTTGTCGACGACACGACAGATGTTAAATGATGTCTCCGTGATCAATGCGGTTAAAACCGGGAGCGATCACAGACTGGTCAGAGGCTCATTGAACCTTAATGTCAAACTCCAGAGGTCCCGACTGATAAAGTCTACGCTCCGACCTTTACCTATCCACGTCCAAAACCCCGAACCATTTCAGCTCGAACTGCAAAACCGTTTCGAATGCCTAGCAGACTGCGAGGAAGTGGACCCATACTATGACAGGCTCGTAGAAGCTGTCCATACGGCTGGGTCTAAGGTCTTCAAGGCCCGCCGTACAAACAGAACTAAAAAGATCTCTGACTTTACCCTGCAACTTATGAAAGATAGACGGAAAATGGTTCTGACATCCTCAGATGATGCTACCAGATATCGGCAGCTCAACAGACAGATCTCAAAGTCTTTGACTCGCGACACGCGGCAATTTAATACAATTAGTATTAAAGAGGCCATTGAGCGGAACAAAGGCTCCAAAGTGTTCGCAAGAGCTCTGTCTGTTGGACAGAGCCAACTGACGAAGCTGAAGACTGAGGATGGTAGAATCGTCACGTCTAAACCTGAGTTGCTGGGAGAGATCGAGAAGTTCTACGGACAGTTATATACGACAACACAACCACCTGTCAAAAGTCATGCCTCAGATCCCAGAGCACGACTAACCCGACATTACACGGAAGACATCCTGGACGTCAGCCTGTACGAGATTAGAATGGCTCTCAAACAACTCAAGAACAACAAGGCGCCTGGTGATGATGGAGTTACAGCAGAGCTTCTGAAGGCGGGTGGTACACCAATCCTACGGGCCCTTCAGAAGTTATTTAACTCCGTCATACTAGATGGTCAAACGCGACAAGCATAGCACAGAAGTGTGGTGGTGCTCTTCTTCAAAAAGGGCGACAAGACCCTATTGAAGAATTATAGACCCATCACACTGCTGAGCCATGTTTACAAGTTGTTTTCGAGGGTCGTTAAGAACCGTCTCGCGCGCAGGTTTGACGACTTCCAGCCTCCCGAACAAGCCGGTTTCCGAAAAGGCTTTAGCACCATAGACCACATACATACGCTGCGGCAAGTTATACAGAAGACCGAAGAGTATAACAAGCCACTGTGCTTAGCGTTTGTGGACTATGAGAAAGCCTTTGATTCTATCGAAACATGGGCCGTGCTGAGGTCTCTCATAAGGTGCCAAATTGACTACCGGTATATCGAGGTGATAAAGTGTTTGTATGAAAACGCCACTATGTCAGTGCGACTCCAGGACCAGATCTCGAAACCTATCCACTTGCAGCGAGGCGTGAGACAGGGAGATGTTATATCTCCGAAACTGTTCACCGCTGCATTGGAAGACGTCTTCAAGCTTCTGGACTGGAAACGCTTTGGCATCAATGTCAATGGCGAGTACATCACTCACCTTCGATTTGCCGATGATATCGTAGTCATGGCTGAGACCATGGAAGACCTCGGTACAATGCTCGATGACCTCAGCAGAGTCTCTCAACAAGTGGGTCTGAAAATGAACATGGATAAGACGAAAATCATGTCAAACGTCCATGTTGCACCCACTCAATTGAAAGTTGGTGACTCTGCACTCGAAGTTGTAGAGAACTATATTTACCTAGGACAGACCATCCAACTAGGTAGGTCCAACTTCGAGAAGGAGGTCAATCGTAGAATCCAACTCGGATGGGCAGCGTTCGGGAAGCTACGTAACATCTTCTCGTCCAAAATACCGCAGTGTCTCAAGTCGAAAGTCTTCGACCAATGTGTGTTGCCAGTGATGACGTACGGAACAGAGACGTGGTCGCTCACTATGGGCCTTATTAGAAGGCTCAAAGTCACCCAAAGAGCAATGGAGAGGGCTATGCTCGGAGTTTCCCTGCGGGATCGCATCAGAAATGTCGAAATCCGCAGGCGAACCAAAGTCACCGACATAGCCCGAAGAATTGCCAAGCTGAAGTGGCAGTGGGCAGGGCACATAGCTCGTAGAGCTGACGGCCGTTGGGGCAGAAAGGTTCTCGAGTGACGACCACGAACCGGAAGACGCAGCGTGGGCAGGCCCCCTACAAGATGGACCGATGATCTTGTGCGGGTCGCTGGAAATCGCTGGATGCGGATATCGCAAAACCGGCAATTGTGGAGATCTTTGGGGGAGGCCTTTGTCCAGCAGTGGACGTCTTTCGGCTGATATGATGATGATGATTCGTTGAAGGCCATACAGGTTTACGCGCCGACTTCGACGCACTTCGACGATGAGGTTGAGGTCATGTATGAGGATATTTCTAGAGCCATACATACCTCAAACTCTTATTTCACTGTGGTCATGGGGGACTTTAACGCGAAGCTGGTTTAACGATTCGGGAATGAGCTGATAGTGGGGCAATTTGTAACTGGAGACCGGAATCCACGGGGCCAAATGTTGGCCGACTTCATGGAGAAGGAGGGACTCTTTATGATGAACTCCTCTTTCAAGAAGCCGGAAAACCGCAAATGGACCTGGGTAAGCCCCGACGGGGAAAAAAACGAGATAGACTTTATCTTGTCGACGAGTAGACAGACGTTCAATGACGTCTCAGTAATCAATACGGTTAAAACCGGGAGCGATCACCGACTGGTGAGAGGCTTATTGAAC
The DNA here is from genome assembly GCA_951640165.1 of Pseudoips prasinana. NCBI lineage: Eukaryota > Metazoa > Arthropoda > Insecta > Lepidoptera > Nolidae > Pseudoips > Pseudoips prasinana. Next base: position 16,592,698 of record OX621253.1, read on the forward strand.
CTAAATGTCAAGCTCCAGAGGTTCCGACTGATAAAGTCTACGCTCCGACCTTTACCCATCTACATCCAAAACCCTGAACCCTTTCAGCTCGAACTGCAAAACCGTTTCGAATGCCTAGCAGATTGCGAGGAAGTGGACTCATACCACGACAGGCTCGTAGAAGCTGTCCATACGGCTGGGTCTAAGGTCTTCAAGGCCCACCGTACAAACAGAACCAAAAAGATGTCTGACTTTACCCTGCAGCTTATGGACGAAAGACGGAAAATGGTTCTGACATCCTCTGATGATGCTACCAGATACCGGCAGCTCAACAGACAGATCTCAAAGTCTTTGATTCGCGACACGCGTCAATTTAATACAAATTGTATTAAAGAAGCCATTGAGCGGAACAAAGGCTCTAAAGTGTTTGCAAGAGACAACCGACGAAGCTGAAGACTGAGGATGGCAGAATCGTCACGTCTAGACCTGAGTTGCTGGGAGACATCGTGAGGTTCTACGGACAGCTGTATACGAAAACCCAATCACCTGTCGATAGTTGTGCCTCAGATCCCAGAGCACGACTAACCCAACACTTACCGACGACATCCCGGACGTCATCCTGTGTGAGATAAGAATCGAACAGCTTAAGAACAACAAGGCGCCTGGTTGATGATGGAGTTACGGCATAGCTTCTGAAGGCGGGTGGTACACCAATCCTACGGGCCCTTCAGAAGTTATTTAACTCCGTCATACTAGAAGTTCAAACGCCACAAGCATGGCACAGGGGTGTGGTGGTGCTCTTCTTCAAAAAGGGCGATAAAACCCTCTTGAAGAATTACATTGAGAAGCACACTTTCCCAGCTTCTGCAACATCACTATGGCTGGAACTTGGGTTGTTAAAGATCTTTGCTGCTTCCTTAATAATTTCCCAATTTAAATACAATTTACAGAAACCCACCTTGCTTCTTCTAAACGTTGCTGATGTTGTATCGTAGCCGGTAAATGAGTGTAAGAAGAGGATGTGTTCATATCCATGCTATTGCATCTCTTTTTTTGTCATTCATTCATTCATTGTCATTTTTCAGTTTTAGCCAGTAAGGTTGCGTTTCCTACAGTGAGCATTGAGCGAAAAACAATCTTCATGATGTTTTTCCCGCCTAAGCTCAGTTATCTGCTGTTACAAAAAAACGCGATATCTTACTGTTACCGCCCTTACCTCGTGGAGGTACTCCCAGCTAATGTTAAAATAAATTTAGAGATAATTCGGGCATCAGGTAATGGTCATCACGCTGAATAACTCATCATCATCTTGTTCCCACTAATATGCTAGTGGGTTTGAATTCCGCACTTAGTCCCGATGAGGACCATTGTATGTGAGCCATGACGGCCTTCACTCCATCCAGCACACCTCCCTCCAGAAGCATATCAGGTCTCCTAAACTTCTCAAGGCATCTGTAAGAGTTCCGCTGAATAACTTAAATTTTCTATATTTCTGGAGCATGTCGTTCATAAACGAATGGAAATATGAAAAAGTATATGAGATCAAAGTTATAGTGAATTTTGTAAGCTTTAATTTTGTCTTGAAATATTTTTTGCTAAAACGCAACTTTTTAAAGATATTAGCAAAAAAACCTAAAATTGAGGTCTTTGTCCCCCCCTCCCCCTTCTCCCTCCGCCTAACCTCCTAGACGTCAGGACTTTTAGTATGTTTTCCCTCTAAGTACTCTGAACAAGTTTCTGAAAATATCCCTTAGGTTCCCTCCCGCACTCTATTGCCTCCTTTGAGTCATTCGTTAATCGGATACTCTAATAACAGTTTATCGTTATTGTGACTGGAAATTGCACATTGATCAAAATGCATCAGAATCAATAGGTTTGTATACGTTTTGTCACGACTTTGAAAAACAGCCTTATTACCAATCGATATTGATGGCATCTCTCGGGTACTTTGGTTCTATCCTGAGGTATGGTATCTTTTAATGTTTTTAAACTTTCGCTATTTGTACACATTTTTTTTTATATACTGTGGACACGGGTCTTAATCGCGATAAATATATAGGCAAATCATTACCTTGGTTACCCGACGTATGGTACTATGGGGCAATTCAACAGATAAATCGAGAGCATTTCTATTGCAAAAAAAATGCGTTAAAGCAATTACAGGTACTCCTCCGTTTGTCTCATGTAAATAATTGTTAAAAGGACTAAAAATTATGACTAGTGTGTTTGTACATTTTTCAAATTGGTGTATTTGTGAAAATGCAGCCACAGTATTTACTAGAGCTAAAGATGTTTTTCCTCGCAACATGATAACTAATACAACGAAAAAGTTCCTATGCTGTATGTGTGAAAGTGTTTAATGCTTTGCCGCAAAGTATTAGACATTTTTCAGCGGCAAAGTTCAAAAACCAACTCAGACTGTGGCTCCTAGAAAAATCATTCTATTCAATCAAATCAAATTTTTGACTCCACGTGAGGCGCAACGGCTAAGGCAGTCGCGTTGCCGCTTCGTGTCGCGGGTTCGAGTCCCGCGCCGGACAACTACTTGTGTGACCCATAAATAGTTGTTCTGAGTCTGGATGTAATTTGTGTCCGTCTATTATATGTTGTTAAGTACCCTGCAACACAGGGATTAGATTCCATACTGCAGGGGTTGTCTTTAAAAAAAAAACTGTGATTTATTTAATTTTTTTTTTTTTTTTTTTTATTTATTATTTAATTTAAGAAACTATACTACATACAGTCTTAAGTACAATACATCTTATAAACCTTATAACCCGTAAAATAACTACAAAAATAAAGATTATATATTAACAGACTCCTATCTAGTAATAAATCTAAAACCATTATTATGTGTAAGAGTAAGAATGTAAACTATAATAAACGAGCATTACTTCACTTATAATAAAATAGATAACACTACCTCCAAGCGGACCAATGCATGGCAGGACATAAACAAATTCTGTAATTGCACAACACCGTCAGACCAGTCTTTGAAAAAAAATAGAACAAAATACGCCAACATAATTTGAACTTAAACTCGAAATTAATAAAGTACAGAACGGCTTGCGTATAATTTTACGACCACAAACGTTAGTGCAATATCGGGTGGTAGAACTGTAAAGAAATAACAAAAATAAAGTAAAGTTGGTTCATCAAAGTGTAACAGAACAGCAGTGCCAGATTTAGGCTTATAGTCAGAAGGGCATGCCGTTTGTATTAGTTTTGACCATTGTTTTAACTTCCTGAATAAGTATTATTACAGTATGCGGTAATATCCAAAAAGTGTTGCTCAATTTAGACTGAGTATAAGAAGCACTTAATCGTTGTTTACAAAATATATTATCTATTATCTATCATATACTTTTTACTTATTAGCTCGTAAATTATTAAACAATATCACCTGGAACCGTTTCTTTGGTATATTCTAATTATCTAATCTAATTATATAGAACGGAATGTAAGATGAGTTCGTTGTTATATCACAAACAAACTAAACTAATACTAACGTACTATCACATAAGCACAGTTATTATTTAAAGTTTATAAACTAATGTTTTAGTACAGTACTAATGTCGGTAATCCGTAAAATTTCTTTACCTCCCGTGTTAGTCGAAACTGTGTTACGGCAAGGTAAGATTCTCACTACCGAATAAAATTTACGTACGATCTTAATGTACTAGCGACAGAGTTCATAATCCGTTGCAACCTCAGGTAATACGGTAACAAATGGTATATCGCACCTTTTGTATCCGTACAGCCGAGGAGTGGCTAGTTGGATGTAAACACATAGTATACGCTAATAAAACAGAATAATCTGATAAAGAACTTAACAACTAAGGTTTAACTTTTATTAATCGGTTTGTAATTTTTGATGTAGTGTTTTATATATGATAAAAATATTGTTTATAGTGTATATGATCATAGTATATATATATAGCTTTATATATTTATGTGTATTTAAATAATAAACTTGTTTGTATTAATATATATAAAGTAAACATAAATTATATCATAAATATTATATCGCCCTTTTTAAAAGCTTTTCAGTCTCTTCATAGTCCAATTTACTCAGAAACGATACCAGAGCCCTTCCGCAAACATATCTAGTCATATCTTTAATAGGGTTGGTCTTACTAATGCGGTTATACAAGAAGGGAGATAAATAGAATGAGAAGTTTGTAGTAAAAGATATTTTACATGTAGGGATTTCAAAAACCATATATTTCCTTCTGGCTGATAAACTACTACCCTTTGTACAAGAATGTTGCCTAAGAACTATAATTTTGATAAATAACTGTCTAATTGTTAATAGGTACTTTGAATTCTTTATATAGATCAGTGGTAGGATATCTGAAATGTTTAAAATTTATTACTTTTAATATACATCTCTGCGCTCTTTCAGCTTTAATTAAAATACTTTTTTTAGCTCCTCCCCATGCTGATATACCATAGGTAGCTATAGATTGGCATAAAGCAAGATATACAGTTTTGTTAATCTTACTGTCTTTAAGATTACGCAACTTTTTGAAAATTGGTATTAGTTTACGTATGCGAGCCCTTAAGTTATTAACGTGCTGTTTCCAATAATTAAGGTTCTTGTCTATATCGACACCAAGATACTTAATACTATCAACTGAGGAAAGTGTACAACAGTTACAATGTTCTAAAATTATATTATTTGTGTAAAATTTGACATATAACAATCACACATTTCGCATGCTGTTTATGAGTAAGATTGATGAGACTAACCTAATAGTAAGACCACCGCTGTACTCTATTTTAGTGAAATAAATAAATAAATGAATAATATTTAATAACTAAATCTAGATAATGAATGATAAAAATATAAAAAAGAACATAAACATTAAGAACAAAAATTACAATATATACTTAATGTGGTTAACTTATTTTTGAAACTAGCTAGGAACTCATAACTAAAAAGTACAAAATAAAAAAATATTTAATAAATAAAAAACCCGATTGCGTAAATAATGAACCTAACTACGTACATAGACAAAGAACTGAAAAGAAAAAAACAAGCACATAGATGGCTGGTGGTCTAAAATTATATAATGTAATATTGAATGAATACTATTGAGCAAAATAAAATATTTTCTAATAATGGAACATAACAACTGAACAGTCGGGATCCATTGACAAATTAGATTTGCTGTCGACTAATGGATCCCGACTGTTCAGTTGTTATGTTCCATTATTAGAATATATTTTATTTTGCTCAATCATCGGACATGGCTTGACGATTATTGTTTGATAACTCTAGCCGGGAACAAAAGCTTAGTGAGTACGAAGGAGCTCAGTAAATTTAATCCCTTTTGCATAAACTCGCCGACCGTTGACGAACCGGTATGAACACGTGGCTATTTTATGAAGTTATTACATTGGTAAGTTTAACGTACAGACGCCAGCACATCAAGCTAATTAATTTCTGTCAAATTTCCCCAATTGAAAGTGAATCTTATGCTTATGTGGTAAAGATGAAAATCTATAAAAATATTTGACAGATTGGGGTAGCTGGATGTGCTGGCGTCTGTACATAAAGACAGAGATTTATTCCATTGATTAATGGCTTTCTATTTCTTAATAGTAGAAGGAACAAAGAACCGCCACAACCAAGTGTTACAAATGGATTTTCTAACAATCGGAAAAATTGTTTCTTGATGGAGATAAAATAATACTTTGTTTATAATAACAGACACTTCAAGTAGTCTACTTTGCTTATCATAGTTTCATCTAATTATATAATAATATTAGTCATCGTTGTCCAATTTTCAGACGACGAGTTTTGGAGTCCTAAGAGTTGATATAGTATATCGTTTTGTATCTATATCATTAGAAGATTTTTTACCAAAGTAAAACCTACCGAATATACGGGATTTAAAAGCTGTGGTAAAAAAGAGAAAATCTTGACTCTATGCCAAAGAAATAGGTGGCCTATTTTATATGAAGTGAATTTTTTTAAAGAATACACCCGCACATTTGAAATGTGTCTTTGAATCGAAGGGACTTAACAAACAATTAAGAGACCGATCACATAAATAGTAGTACTGCGCGGGAATTGAACCCGAAACATGAGGGCGCTGAGGTAGTATTGTTACTACTTACGTGGCCACCTTAATCGCAGAGTCACTCTTTTAACTAAAGTTATATTCTGCAATATAGTGGTACTTAGCTATGTATATTTCGCTCAGTGAGTAGCTTGAGTAGCTACTAAAGCTACTGACTGAGCGAAATAACGATATGATTCAACTCACTTAAATTACAGCAGCTAGATATAAGCTTCCCATAATAAATTAAATATTGAACGGACATATAATTATGACAAAATTAAGTGTCCAACACTTGTTACAAAATCTTAAAGTAAATCTACAAATAGTTCATGGAATCAGGCGCTACTTTGCAGGAAAAATAGCATTCGAGCACTCGACTACTTTGTATCCTTGAGAATGGTCCGTGGAGGACTGAAACACGTGTTGGGTATCGTACCCGCGCATGTAATTTGCTTGTTTATATTATCCTTCTTGTGTGTGCGAGCATGTGGTTTTTGTGGGCGTGAGGGGGTGCATATTGCATCCCAGCTTGATTAAACTGCACAATAGCTGAATGCACACTACATTTTATACTTTGTATTTTAATTTAAATATACAAATGCTTTTATGCAAGGACAGCGTTAACAATAAAACTGGAAATAAACAAATGCATGAAGAACGGAGTAGAGTTTAATTAAACTATGTTTGTTTAAATGTACTTTTTTCGTCTTTGTGGTAACTAAGTAAAAAGCACAGATTTAAAGTGCTAGACACTTTAAATCTGTGTTCAAATAAAGCAGGATTAAGTATATTTTTACGTATGTGAAATAATATCACAATTATTTCAGCTCCAAATTGTAATGGTTTTGGTTTTTTCCTAAACGGCAAAAGGCCAAAATTGACAACACTTTAATTTGTTTTATGTTCCACAATTTGCAAAAATTGCACTTTTTAACGTAATTTTCACTAAACATAGGGATAAGTTATTAACTTAAACATAGGAGTAAATGCAAGAAACCGGTCTGGTAGACTAGATTTGGTCAATATTAATTGAGTATTTTTATAGTTAAAAATTTACTTAATCCCTGGATCTGGCGCTCATACCCAGATGCTCTCACCGGTCCGTAAGTGATCGGCGAGGTTAAGCACTAGAATCGCGGTCAACTCATAGATGTCTCTGTCGTCTGAGCGTCTCTATGCTTTGCGGTGTCGGATTTCTGCGCGGTTCAGTTACACGATCAAAAAATTCATCAAATTCGTCTTCAATAGTATCC